>CM067366.1:101030318-101102818 GCA_034401795.1 Chaetoderma sp. LZ-2023a
TACACGAGGACGTACCTCTTTGTGAATACGACCCAAGTAGCCTAAAAACTAAATTTTCTACGTGATCACAATTTCTCAGAAATGTATGATGATTCATGGACGAGATATCGTGTTGTACTCTTCAACATTGCATCTCAAGGCATAGAACATAAACATAAAATGAAGTTCTTTGAAAGCCAAATATAATATTGTGTTGTGTAATAGTGAACAGAATCAAGGGCATTCTCTATTCTTACTGAACCTTGAATGACACCCTTCAAATAAAACTAAGAGAAATGCGAATGGTGGTTAACAATTAGAAAGGAATGACACAATGCGTTTCTGCTGATGATCGGTTCATGTGGATATTTGATAGTTAAAGACCTTTAAATTTAGAGGGATAGCCTGTTGGGTGTTACAAAGTTAGTCTTAGTGATACTTGATGACAAGATTACCAACTATATTTGAAGTTTCAATGAACATAAAGGGACATTTATTCCAGCATCCACTACACAACTCCACATACAAGTTTGGCATATTGTGCTCTGTTTGCGATTTAGTTAATGTATGTTCCATTCAAAATTCTCATTGAATACATGTGTTGCTTAATGGAACTCGAATGAGAAGATATTAGTTGTGGATACATTCACACTGCGCTCTAAGAATGTTATCTAAATGACTCCAAATGCGAAAATCATTTTATCATCTATATATCCTTACCCCTCGTGCATCAAGAGCGCCTCAAAATGCTCAAAACGCGCAGCTAAATAAGTTAAACCAATTAAACAAGACGTTTGCAATAAAATGGAAGTTTTGCTCAGTTAGTCATCTTCATTTGCAGCTCAAATTATTAATATATTTTTGGAAATCTACAACTGAAATTTACCTAAAAGTATCTTTCAGTTGTCCGAAAACAATGACTATATCTGATGAGCACTGAAGAGGCTGTCTTCTGAAGCATTGGCCATTACCGGTTTAATGATCATGAGAAGCCACGTTTGTGCTTAGTCAGTGCCAATTTGCATGCCAAGAGAAGACTATTGCTTGAGAATTTACTACTGATGTGGCTCACTTAGCGACAGTGATTACATTGGTGAATTAAAGAAATTCTATTTGCTTGCAAATGGACATTCCTCAAGACCACTCAAGACAACTGTAGATGGCGCGGTTGGTCGGGTTGCTCATTGTGTGGTTAAGTTTACGGAAGGGGGTTTAACATGTTCAACACGCTGAAGCATTCATACCTCGTAGAATACATATTCTGATATGTAGCATTCTAAATCCTCATTATAGGCATGCGTTGTTTAACGGACCTCGAATGAGAATAGGTCGTTGGTGGATGTATTCCCACTACTAAGAATGTTTTATAATTGTTTCTACAAGGGGTATTCATTATAGCATCTATATGCCTTATCATGTTCTTGTGAATGTATAACTTGTAGAATACAAATTCTGTAAGATGTATTACGTCATCTTTAACAATAACATGACTGAATGTTGTTCCTGAATGTCACATAAGAAAGCTGAAAGATTTAGTGAAATAAATTTCCTCATATCTAAAACTGTTAAAGTAACTTTGTCACAGTATTTCATTATTGCAAATTAGTCTCTATGCTATATACATCATCTCATTGATTAAGGAGAAGTTAATATTTGCACAATACCGTCGACAAAACATTTTGTTTCGCTTTCGGTTTAAGGGATGTTCGATTATGGAAATAAATAACCCATTACGAATGTCTGGAAAATAATCGATTTAATCGGAAAATGGATTATTTAATCTTGGAACTTTGGAAGTGGCAACTACCTAGTGAGTGGGTGAGTGAGTGGGTGAGTGAGTGGGGGGAGGAGGGAGAGAGAGAGAGAGAGAGAGTGGGAGAGAGCGACAGCGCGAGAGAGAGAGAGAGAGAGAGAGAGAGAGATAATAATAATAATAATAATAATAATAATAATAATAAAGATAAATAAATAAATAAATAAATAAATGAAAATGCCTGATTTTCTATAAAAGTAACAGAATACGCAATTTCGTAAATTGGTTCCTAGTTAGGTTTAGATGACTTCAACTAAGTAGGCCTATGAAAAGACCACAAGACGCGCAATGGGACAGGCTATATCAATCAGTCCTCTGGTTGGCTGAATACCAGGAACAGCCCAGCCCATTATAATAAACTCAATTTGGAATCCATTTCTCACTCTTTTCCATTGAATAATGGTTTTATGAAACAGGCGCGTACGCCCATGTGTTCAAGCAACTAAAAAGACGCCGATTTAATTTTAACATTACAGAGATTAACTTTTAATTATATAGAGCTCGCCCTTAGCGCGTATCTACGATATTTCCGTATTTTCTAGCATTGAAAAAGATGAATATTCTGAAAATCATTTAGCTGCGAGTGGAGCAACAGCTTTACCTCAAATTACTTACAAACCAAGTCAATGTTGTGTATTTTTCGCGAAATGGCCATATTATTTTTATTTTTATTATGACATAGATTTCGCCCGTAGTGCTGGTCTCCGACGTTTCCTGATTTCCCGGCATTTGAAAAGTCGAATATTTTGAAGATCATTTGATTGCAAGATGTTGCTGCCATAGGCAACAACTGTTTTAAGTCAAATTAGTTCTAAAACAGTCGTCAGAATTTGTGAAAATTTGCGGCGAAATTTTATGATTTAAAAAAATAAAAAACAGTAATTCATTTTCAAATTAAAAAAAAAAATAGCCACCAACACTTCACCCTACAGCGTTCAGAGAGAGAGAGAGAGAGAGAGAGAGAGAGAGAGAGAGAGAGAGAGGAGAGAGAGAGAGAGAGAGATTAAACAGTAGTTTAGGCCCCCCCCCCACCCCCGACTATCATATAAACAACAAACCATCAGATATGGTTAACACTACTACACCAGCCGTTGTATTAACACCTACGATGTCCATATAAAAAACTGTATAAACAATATTGATATTATAGTATACCAGTGCGTTTTGAAATTATCAAATAATGATAAAACATTTAGGTTTTATAGGTACAAATCTATTAATAGACTTTGAAATATATTATCAAAATGCATATTTGCAAATGTGTTCCATATTGAAACACAACCACGGAAATGTACGGTCTCCAACATGAAAACCCATTACATGAAAAACCTTATTGAGGTAAAAAGTATTGAGAACGTGCGGCCCATACTGCCCAGTTAAATTTACATAGTGTGAAATTAAGCAAGGCCTGACTGAGAGGGTTACAGCCACATATCTGAATATACAGCAGGAATCGAGAGACAAATTTCAATTTATAAACAAAATTGAAAACAAATATTTTGAAAAAACTTTCCCGAAAACTGAACGTGTTACTAGAACAGCTACTAGCATGAAGAATGGCCAGCGGTAATTACGAGCTCAATCAGCTCAGATCTGATTGACCAATCAGAATTTGCCACCATACCAAACAAAATGTGACGAAATGTAACCAACACGGTATGTAACTCGTGACAGCGAAATATTGTTTTCACGCTTCACTGCGTGCCACTAGAAAACATGCAATCAAATGCTTCCGATCACTGGCGTATCAAGCAAATTACTTATATAAACATTCGCGTGCATGGATAATGACTCGGGAGGTACAGACTTGATGTCAGGAATAGATGTTTATACAACTACCTTGTTAGAACAATCAAACCATTGATGCATTAGTTGTATTACAGACATGCTCAACGATGTAAAAGTCGGCTGAGCACGCAAGCGGAAGCGGACTATAAAAAACCACGACCTATATATACTAGGCTACTATATTACAAAACTAAACACTAAATTATGCCTGATTAAAATAAATAACCGATTTTTCCGATTTTTCGATTATTTTACTTTACACTCGATTATATAATCGCCAGGAAAAGTAATCGACTCTCGATGAAATATCGACTAATCGAACAGGCCTAGTGTCCATCTGCTATTGTTATTAGATGACTGCATCATCAATAAATACTATTAACGACTAAATTAAATTATAGGCTAGACTAAAATAGGCGGATTAGTTGTAAACAGGTCAACAATACCGGTAACGCGCATCGCGTATAAGTGAAGGTGGTTTGGCTTATCAGTTTTCGTAGCGCGTCCCCAATAGTTTGCAAACGATTTCAGTTATTACGAAAATGGGCAGCGCACCCACGGCCATTCATAAGTGTGTCTTACCAGTATTGTGGTACTTTCGTTATGGGACATTCATTATGAAAAAGTAATCATATCCTGATTTCTCAGACTACCTTGAAATTACAGATAGATGTGGTATAGATATGGGAGGGGAAAGAGGGGTGACTTTTTGACAATTGTCGACAGCATATGTGTCAGACCGACTGACTGCATGAGATCGGATGACAGACTGAATGCATGCGTGACAGATTGGATGTCCGATTGCATGTGTGATGGACTAACAGACTGCACGAGTGACTGCCCAGAAACAGACTGACCAACAGTTCGACTGACCAACTGAATGAGCGATCAACCGACTGCATGAGTGACAGATCAGATGACCGACTGCATGAGTGACATATCTGATGACTGCATGCTTGACGGACTGATGGACAGGCTGATAGACCGACAAACCGACTGAATAACCGACCAAATGACGGTCCGACCGACTGCATGAGTGACAGAGCAAGAGCAGATGACTGACTGACTGCATGGGTAGGAGATCGGATGACCGACTGCATGGGTGATGGACTGCATGAGTGACGGATCGGCTGAACGACGGACTGATGGACTTGATGACCAGCCGATCTATCAGCAGATCGACAGACCGACAGGCAGCATGAGTGACAGATCAAATAACTGACAGACTGCATTAGTGACAGATCGGATGACCGACAGCACGAGTGATGGACTGATTGAGTGCATGAGTGATAGAGCAGATGACTGCATGAGTAACGGACTGACAAAAATGCCGACAGACTGAATGACGGACTGCATGAGTGGCAGATCGGATGACGAACTGCATGAATGATGGACTGACAGACTGCACGAATGACAGCTTGGATAGATGTATGAGTGATGGGCTGACAGACAGACCAAACGACTGCATGAGTGAGAGATCGGATAGCTGCATGAGTGGGCAGATGGGATGACTACATGAGTGACAAACTGACGGACTGCATGAGCGACATATTGGATGACCGCAAGTGTGACAAATTGGATGACTGCATGAGCGACATATCGGATGACCGGAAGTGTGACAGACTGCATGAGTGATATATCGGATGACTGCATGAGCGACAAATTAGATAACCGCCTGAGTGACAGATCGGTTGACTGCACAAGAGACAGATGGGATGACTGTATGGGTGACGGAATAGAGGACTGCATAAGTGACGGATCGGATGACTGCATAAGTGGAAGACTGACGGACAAGCTGACAGCCCAAACCACCCACCCACAGACCAACCGACTGCATGATTACATGAGTGACAGATTGGATGACTGCATGAGGGACAGATTTGATGGCTGCATGAGTGACAGACTGACGACCTGTACGAGCGCCATATCGGATGACCGCAGGTGTGACGTATTGGATGACTGCATGATTGACAGGTATGATGGCTGTATGCGTGACACATTGAATGACTGCATGAACTACATATCGGATGGCCCCAAGTGTGACAGATTGGATGACTGGATGAGAGACAGACTGACGGACTGCATGAGTGGCAAATCTAACGACTGCATGAGCGGCCAAGCGACCATCCAACCGCATGAGTGACAGATTACATGACTGCATGCATGACAGATCAGATAACTACATGAGTGACAGATCGGATGACTGCATGAGTGAAGATCGGATGACTACATGAGTGGCATACTAATGGACTGCATGGCTGACAGATATGATGGCTGCACGAGTGACAGACCGATGTATTGCATGAGTGACAGACCGGCTGCCTGCTTGACTAACGGGTCGACAGACCAAACCACACACCCACAGACTGACAAACCTACTGACCGACCGATCGAGTGACCATCAGACAGACTGAATGAATGACAAATCGGCTGGGTGCATGAAGGACAAATCAGATGACTACATGAGTGACAGACTGACGGACTGCATGATTGACAGATCGGATCACTGCATGATGAATAGAGACTGCCAGTTTAGACTTGATGGGTGATAGATTGGATGACTGCATGAGTAACAGACTGCCAGATTGCATGAGTGACAGGTCTGATAACTTGATGAGTGATGGACGGACAGACAAGCTGACAGACCGAACCACCCGCACACCGATTTGCCAACCCACTGACCAGCCGACCAACTAATTGTGTTGATGACTGACTTAGCGACGAATGAAGATGTAAGACTCGTGTACGCGTATCTTACTCGCACAACGTGAATAGACGACCTATGTCCTACATGTTCTTATTCCCAATACATATAGTAAGCAACTCTGGAACTGGCGTAGGTGTGTACACTATCACGTAAAAATCGTTGAAATCACATGGACTTTAAAATAAGCTGCCCGTATTACAATTGTACCATAATAACAACGGCACAATATGGCGAATTGGCACTGGGTCGAACACCCCTTGACGGGAATGTTTTCCGCTTTCAATCGTGTAAATATTGTTGAATTTTCTTATTCTAGCGGACACATATTTTCATATGATTCAATAGAGAGCTGTCACCAAGAAGTTGATACATGAGAACACGCTAAAACACCCGTATACGAAAAATATGTAGCGTTTAACATTCACAAACTGGTCGCTGTCATGAGAGATATTTTTTTACACGAGAGATTTGCTTATGCGTTGCGAAGACCTTGCGACTTGGGAATCCCTTCTTCTTATTGAATGGCTGTTCTACCATTTCACGAGGCACAACCTACACATTTAAATAAAACTCATCCACGTTGATAGTTTGCGCAATTCAATTTTATTTATAGGGCGCTCAGCATGGACACTCATTTCATATTCCAGTAGATTGCATAAAAATACGCTAAATACGCCTGAAATATTGTAAGTTTGCTATTATTTTTCATCTAAGACTACTTGGTGTGACACAGTACCTTTAATTTCATGCTGCTATAATTTGACGTACCATGGATAATAAATCAGCAGCCGAGATTCTTCAAAATAACAAATATATTGCCAACTTTATCAGGCTATGGAGATCCAAGATCAGCATGATCCGAGGATGTAGTCGTGGATACCATCATATCTGCATAAACCGATTCAACTGCTTCAACATACCCTAAACATTCCAAGGTAGAGATCAGTGCGAGCCAAATAACACACGCCTCACACGCCTTGATGCTCAATTGGCGAGTTCAATTTCTTGAGCCTGCATGTTGTATTGGTTACTCAAGGGAATTTCTTTCACTTAATTGGTTAATAATGATACAAAACGTGTTAGGCTGAACATTTTATTTTTAGTTCTGAGATATATTTGACCCCATATGATAAAACGGGATACATAGAAGATTATAGCAATGTACAGTTAAAAATTTCACAGTTATAATCCTCATCTATGAAATATTAGTTTCAACTTGCTAAAACAAGATTAATATAATGTGTACTAAACGATGCTGATAAATGTGGTAGTTACTTGGAACTAGCTCACATAACGTAGATTAAGGGCTTACTTCCAACACTATTTTGATGCGCTATTTTAATGAGTCAGGAAAGGGGAAATGAATAAAATCATAATATAGGTCGTTTCCAACTTAGCTAGTTACATGATTTATTTATATCTCTCAGCTCAAGCTATAACAATGATATGCAAAGGGCAGAAGTATAGCCCTATCATACAATACCACTTCATACCAGTGGTATTAATACCCAAAATCTCATCATCCAAAATTTAAGTATTTTAACACTGGGCTAAAAATGCATATAAATCTATTGGATTTATGGAACTCTCTCTATATTTTTCTTAGATCTGAAACGGATGTCTAAAGCACGTCCATCTTATTGTCTTTGATGTTCTTGTTGTTGTGAAAAATGTGTTCCCTTTAACGACTACTCATTCAGTTCTCATTTCTGTTCGGCTTTTAGTATGACATCCCAACATTAAATTGTGCAATCGCGTACTCCTCCGTTAATAAGGAATGCAACTTGATAAAACTTGCAAGGTGGGTGATATTCTAGATGTAGCTATTGGCATCATTACGGAGCCCAATCTTTTAATCATCATCCTGGTAGTTTCATAATGTCACCCACCCGCCCCACCTTTAAATTTTAAGCAGTACTCCTCGGTTATTGATGAACGAATCTCGGATATTCTATGCGCATCTCTTAACACCACTACTGGGTCTACTTTTCAAATCACCACCCGGCTGGGATTTAGTCGGTCGTCCTTCCCCTAAATCTTTAAATCGCTATTTGTCGCTTAATAATGGATGTCATCGTGAGCAATATTATTCTATGCAAAGCTCTAGACATTAGCACGGGACCCAATATTCAATTCACTGCTCTGCTCCCCATTCTTGATGCACGAATCTTGAAATACGAGAAGGTATGCTCACCAGGCTTTCCTTTATAGTTGCCTTAAAGTGGACATACTGAAATATAAAGTGTCAAAGAGTTATGAGAGTGGAGTCAAATCTGTTTGCTTAATTGTAATTGTGGTGTTTAAAGGTTTCAGTCACGGTCCAGTGATGGCGTGTGTCTCAAAATTCGTATTACCACGACGCTCTCTTCAAGAATGATTGTATTGTGATTCAAGCGATCATGTGCAGATATAATTCTATAACATAACATATCTAAATTGGTGCATTTTAACACATTTTCCTCTACGATTCGCAACATAAATACTCCTGTGGTTATTGAGTGTGGCAGTTTGGAAAATTACCTGCCAAATTATACACACCAACTGCATGACCAGAAGTAATCTTACAATTCGTCTTGATGTCGTGGGGGATGTGCTTTCTGCAGCAACGGTTGTGGTGTGGCCTCGAGTGAGTTGGCATGGTTACGTGTTTAGCGACATTTTGACAATGAACGTCTATGCTCCCGAGAATCCAACTAATCATATGTCTTAGAGTAATGTTGAACCCACTGCACGTTTTCGTCATCTTTCTCCCACCCCGTGTGTATGCAATGGATTATGTAATTTACCCCTAACGCTGGAGGTGGCGAAATCTGTAGACTGAACGTGAACATGGCAGCTCATGATGTAATATTATTATAACACAGCACAGGAATAGGGTATACTAATTTTTACAGGTTAAAAATCTCACTAATGACGAGACTATATATTGATTGGCTTAATATGATTAGAATCAAGTTTTGCTTAGTATATCGTCCAAGTTTCCTAATCTATCACGGGAGATAGTGAACAATGCTCAATATCTGTGTATCCACTACAGCATAGTGTAGAAATAATCGTACATGTTTCCAAAGCGAAATAAAACATACTTTTAAATATGCCTAAGGCAGCAATGTCTTCCAAACCTATTGTGTACAAAGTATTTAAAAGACAATTCCTTTGATGTTTCTGTTTTGGATATGCTGTAAGTTATTTCTGAGATATACCGCACCACGAAGCAGATGTGTTGATAACATCAACATAATTGACCAAAATAAATTGTTACTCTGTATAGAAATAAAGTATACTTGCTACACCACGAATACAGAATACACTGCCAACTCGTTGCTCATCATTTACGTATGTTTTCTATATTGTAAGGTAATGTCTTATGACTTACTCATTGCAGAGGCATTAACATTTTCCTACACCTTCAACGGATCATTCATATGACAGAAACAACTCTAACACTCCTGGTGGATTGTGACTCAGCCTGTGCGCTATGGCCTGCCAATGCACATAATGACCGCCTGAACAAGGTAGTCAAAAGAGGAGGGGTATGTCACATCGGGTGAGGCATACCTTCTCGTATTTCAAGTTGTGGACAGACTGTGTATGCCGGCATACACGCAGTTACCCTGTTATCTAGATTATATATATTTCACCGGAAATTTCATCCTAGTCAGCCAATCTATGAATGGATATCACATATTTGGTGATTCTATCTTCATGTATTCAGGAGAAATGTTGAAGATAAGCAGACAGAGAGTCAACATACAAATATACAGATGGAACTGATCGAAATCTTAGGTGACATGAGTAAGAATATTCAAAGCAAAAAAGAGATGACAACATGGCTGAATATTTTTGGTCAAAGTGTGTATTATATTAAGCTTGCCAACAATCAGAGATATAGACCAACAGGAAATTATAACATGATACTGGCATACTAGCGCATTCAAACAATCCACAAATCATGCGTTGCATATGTTGTCACCACCGTGACATAATGGTTGCTCTACATTAGGATAAATCGTTGTCTTGTGAAGTAAAACTGATTTGGCAAAATGACAAAAGGAGATATTTGACTATATGCCAAAGTCACCAAGTAAATGTTGTGAATGGGTGCTGGGCCAATACTCAGCGCACACCTAGCTCTATATCCATGTCTCCGCAGTACCTTGGACTGCATATTGATGTCTGATTCGTATCGGGTGTCAACACCAGGAGCAGGCAGATAAATACATCTTTCTCAGCTGGCTACTCATAATACGACGCTGAGCTCTCCAACCATAGGCACAATTCTACTCCGAGTTCTCTGACTCCACCCTATGACAAATCTGATATATCGGGCGGCATTACAGAACATGAACCAGTTGAACAATTTCAAACTGTTATACCAAATTTAAGACTTAAGAACACTTTCTAAGATGGTTCCTGTTCACACAATAATGCAAATAACTGTTCTTCGAGCACTGTTAAAGTGAATGTTTGCTCTATGAACTATTGCTTTTCACAGCGCGTAGACACAGTCAGTGATAGATGCGTGTGCAATCTAAAAGAAGCTGTCGATAACGTAGACATTTGCATACTAGTTTTAAAACACCAAATTATGCTAATCTATCATCCGTGCAGTTGGTAATGTTATTAGCTGAGGGAAGCAGACATCACTGGTAAATGGCGACACCTTAATTTAGATGCAAATCGCATACACACATCTGCTCTATGTAATATAGATCAATATTCAAAATGGCATACAACCTTGGCAGTGTCACTTATTATGACAGTGTTTTGCAATATCTTGCATTTATATGTTGGCGTTTACAGCATACATCGTACAATTTCAAATACACATACGTAGAATTAAACACATAATATTGTGAATGGTTTATCATGTCGGATTATGATATGACTGCAATAACTTGTACTGTAGTCAGCTATCGTTTTATATTTATGTGTTTACATATCTAGGACATAGACTAAATACACATTTGTATTCTTGCAATAGCTAACTTAAACATGACACCAACTTACATTGAATTGAATTGAATTAACCATAGATTAAAATATATAAAGTTAATGCGACGAAACAAAGTACATTTTCAATAGTTTGATGACTGGCTGACTAAATAACATTGCTAAAATGCATTGTAACTGAGTCCAGCCAAATTAATTTTAGAGCATTTAAGAAAAGTCTTCATTCGTCGTAAGAACGTCATGCATTCAGTTATACGGTACATTAGATTGCATTGATGAATGATTCTTGGAATTGTGCTAGCTCCAAATTGGCAATTACATCGAAACTTCTTTTGCAGCATGTATTCAGTGCATGACCAGGAGTTGCTATAAAGATATCACGCTGCCACATATCTCATGCGTCTGTTGCACATTGCTGGCTAATAACACGCTCGATTCGTTCATATCTGCGCCGTCCTTCCAGATATTATTGTGCTGGTTCCACAAATCTGGCAAATTACAAACATAAATTACGAGACAAGCAAAAGTCCTCCAGTTCCAACTAAAGAGACACTATATAAATGCATTCATTGCAGGGGATCGTGTAGCACTGACACAATACAGACGACATAAATTACAAGCATAGCGACACCGATAATTCTCACGAAATGTAGGAAGATGACTATTCACTTATCTTAGAATTGTGATAATGAAGATGACTAATCAGGTTTCTTAGAACACCGGAAATAATTATAAAAACAGTGCGTGTTCCCTGCTTTAAATCTCGCAGATTATACTTATAATAGGGCTGACCTTATTGAGACCCCAGAATGGTGATTGAAGACAGAATCTTTTGATATCTCGATGTGGAATGTGTTATAGAAATGTTTAGCCTAGCACGTTTCACTGCCACCAGGAAATGCACAATTAGAATCAGACTATACGACTCTTACTATGGACTATCTAGGTAGCTCTTTTCACCTTCGGGGCCAACAATAAAATGACTCTCATTAGCTCAAATGTGTGCTGCTAGCCCACATGACCGAATGTGTGCATAACATGGATACTCTAATAATTATGGAGAAATGATAAAATTGTTGGATTGTTAACAAAGGTGGCCGCCAAAACGTGTATATGATTATAATAGATTGGATTCATCCACTGAAGTGCGTATTAATTAGAAACTTTAGACAGAATGGACAGTATATGATAGACTGTCACTCAATTAGGTGACATCATAATCAAATATGCCACATATTACCTGCCGTCACAATTAAAATGGCGTAGCTCTCTTTCGAGAATCGAAAAGTCATTCACAAAAGATTACGATTTGTAAATCTGTGATGAATTTACCATTTAATAAACATTCTGAAGAATATTTTGAAAGTAATTTGCATGCCACACAACTGATATCACCAATATTGTTATTGGCAGGGTTGGACAGAACTGGTATTGTAAATTCGACACCTATGTTAATGAGGTAAACAACAGATGCATGTGTATCCGTCTACTCTTCCAGCACAGGTTAACCCTACATTTTCTTAACATGAAGCTGAAATAGTCCGGCAAGTGTACGATTTATATGCATTTGATGGATTTACCACTTAATAAACATTCTGTTGGAAATTCTAAAACTAATTTGACAAAATATTGAACAACGTTCCATGTATAATTACCTGGATATTGGTATTCTGGATATTCAGGGCTCGGTCGTTCCCAACGCGGGCAAAGCATAGGCGGAGCCTCGCTAGAAATGAGTGGGACTAGCTGGAAATCGATCTATTGCATTGGTATATTTCCAGAACATGTACCATCACTATTAGCTATTATGCTGGACATATGACGCGCGAGAAGAGACAATACCCATTTTAAAAGCAATCATGGGCTGAGAGCCCTCGGGCTAGGTCTCAGCATGACGTGAGGAAGGGTGGGGATACATTACATATCCCTCCTCATATCACTCCGCCTGATAGTGGCGAACACGATTCTCTTATATTCGCAAAGGAAATCAAGATATTTTGTGAAGCCATTTTAAACACATGAGTAATAAAATTACCAATCATTAGTATAAATCTGTCTTATATTCTTATTTTGATTTATCAGTAAGATATTGCATTAATAGTTTACAAATTTCATTAATTTCTTCGCGAATTTAATATTGTTAGTACACTTAGCAGAATTTACAGTGATCTATGATGAAATAAAAACATGGATTATGTTGTTCATTTGACTTTGCTAAATTATTTCACTTTATAGTTTAAAAAACCCAAAAAACCCCCATACAACCAAATGATGTTTTAATCGGGTGGCATTTTTAGGAATATAGAGAAAAAGGATGATAACACTGGCTCATTTTAGCGTTTTATATCCATTTATATCAGCAATATGTAGCCTACACAATGAAGGGGTCCGATCTATCGCTCAGCTATTTGATCATAATAAAATACGTCACTTGTTGGATACAGTCACAATCCACATGGCGTAGATTCATCTTGAAAGTGGCAATTGTCTGTCACGAAAGTGACTGATTTGTATGTTTTTGATAACCGTTTTACAATTCAATAAAGATTATGTTGAATAATTTGAAAGTAATCTGATTGGGAGATCTGTTGCTGTATTTCCAGTCAAATTAGTTTCAAAATTTCACACGGTTTACATGTAAATTTACATGGAAATTGAGGCGTTTTACGCCGGTATGATTGAAAATATATCGACGAGGGCCTAGACGAAGTCCACCTTGTTCAATCCGAAAAAAAAATTTTGTGTGACTTCATATATTTCTTCCCAATAACATTTTACTCAAGATTGCATTATCTCAAACCTCAATTTAAGACATATACACAGTTGAGTATCTATGAACGAATTTGACAGGTAAGGTCTATATGTGACATCATTAATATTCCATAGAGTATGAACATAATTCCATTGTATGGACTTCTGCTGTTACTTTTTATCTGTATTTTTGTATATCTGGTTCAAAGCGTTATCTACTGTTGAAGATATTACTGTTGGATAGTATGATTATGTTCTCACCCTATGGTTATTACCAAATTTGTAGAACATATACATAGATTGGTATACACTTTATGTTGAATCGTTGCAATTTTAGCACCTGTTTGGCACGCTATGGCATACTTAAGTACTTATATGTGTCACAATTCAATGTACATCGTTCAGTTATTTGTGAGTCAGTAGACGTTTGCCGTATAGTTTAAAATGTGAATTAAGTCCTTTTTTAAAATCAGAATAACAGATTATTGTTATATGTACATAGTTAGGCATTATGGTGTTATGGGAATTGAATTGTTTATGCACAAGTAGATATCCCTTGGGCAAAACCTATGAAAATATTAGTTTGAGAATGATGTGCGCATGGGCTAGTCTGGCACTTGCGAACACACTCCCGCTAATAACCCCTAGTTCGATGCAGATTGAAATACATTTGGGCTCTGTTATCTCAACTAGCAATTGAGAATAATGCTCGATAAAGGACATCTTGGACAAGCCATACATAGAACGATTCTGTCCATGGATCCAGTTGTAAGTTGCAGAATTTGTAATTATTTACTTAAATAATTGGCATCAATGAACCTTTCCGGTTTTGGCTATGCCCCGCCCATCTCTAGCTAAGCTCCACCCATACCTCCCTCGTGTTGGGTCGATCGATCTCTGATCACCCTGGCTATAAATTTCCAAAAAACTACACAGGTAAGCTGTTGGATATTTAGAAACTAATTTGACTGGCTGCTGTTGTGCCATAATCAATATCATGTATATTAAATACCAAAGAATCACAAAGACATATAATTCATACAACGTGTCAGACCCTTTGAGATTTGATGACGGTGTGTATGGAAGCCTTTGTCACGTAATGATTGTGACGTCATTGTAGCATACGGGCCTGATGGGTCAGGATTAAGCCTTAAAACATGAGGGCATGTAAACAAAATGAACAACAATTTATTCCTCTAGAACCGGAAGCTAAACTTGCTGGGCTCTACTAAAACCCGTACACGTATATATAAGCTCTGGATATCGATAATAATTATTAATAGCAAACACTACAGTCATCATACACGCGCTGATCTGATTATGACTTCATACGGGGTCAGATGATGGATGGATACTCAGGAAAGTTGAATTGAAACCAGATATTGCGTGTGTTACTGGTTCCTAACCTCTTAGCATGGTCAACCACGGAATATAATAGTCATTAAATATCTACCTCCAACGCACCTCACCCCCACCCCAACCCACCCCGCCCCAACCCACATCGAATGTCCTCTCAGGATTTTTTAAATGCACAATCATCACATGGCTTTCGATTCGTCTTCATTTAGCCATACATGCACAATCTGGATGCTTACTTTATTTCACCTTCGTGTTTCAATATTGACCAATGGTCAATTGGTGCTGTATTTTGTTAGCCAGTTTCTGCATGCCAGATTGAAATGGGATACTGACATCGAGTACAGCGTGATCGTTTCTTCAATGACATATAGTTGGTGGATTATTTTCACAGCGACGCGCGAAGGTCAATACAAATACACGCGTGCTGAAAGAATACCGAAGCTAGCAAACTGGTATTTATTTAGCAAGGGACACGTTCTCTGAACGCATTCTCCCTTATACTGAGACAATAATGAAAGATATCCTTTTAGTAATATCTTAGCAAAGCTTTCAGATTTTTCGTGAATATAATTTGTCGATTTTCGAAGACATGATCCAAATGTGAAGAATTGTCATGGAGACATTCGTAATGGACATGAAAAACATGTGCAGACAGATTGTGTTTTTCGGTAGCATTAATCTGGTAAGTGATTTCCGGACCTCATCTAACTATTTTTAGACAGGTGTATGAACGCATAGAATGCTGTATTGAGTGCGATAGTAATATGTTGGCAGAAGTCAAATAATTCTCTCACCAAAATATGGCAATGTGTTCATACAGTCAATACACATAAGATTCCATACGTTAACCTGTTCTCTTGATAATCTGTCATGTGACTCACATTGAATTGGGTGCCGAGTAAAGAGTTATAGAAAGATGCACGCGCCACAAGTTCGGATTCCCACTTATGTGGCATTCGAGCACAATACTCGACATCTGATACAGACATTCCTCGCAAAAAACAAAATTGCTATAACAGAGATGCATACAGATGCATACATTCCTAATATAGAACGACGCATCTGGTACACACATACTATAGAGACAACACTCAATGTATACATGCCTGGTATAGAGATGACACGCCAAATACATACATTCCGTCATAGCATAGAGCAGACGCATCCAGTAGGGAGCACAAGAAAAAAAGAAATGTCTGATACAGAATTTGCCATTGTAGAGATGACACGTCAGAGAGAGAGAGAGAGAGAGAGAGAGAGAGAGAGAGAGAGAGAGCGAGAGAGAGAGAGAGAGAGAGAGAGAGAGAGAGAGAGAGAGATTATAGCTTTTCTTACTACTACTACTACTACTACTACTACTACTACTACTACTACTACTACTACTACTACTACTACTACTACTACTACTACTACTACTACTACTACTACTACTACTACTACTACTACTACTACTACTACTACTACTACTACTACTACTACTACTACTACTACTAAATAAATTGATAAAAAAATAAAAAATAAAAATAAACTGCTAATAAATGCCTGATTTTCTATAAAAATAACAAAATACTGAATTTCGTAAATTGGTTAAGCTAGGTTGTGATGCCCTCAACTAAGTGGACCTATGAAAAGACCACACTATGATCGATAGGAATGCTATATCAACCAGTCCCCTGGTTGGCTGAACACGAGAAACAACCCCGCCCAGTATAATGAAGTCAATTTGGAATCCATTGTTCACTCGTTCCCATTGGATAATGGCTTTAAGAAACCGGCGCGTACACCCAGATCTCCAATCCAGTAAAAAGGCGCCGATTTAATTTTAACATTACAGAGCGTACCCTTTAATTATATATAGCTCGCCCGTATGTATGATTACTGTATTCTGCGACTGTAGTAGTAGAAACATCCTACAGCTGCAATCAATCCTTCTGCGCTTTTGCCCACTGTGTCTTGTCCTCAGCCGAATGCCTTAACTTCATCAGATCCATTCTTGACTTGAGCGTACCGAGTCCTGCTTTCTTGAGGTCACCTCATCACACGCTTAGCAGCTTTATGCGATGACGTCCTCTCCTGGCTTTGTATTTTCTGGCTCCGTGTAGTGCTGATGTCTCTTCTGGCATCCTTAGCACATGGCCAACCATGGACCATCTTTGTTGATAGACTTTTACAGACAGTGGCGACGTATTACATATCTTGAATAGTGCATCATTGGAGATTAAGCTGTCTGGCCTTCGGTTTCCAGTGATGGTGCGTAGGTGTTTGCGGTGGAAGGCATCACGTTTGTCTAGAGCTGCCTTTGGAGCTGCCCAGCTCCTACAGTCGTACAGAATCAAGGACATGCAGGTTGCATTGTATAACCGTAGCCTTTTTATCAAGGGCATCTTTGATCAATGAATCCATAGCATCCAGAAGGAGTGGAAAGCTATGCTCCCCATGATGCACCGTGCAGCAATGTCAGCAGTACTGCGCAGCAGTGAGCCCGGTATTGTACTTTTCCTCCATGGTTCGCCGCCACGAAGTGGATCGTCATTTTCTTTGGTTTCATGCTTTGTAGATATCTGGGTGAACTATGTTTTGGATTCATTCATAATGAGATTCTGAATTTTTTGTTTGCATGCAGCCATTGGGAGAAGTTCGTCAAGGAGTTTCTTTTCCTTGTCTATGAAGTCCAGCTCGTCGGTATGTTCCATCTCTAGTGGCATACCCAACATTGCCACGGGGTGGGTGGGGTGGTGGGTGGTTGGGTTGGGGTGGAGTTTGGTCTTGTGGAACCTTCTCGCACAGTTTTCAATGCAGCAGCAAGGTAGCAGGTGAAAAGCACCGGAGGTAGACTATCTACCTGTGGGGAGCCGATTGATGTCTCAACTTCAGACTTCACTGACTTGACTCGTACTCTCAGCTTGGTGTCTGCAAGCAGTAGTCTCACTAGTCGTAGCTCATCTTCATTGCAACTGGCCTGACATATTACATCCAGGAGCTTTGAGCGTTTAATTGTGTCGAAGGCTCGTGACATGTCAATGCCCATTCTGTGGACGTCCCAGCGTTTGCACATGACTACCGACATAAGCATATGTTAAGACCGTAGCTTGCCCGTAGCGCATATCTAAGATGAGAGGCGGCTTGATGTAGTGGCTAGCACGCAGGACTACTTAACCGGCGCACCGGGTCACGCCAGGTCTGTGCACTATCTCACCGTTGTTGGAAACATGGGAAATCTCCTTCACGCCTTGCCTCTCTCCACCTAGGAATATAACTGGGTGTAAAATCTAGAGGGAGTTACCAACAATAGACTGGAATAAAACCAGCCTAGATATGGGGTGCATGGGACTTGGAATAAGGGACTCGATAGACGCCAATCAAACCAATAACTTCTTTCCTATCTAAGATGTTTCTTTATTTTCCAGCATTGGAAAAGCCGCATATTTTGAACATCATTTGATTGTGAGTGGAGCAACAGCTTTAAGTCAAATTAGTTACAAAACAATCTGCCGAATATGAAAATTTAGATCGAAAATTTGTGAATTTATTACGTAGTAAATTTTGTGCATTTTTTCGCGAAATGGCCATATTATTTTATACCCCGCTAAAATATGTACTCATCCAATATGGCCACCAGTCAGGGGCGGCCATCTTGAAAATTGGTTTCTGGACGATACCTCCTTGACTGTTTAACGGATCGCTTTGACACTTCATAGCGATGACTGGTATGGGCCTGAGGAAGAAATACATATTTTCTGATATCTCTCATTCATTGGTTTGTCATCATGGCCGGGTATTATGCGCCGTTTGCGGCGCTCTTGTTATTTTTTATTATGATTTCGATTTCACCCGCAGTGCCTATCTACGAAGTTTCCGTAGAAGTGTCGAATATTTTGAAAAATCATTTTGTCAAGTTTTAAGTCAGAATTTGTCAAAATTCGCATCGAATTGTTGTGAATTTATTATGAAAAACAGTAATTAATTTTTTACATTTGTTCACAAAATGGCCATCAACACGCCTAGATTCAAGATTCAAGATTCAAGATTATTTATTCAATGCCTATAGCCGTCAGAGGGGGATATTAAACAGTAGCAAACAAATGCCTCCGATCACTGGCGTATCAAGCAATTACTTATATACACATTTGTTTGCATAGGTTATGGCTCAGAAGGATAGATTTTTATACAACTACCATGCTAGAACAATCAAACCATCGATGCATTAGCTGTATTACAAGACTAAACACTAAATTATGACTGGTTGAAATAGATAATATAGTTTGATAAATTAAATCGTTTTCCGATTTTTCGATTATTTTATTTTACACTCGATTATATAATCTCTTGGAAAAAATCGACTATCGATGAAATATCGATAACCGAACAGGCATAGTACACACATTACAGTATATAGAGAACACATCTATACACACGTATCTGGTATTGAGACGATACAGCAGTACACCCATTCATTCATAGCATAGAGACGAAGCATCCGGTAGTGAGCACAACCGAAATAAATATGCAAATATAGAACCACATACTGACCCCTCAGTCTATGCATTTCTCTCGAAAATAACACATATTACTACTTCATCATTTTCTTCGTCCTCCTCTTGTTCATGTTCTTCTTCTTCGGACTGTTACTTGTGACATCCTTGGCAAATTCAGTTTTCCGCTTGTTTTTCATAAAACCGTTAGCTTTCAAAATATAATGTAAACAATCTTGATGTATTAATGGGTACTGCATGGAGACGTCCTAGTTGACCACCCTAACGACTAAAACGTGAAGACTCTTTCAGTTTATCTTGCTAATATGCAGATAATATGCAGCAATTGATGAATTAATCATCAGAGATTAACGATATTGAATAACGATGTATGGAACATAATGTATTGTCAGTTCATATGCAAAATAACTGCTCGTCTATTTTCTAGACAAATGGAAATTTGCATTTGTAAGCAACATCTGAAATTGGATAGCTTTAGCATTCGCATTGCTCGGTATACAGATTTCTAAGATTCGTATTTGGTGAATATTGGAAGATATCCAGCTTACTACTTAATTAAGATTGGATTCGTGTCCATGCGTAAGAAAACTAAATACGCAAGAGCCAGAGCATCGATGGGGCCAACGAATTATTCATGCGCGTACCTCCACCCTGATGTCTCCGATATATCGTCGCTATTGAGATGACAAACATTAAAAGCAGAATACGGTTTGGCGTTTTTAATAAGCAACCTCATTACACGTAATATTAAAATCTCTATTAGCCAAGCATACCTCAAATGTTGGCAGATCATTTACACTAAAACACTATGTATCGGTTCCTGTTCAGAAAACTAAAACAGATGTAGACATTGTTGGCTAAAATTTGCATCTCTGACCTCATTCCACCCTATAGCGTATATATCACAGAGATATAGTCTTATAACACCAGGTAGCAACACTCTTCTATACAGTAGTTGGAGAAAATTTGTGGTACCTTCGTGGCATAGTCTAATGCATATAAATACGTCTACTAATGATGACATTATGGGCTGCATCTTAGTGTGCGGAATAGATAATATGACTGACATACATGCATTAGAATATGGCCTGGAGGCGCCGCAAAATTTTGCCTCTCCAAGTACTGTATCGCAAAGTGTTGTAAGCTGCTGTTACAAGGCTACGTCTCTGTCACATTATGAGCTGCACCAGAGGAGAAGACACGTTCAAGCTAGTCCCGTCCGTACCTACTTTGTTTAGAGATGACGTCACCACGGCTTGTGGGCTAACAACCGTGGGGAGAGGCAACTCTTCCCATGACTAACCACCTTCAGCCTAAAAACTGTGTTCAACGTCAGGATCATCCACATATACTAATTGAAATGTACGTCGTCTGCTTCCAACATCAAAGAGCCGAATTTTAGGTACAGACTGTGAACACGATAACATCGATATTGTATACTTTCGCTG
Source organism: Chaetoderma sp. LZ-2023a (assembly GCA_034401795.1). Classification (NCBI taxonomy): domain Eukaryota; kingdom Metazoa; phylum Mollusca; class Caudofoveata; order Chaetodermatida; family Chaetodermatidae; genus Chaetoderma; species Chaetoderma sp. LZ-2023a. Next base: position 101,051,610 of record CM067366.1, read on the forward strand.
CCCACTCAAAGCAACATCTTCGGATAAGCCACATGCTGGTGGTCATTGAGCAAAAACAGGCCACATACCGCGGTTTGGTCTTTGTAATTAGAGGCTCGCAGGCCATATTATTGGTTTCGTACATATTGGTGATCTTATTTGCTATCATGGGCCTGGATATTCCAATGCAAAAACGTACCACGAGTGCCGCATAGTCAATGCATATTGCCCAATTGTTGAGAAAGCCAAAGAGCCACCAGCATTAGATTCCTTATATGCATAACTGACCTTCGCCATTGCTCTCCGATTCAAACGGCAGACGGTTTATGTGTGGAGATTTCAACTCAAAGCTGAGTAATCTCAGCAAATCTGACAAGAATTACAGGTGGGCTGGTAAAGATTTTGAAACTAATTTGAGCCGGTGCGACCAGTCAAATTGGTTTCAAAATATTCAACAGAAAGTGTATTAAATAGTACATACAAAGAATTTGTACACACGGTGGATTTTACAATGTTCATGAAGGAGCTAAATACGTCATTTATTATGTAGTATGGCTGTCACATCAGCCTATGCGTGGCGTAATTGATTATGACGTCAGATACTTGAGTGGTAGATCGGGTCTCTCCATGTATATAGATGGATATACATTTGGACATAATTTGCCATGTTATTGTGTTAATATGATACGAGATAACATTCTAATAGTGAGATGTCCAGCAAGCTCTTCACATTTTCCTATTTAAGCCGATATCGGTGTGCAATGTAAGACATATTAAATTGAATTTATTTTCAGATTAATTTACAAACAGACAATTTCCTTTCAAAATATTCAACAAATGTCCTGCATGGTTCACTTGAGTTTGACATGAATGGATGCCATCACTTAGGGGTTCATAAGAAGGAATTCCAAATGCGAATTATAGCAGTCGATAAGGTGTGCGATTACAGACCCTACGAGGTGAACTCTAAGGAGTGCTTGCAGCACTCTACCGTCCTCCATTACATACGGAAATGTGCTTGTAACAGCTCTAATCAGTACAATAAAATGTATGCAAGCCAATATTGCCTCTAGATACACTAACGTAATAAGCTTTCTATTTTTACAGAAGCGACTCGGGTTGGTGTTCAAATCAACGTATACAGTGTTGACTCATTCAGCGAAATGGCAATGATAGCTATTGAATGACGCCCCCCACCCCCTTTGACTCTCAGGGATGGGTAGCGAATTGATGGGTACATCACTATGAATCTTCGGACTTGATCCAGGATTCAAGATCAGACATTGACCTCAATGATTATCAGCAATGTTTAAATATGTCAATGCTGTAGCAATGCCATTCTGTTATAACCCTAAATAAGTGCCATAGTGTACTGAACGAACAGAAATTGGTTTATTAAGTATTACACGACTTAGCGGCACTGATCTGTCATACCCCTTCTGTTTGGAATAACTGTGTGCGATTCCATTGCTCAATTATTCAATTATTAAACACTTGATCCGATGTCTTGCATTTTAATTTTAGTACCAGAAAGGTTGTTCCCACTAGAAAGAGGGTCAGATCTGAGAGCAATATCGAAGAATAGCTTTAACGAGGCCAGAGAGATAAAGCTATGGAGGGATAATTGCCGATTATATCTATTTGCACATAGTAGTAATGTATGAGAAAGCAAGTGAATTGCGTCTCAGATAGAAAGATCGAAATACGTCTCCTATTTTCAAGAGCTTATTAATGATTGATATTACCTGCTCAGATTTATATTACATGAATATATAGGTTAAGCTTCAATTGGCTTTTACGGAAAACCAGAATGTCGATAGTTGTTCCCTAATTGTTATTAACCCTATACCTCCAATAATTTCCAATTATTCATAATTTTGAACGCACGTCATTCAGCATGAGTTTCGCAAACATAGTGTGCAATGCGTGATAGTTATGATTTATTATTGTAATATTTTCATAAGTCATAACGTATTCGCTTATGGTGGCTATTGCGCGTGGGTAGCCTTCCAACGTTCTTGCAACTTGATGATATCAACTTTAAGAGAAGGTAAACATGTATGTGTAGTAACGCTGAATTGAATCACTTTTCCATCCACAGTGGAACTTTCTTTTGTCATTAACCATAGAATAATAGAGAATACTATTTATATTATAGATTATGGTTTGGATTTATGCCAAAACCTGCGATTTACATGTTCTTCCGATGTAACACTTACACAGTTTTAAGCTTCTTGTTGACTGTAGATTTATGCATTTCTCTGTCTCTTACCCTCTACGTAAACGGGAATAGAATAGCATATCTGCAGACAAGGATACAGGAAACATTTTGAAGACAATTGAAATGGCCGATGCCCAGTTCCCCGGTATACGTGCCAAACCATTGCCTGATTTTATAACATATAGAGGTATGCTAGCAATGAGTCTGCAACATCACCTTTGCTAATGAGTACACCACATTGAGGGTGGCTTCAAACGTGGATGCAGCTGCGCAGACATTGTATGGGCTCAACGCATGCTTGTGCCGGTAGTCATGTCCAAACACTGGGATTTCCACAAAATGGGAAATTGACATGTCATGAGCTTTCGACACAGTTAAGCGCTCAAAGATCCTAGATGTACTATGACACCACCCCCGCCCCACCTCACGGTGCCAATACGGAGCATGCCGCTAGAGATGGAATATGCCGACGATGTGGACCTTATGGACGAGGAAAAGACGAGCTTCTCCCAATAGCTGCAAGCAAACTGAAAATTGAGAATCTCTTTATGAATGAATCAAAAACAGAGTTCACCCACAGATACCTATCTACAAAGTACGACACTAAAGAAAATTATCATCCACTTCGTGGCGGCGAACAGTGGAGGAACATTAAACTCCTTGGCTCACTGCTTTGCAGTACTGCTGACATTGCTGCACGCTGCATCATGGGGAACATAGTTTTCCAGTCCCTCTGGAAGCTGTGGATTCATAGATCAAAGATGCTCTTGGTAAAAAGACTACGTTTATTCAATGCAACCTGCGCATGCTTTATGCTGTATAACTGTAACAGGTGGGTAGCTACAAAGGCCGCTGTAGACAAACTCGTGGGTAGTAGAAGCTCTGATTCTGCCATGAAGATAATCGAATCTGCTGGATGCTAGTATGTAAACAGACATGTGGCATTTTGAGTGTATCCCCGTGAACAGCTCATGCAACATGGATGATATACTACACTGCAGATATGAACTGGCGAGTAGGTGGCTTAGTTTGATAGGATACATACATCTGCATATATCATTTTTGTGGTATATGCAATTGTGATTATTGAATTATTGACACATTTAGAGACTCATTTACCCAACGACCTGTTTGACCGTCTTGTACTCTGATACCACCAACACATTAACCACTCATGGAGGGGACGGGTCTACTGGTGTGTGACTCATTCCTTGCGCAAAACATGATTCTAATCATATTAAAACATTCAATAAATACACGCATCATTAGTCAGATGTTATCCTGTAATCATTGGTATACTTTATTCCCAAATCCTCCGCATTATAGTTAAATATGATGAGCTGTCATGCACATGGTCGGACTCCATACGATTTTAACATCAAGGAGACAATAAGTGAAGCAATTGCATATTTTAAATCTAAATTGATGCTAGCCGCCGGGTGTGATATGAAACACTTATGCCAGCTGTCACCAGTCCATAATAATATCACCGACAAAGATTGATTGCTGGAAACTAGGTACAGTTTCCGGAATATTGTTTAGATTCTTTTCTCTTGGATGTTGAGTTTTGGGGTATTGGCATCCCATGGATGAAGTGGTGTTGTATGCCAATTCGAAACCATTATGTCCTTTGTTTATCGTGGACGTAGCATAGTATGAGCTGAGCGATGTGTATATAGTCCGTAAATAGCTACCTTGAAAGTGCGCTACACTATGAGTTTACTAATCTCACATTTCCAGACTCGCTTATATTTGGATTGTTATATAAGTTGGGGAATTTACAAATGCTAATATGACATAAAGCGTTGTCCACACCTATTTCACAGAGCCATTTCTTTCACTCCTACGTTGGTTCACTTAGAGGTGAGCAATAAGTACTGTGGGCGATCATAGTTAAGTCCCTGAGGCCATGTAATCAAATCTAAATAACGTGTCAAATTTGTGATTTTCCTTTATGTACGTATGATGTATTCATCGAAATATCTTAGAGCTGCAATCAGTCCTTCTTCACTTTTGACCACTGTGTCGTGTCCTCAGTCTTTAGCTTCATCATGTACATTCTTGATCTGTGTGTACCGAGTCATGCTTTGCATCTGTCACACTGAGCATGCAGATTGTCAACATCAGATCAGAAGCAAAAATCAATGATGCCGCCCAATATTCTGATGACGACACTAATATAAAGATATGTTTATATGAGGAATTAACTCGACCCCTCGTATATGGATAGAATAAATGCATGCGACGTTTCGTTAAATAAATACTCCTTAGTAAACCGATGCGGTGAAAGGAGCTCAACACATTTTCTATCAAGGGACTACTTTTTCATCGATCAATATTTTAAAATGGAAATACAAATAGCCTGCAGGAATGCTGCTGTTACCGTTACTGATGTCTTCTCCCTAGATATGATTGTTTCTCTCAGTAGCGGTTCCATTGCTCGTGTGCTTGTCCTGAAGCGGGCAGTTGTGGAGCAGGTGCTCACTGATCTCTTAGCTATTGTGATAGTCGTACATTACAATTTGACCATTTTAGATTTTATTGTAGAGATGGGCTTTCGTCACACTGTGTCTAGTTCTGAGCTTAAATAGGAATCTTTATCAGACTGAAGTAGCTATGCAAATCGAATTGTTGCAACTCAGAAACGCTTCACATCATTTTATTCATATATTTATGGCCTCGTTTTAGTCTATCCAATTTCGTACATTTCCCTCCACTTTTGGTAGCATATCGGCTATTTTATGTCCATGAACGTTAACATCGTGCACGACTCTACCGAAATATCACATGTGTGAATGAATGTTCAACGTCCTAGCCCTAATCCTGAATCTGATAAGATGGCAGAGCTAATTCAAATTGTGTATCTTGACCGCCAAGTGGGTCGGCCTGCTTCATAGTTGTAAGGGAAGTTATATAATGGATGCAGAATAAATATTGCTGCTGCATCTTCAAATATAATGATATGTTTTCGTGCCATTCACTATCAATAAGACTTACATTATAAAACACAATAGGGTATGCCTGTACATTTAAGTGTCTGTCACAATCAACAGCCCGTGTTATAGTTCCGTATCATCACCCACGTTCACAAATTTGTGATAAAGAATTGTTCGTTTCAGCTACGTCTAAGACAGCACATTTTTCACAAAACCTCTTCTAAATGCTACATTAATTTGCCATTCGCCACAGCTGCAAAACAGTAATGAAAGATATATGTTTCGCCATTATTATATCAATATCAGAAACGTATCTACTAAGAAATTTATGTAAGAAACATAGATGAAATGCAAATCTATTCCTTTTATATCATCTTCAAAATGTTATAGTTTCATTAACGATTTAGCAGGTTTAATATTAATTCCACAACTGCAGCAACATTCACGTTGTACGACAGCCTTGCCCAGGGGGTCAATTGGGGTGACCTTTCTTTATTGTATTAAATGCCAAAATGAAACTGTAGTGGTGCCATCGACAATGGTGACACCACTTAGTCATTAGACTCATGGCCAATTGGATGGCCAATCGGTGTATTGGCTTTGCAAAACAGAAGAAGGTCACTAAAGATATTATCTTTCATTTACTCAAGACAATTTGCCTGATCATATTCTAGCTTACATATGTTGGATATGGTGCATATACGATATATGACTGATTCTTAGTCCTTCAATATGATAATATGTAGCTCTCGTCGAAACACATTCAGGCGCAATCCAATCGTTGAATAGCTAATTATCAGAGACGCCTTCACGAGTTCATAGAAAATGCAATGTCTTTGCTATTCAATAATAGTAATGCCATGTACACAACTCCAAAGAATAATGACTGAGCAGAAATGCATGGATATCACTTCACCAAAAGCTGTCTCTCATAGTTTCAGTTCGCCCAGATGATCAATCATCAATGCATTACATCAGGATTCACAGATTAAACATTTTACAATTTGATATGTATTTGTGATCACATTCCACTAAAATTATAAGCATTTTGATGCTTGTGTATTAGCGCTCATCTTCTGTATTTAGATGGCGACAACAACAACAACTGCAACAACAACAACGACAACATCATCATAAAAAACAACAACAACAACAACAACAACGACAACAACAACAACAACAGAACATTTCCAGTACAGTCCTAATATCGGAGCATAGTGAGTACTAACAAGGTTGAGTTTGGTTGGAAACTCGATCGCTATTATCAGTATGAAAGATAAAATAAGTGTTTTAGTATACAAAATCAAGGTATTATTTATTATTAGTAATTAAAATGTTACTAAAAGTCTGTATATTGAGCTATCGAATGCGATTAACCACCATTGTACCATTAGATATGTACATATATGCGTAGTAAGTAGTACATCAGCAAAACGCTCGGCCACTATAAATAAATATAAAATACGCAGTGTCACGATAATTAGATATGAAATATGAATTGTTACTATAATTAAATACAAATAGGCCATATCATTATGATTAGATATCAAATACGCAGTGTCACTATAATTAGATATAAACACGCACTGTCAGTATATATGTATATCAAGACAAAATGTGATTAATAATGCTCTTTAAAAAACCGGGACATTTGGTAAGCCTGATGTGTGTCTAATGCAAACGTTTGCGTATTATCTACAATCTTCACATTGAAATTGAGCTCGCCCAGATAGCCACGTGTTCCAAACTTGGGCCATATGTTTAAAATTGATAAATGCAATGTCGCCAGGGAGAGAGAGAGAGAGAGAGAGAGAGAGAGAGAGAGAGAGAGAGAGAGAGAGAATAGAGAGAAGAGAGGGAGAGAGAGAGAGAGAGAGAGAGAGAGAGAGAGAGGGCGATAGAGTGAAGATAGAGAAGAGAGAGAGAGAGAGAGAGAGAGAAAGAGAGAGAGAGAGAGAGAGAGAGAGAGAGAGAGAGAATAATGGGTGAGCTGTAGCATAGATACACATTATTCACTATATACAATGCCAGATTTATCACATATATCAAATATGTAGCAAAGTAATGCCAATTTGTGGGCTGCGTGAAAGTGACATCAAAGAGGCCGGCTAGGATCTTATTAACTCAAGGAACATCAGAGAGGCAGGCCAGGATCTTATTAACTCAAGTAACATTAAAAAGGGCGGCCAGGATCTTATTAACTCAAGATCAATGTCATCTTGGACATCAAACTATGCTCTAATTGGTTGCAAAGACTCTGGCTGATATTCAGTTGGTTACTTGAATGGTGGCCTTGCAGTAGATATATTCATATATCAGGCATAAAGGTGTGAACCTTCACACATCAGAAACGGCAAATGCTCTCTGATGTAAGGATTATACTGTTTAGAGTTCTAACACTATAGAAGTAACAGGTTCCAGTTAAATACGTTCACCATATTCAACAGTTTTACAGTATATGTGTCATAGATTTGAGGCACAATGAGTTAAATAGGAACACTTCACAAATATATTTCAGAACACGGTTGCGATTCTCCATTCTAAACACATCAAGATAGAATATGAGTTTTCCTGTATTTCATATTAGGCCATGTATCTGCCTTGATATAAATTGGTTCTTGCGTAGAAGAGATATTCCAATTCGCCACTGCAGTAACAGATTGCATGCTAAGATTGCATACTGATTTGACTAGTAAGAAACACGAGCCTGCTGCTAGTTCATATTTCATGGTCTTTTTGTTTTTGTTTTAGCAATGGTCGCCAAACCTAGAACTGTCGTTCAACTGATTAATACTAAAGCAATCTTTCAGATTTACCTCTTGTTCATAAGACAATTATTATTAGATTAGGTCAGTTCGGTACTGCCAAGTTATTTTGTACCCATAGCCATGCCGTAGTCAAGAATGGACCTAAGGAAGCTAAGGACTTCGCCTGAGGACAAGCCACTGTGGGCAAAAGCGAAGAAGGACTGATTGCAGCTGTAGGATGTTTCTACTACTACAGCCACAGAATACAATAATCATACATACATAGCCATGCCAATACTCGACTTGAACTCACTCAATAATATAGAATAATTGGAATGTTCAAAATCAATTATCTATTCCACCTCTCTTTCTCATGGCTATCAAGCTACTAGTTCGAACATATTTTTAAACAGCATAGTCGTCTTCAACCTATAAAACAATAGTTCCAGGTAATCACATAGCGAACAATAGAGATTAATACAATCACAGTTGATGGGAGCTTTAACAAGTTCCGTTATCCATCATCGTCATCGCTACTAGGCATAACGTCACAAGACACCACATGCACGTCATCTCTGCTAGGCATAGCGCTACACCCCACATTTAGGTCATCTCTGCTAAGCATAACGCCACAACCCCATGTTTGCATCATCTCTGCTAGGCACAACACTACAAGCACCACATTTACATTATCCATGCTAGACATACGGTCACACGCACACAATTCTTACGTCATAGCTGCTAGGCATAACGTCACAAAACACCACATGTACGTCATCTCTGCTAGGCAACAACTGTAGTAATATATTGGTTGGACGTATATCACTAGCGTGAATCTACTTAGTCATACTACAATGGACGAATCTGGCACTCAAGTATATGACGTCATAATGAATGCCTTCACATGTAGGTTGACATCATAAGCGAAATCTGTAATGAATTAACTAGCTAAGTCCTTTATTTTGAAACTAATTTGACTGGACGATGTTGCTGTCAACATATTCAATAATCAACTTGTTTGGTTTTCTGGAAATTGAGATTCTTGGAGTTCATGGTTCGATCGATTCCAACACGGGCAAAACTTGGGTGAAGCTTAGCTAGAGATGGGTGTGGCATAGCTAAATTTTACTAATCCATTATGCAACCACTGCGTCTATATTCACTATTAAATGGTAAGTAGGATTTGAATAAATGTCATGCAATGAAATATAAACTGGTTTGTGTCATAATAGTAAGGTTATATCCTTATTTGATGACATGTACTAAAGGTTTAAAATGGGTCCTGATTTCAACAGCTAAAATCGGCAAGCTTCTGATTATGAGGCATGGGGTTAAATGCGCAATCTAAAATTATGGCAAAAGGCTCTATTGTCTATTCAATTCATAGCAACCATATTGAATATTGAAATGAATGATTTGGGTCAAGAAAGTTCTTCTTGATCATGTTAATCCGCTCAAGAAATGTATATTACCAGGTCTGGCAAATGAATTCTTGTGCAAATCACTGTGGCCAGTTGAGCCTTTATATGGCCTTATTGAGAAAGGTGTTATATACAGTATTAAAATCAGTTTACCCAGCCTCTATTTAATGAACTGCACCATTAAATAGAATGATAAATCTACCCAGAAAACAACGATCTATTAGTCACAACCCATTATTGTTGTTAATTATTAGGCAATAGGATATTTATTGTCCTTTACTCGAACAAAGATATTACTCCAGTATGGAGTGTATGAAAGGCGTGTATACCGTTGTGATAAATCACTTAGTTGACTGAGCTCTTTACAAGCCGATGGTCCGGTTCAAATTATGTACCAGTTGCCAGCACAGGAGTTTATATATTTAATAGTTTATTGCATTGTCTTTAGTTGTCAAAATCTAGAGAATCCGTCAGACTTTCAATGGATTTAGACATCTGCAAAGAAGTACATGGTATATGTCCTCGTCATATTTATTTACGTCACTGGAGTTTCTTCTACGCCATCAAACATCACTCAATATTATTTATAGACATGTGATTCCGGAATTTTCTGTTTTGGCCATCAAGATTTCGTCTAGGCAATCGTGTGTGTCGTTCGATACCATTCTGTTAATTTACTGGTGTGGCGAATGGGAAAATTCAGCCGAGTCGATCGGTTATAGATGGCCGATTTAGTGACGTCTATAATTGGAAGCAGTTGATCAATTACCTTATCAAGACGTTTCAATCGGCGTTTCTGTGGAACATAGATATTTTTATATAACGGTCTTGGTATCGCTTGTTTCATCTCGTTTTTAAGCCTTTCATGGTGAATCCGGTTAAAACACGCATCTACATCGGTCTTCAGGAATCTCCAGTTGCAGGCCAAGAAAAGGCTTTTGTTTACCACGTTATTGTCTTGATCGTTACTATCTCATAATCTTCTATTGGCATTCTATTGACATTGAATAAGCACATATTTTGATATTCTTGACCACATTTAACCATTAAAGGGTTAAGTAAACGACCAGCTGTTCATAATGTAAAGGTAATGAGCCATCACAAGGTGGTCCCTAATGGCAGGTGCTCGCTCAGTGCACATCATGTTCAATATTATGTTACTTTGGAGGGGTTTAGAGTGTTTTCTAAGATGTGCTGCTTTAGGTTAGTCATTTTGTCCAGAAAAGCAATCGTCAGTTGGAGCCGGGTCGTACCATCATTTGAAAGTGGTATTTATTCTATGTCGCTGTTCTTAGTTTGGCCATAACATTACAATGCGCTCGCCCAATGGTTAATACGGTCATATGGGTGCGTTTATTCATGACATTCTAGAGCAACTGTTGTTTTATACAGCAACATGTTTCAGATGCATTATATTTAAAACGAATACGAGCCATAGCGCATAACATGACACGTTAACGATCTAATAGAAATGCTATGCGTGTACAAATTAAACATTGAACAATTACTAGTATTGTCTTTGTATGTATTATCCTCATCATTTATTCAAGGTTCCAGGTTTCCATTGCCGTGAGTGAAGTGGCTTCGTCAACTTACCTATTTGCAATATACTGCATCAGATTGGTTTAATGTGCAACATTTCTGTTGAGGATTTGTCAGGAAAATTTAGATTATGGCTTAGTTGATAACAATTTGCATGCCAAGGGAAGGCTATCTTTAAGATGCGCGGCATTCATGGCTTGCTCCATCAGTGAGCCACCAATTTCACAGGTGAATTTGAAAGAAATAATTTTCTTTTCGCATTCAAATCTTTAGCCAGCCTGGCAGGTGACCCGTTAAAGAAGAGTAGCGTGTATCAATGCGTGATTAACTATGTACACGCACCAATGTTCTGTTAAATCCAGCTTACTGTCCGCCACAGCCTGATGTGACAGTTCTCTATATAAATAACTCTAATCCTACGAATTGTGTGCTAGGTCAATAATTGACATTTCCAGTTTATCAAACCATCACATGACGTCACAATCAACTATGTTACAAGTATGGTGACGTCATAATCATTACGTCATGAATGACTTAATTTAGATCCTCCTAAATGCTTAATAGTCCGCCAGGTTGTATGAATTGTATGTCTTTACTATTTAATAAACATTCTGTTGACTATTTTGAAAACTAACTGGATAGGACGCTGTTGCTGCCATATGCATCAACGGCACCCAGTCAAATTATTTCAAAATATTTAACAGCTTACCTGTATAGCTTTCTGGAAATTGATATTCAGGGAGTTCAGGGGTCGATCAATACCAACACAAGCGATGTGTGGGTGGCGCTTAGCTAGAGATGGGCGGGACATGGAAAGGTCCATTGTATTACTATTTGCTATAGTCTCATCGTAATACCAACATTCAAGTCTTGTGGAGCTATCAATCAGTATAAGTTATAATTAGACATTATATTTGTCAATAAATTTCAGTTATGCTAGAGGTTTGCTGCATTTCTAATCAATTTTTGCTCAAATGGTCTTATTGTCCAATAAAACGACAATATTTGTGCCAGCTATTTCACAATGGACTTTTCCAATTTATGCATCCATCATATGACCAAATCGAGTCATGCATGCTGTAATTGACTGTGGCGTCATCCTACGCATTACGAAGTTGTTTATGACGTCATATGATGGATTGATAAAATGGAAATATCAATTAGACAGTCATGATATTTGTTAATCAGTGTCAGCTATGTTAGAAGTTTGCTGCATATTTAAACACTTTTTCTCAAAGGGTCTTATTGTCCAATACAACAATTTCGCGAAATTAAATGTCCCGCCTGTCTCCTCTTTGTCACAGTGGCATTGCCATTTGACACTGCGACATGCGTGTTATCATGCTACTTCCAAACATTATAGGTAGCCATGTATTCAAATTTAGTTCCAATAGGATTGACAAATCCTGAAATATAATTGATTTGCTAGAACGGCCGTGACCGTTGTCCTAATGAGCTCACTATCATCATGATGCCTCGGTATGGTATTTGAAACCATGTGCCCGAGTTTGGGTCCAGTAGAATTAAGCAATCCTAAAATATAGGCAAACAAAAACCCCTTAAAAGTGAACATAGATGACAGAGGTGAAATTCCAAGGCTGCGATGACATTGTCGTTGTATCTAGTGATGCCACTATTGCCATGCAGATTCCTTATCTTATAGGGTGTTATGTGTCCAAGACTAGTTCTGATAATATAAAGTAATACTGAAATATAAATGTCTATGATTTACTAAACGGAAAAACTTAAAGTTGAAAAAGGAAAAGGTAAAGTAACAAGGTCAATATGACCCCCAAGTCACCATCATGTATCCTCTTTGTACAAGCAACCATGTACCCGAGTTGTGTTCCATTAAGATTAAGAAATCCCGAAATATAACCAGATAAGATTTGCTAAGCCTAAAAACTTAACATTGAAAAAGAACGAAGTTTTGTAGAGGCCACAATGCCCTTGACCTTCAACATTGTGACTTCTGTGTTAGCATGCTGCTTCCTAACGTTATAGGTAACAATGTATCCAAGTTTAGTTCCTATATGATGAACCAATCCTGAAAGAAAAGCCGAGAAGTCTTGGTAAACGCAAACACTTAACATTGAAAAAACTGAGTTTTGTATCAAGGTTACAGTGCCCTTGACCGTGTGGCCTCATTATCACCATGCTCCTTCCTAACAGTATATAGCCAAGGTTAGTTGCAAGAGGAGTAACTGATCCTGAAATATAAGCTGAGAAGTTTTGCTAAATGCAAAAACTTATCATTATTGACGCCGTCTTCACTGTCGTTGCCGTTACGGTGTGTTAATTGGGTGTGGCATAACATACTGGTGCTTATTCGCATGTGTATTCGCACCAATGACTCACATGGACATGTTCTACGCACAATCAATAATATTCACATGTGTGTTCCTTATCAGTAAATAAATTCAATTGCCGCTATTCTGCTAGTACTATTATCAGATATATATTACACTCAGATCTTACTAGAGAGACCACACTGTGGAGCATAGCCACGCACTCACCAAGAAGAGATTGTCTGTTAATACCAACCGAAATGACATTTGGTGACTCAATGCAGTGTTTCCGTAATGGAGTGTTCGCAGACATATATACCAACCATCTTGCCACCTCAAGCTTCCCACGCGGTATTGACTGTATGTTTATCGTGAAATGGTTACCAGTTTGATAAATTACTAATCAATTGACAGAGGTCGTTTAGCTTCTCTGTGTGCAACGCAGATAACCGAGTACTCAGATCGCTCATTTGAATAACGATTTAAAAATTACACAAGTTACATCGCAAATCGATTCCTCACCTATCACCACTGCCATTCGCGAGATGACTGACTGACTACGAGCCATGGATGTGAATTCTCGCAATAAGCAGCGCATCTTACATATTATAGACGCTTAACACTGGACACAATGTCCGCATTGAAAATATGATAAGAATTGTAACCCCAACTCATGTCTCATCAATCATACAATCAGTTAATTATCAGTAGAGCTACATGCAAATACATGTATATATTAGTCGATAGGAGGCGATCGCGGCGGCAGAGATGCACCATATAAAACCATGGACGTATTAAGACGTATTTCTTATAGGAATTATAAAAGTAAATCGCATTTACTTTCACTCATGCAACGTCAAAACTACTCAGTCTATTACATTATTTAAGGGAGAGCACATGGGTATACAGTTTCTGCATCTTCATATTATGTTAAACGATAGATCAATGACAATGAATAATGTGACTGATACTGTCTTTGCTTTAAGTATAAACAGTAAAACCTGGTACGTGTAGGGGATAAATCACACGAACATGCTAATACCACCTGGACGAATCCTATAAGAAAGTGTTGTAGCCATAGCAGCAGCGAATAGTCTAATCATCTGAGGACCTTTTAGCATGACATTACTTAATAAATCACTAATCATAGCTTATCGTTCGTGTGCTAAGGATAAAGCAGAGGCAGACCTGGTATCGGCAACATACATATTATAATTTCTGGACTAGCAGCAGCTCATTGGTTTTCAAATTTATTTTAATTCAAGTGGGAGACGCGGCTCGCTCGCCTTTGATTCCGTGATCAAATATTTATATCCGTCCCCGAGCCATCTGACTTATCGAAGACTCTTGGATTCGTGCCAAAGTGTTTCTCTCTGGTCTTGTTGCATCAATCTAGCTATTAATACCTGTATCGACAAACAGCAACTTCAAACTTGTATCATACTGTGAATTTATTCACTGTAACAATCATAACCACAATCTGACTAACACCTCTAACTAATATTTAACTTCATGTTTATACTATAAAAAAGGTGGACCGAAAGGTGAACCAAAAAGTGATCTAAAGGGTGATCTCAAAAAGTAGATCCTGTTTGCACCAGACATGCAAATGTATAGAGCGCTCATTAACCCTCGCCCCAGGCAATTCTGGCCCGGCACACCATCATTCCTAACTCTGTGGTAGAAATCACTGATGTCATCTTGTTGACCGATCCGTGCACTCGAGCGCCATTATGACGTTTAACGGCCATAATGATTCAAGACTAATTTATGCAGTGTTCGTATCACGATAACATCAATGCTCTCTACCATCAGTAAATGTCCAGCCAGTATGGTGACTGACCTTTGTTGTACGCCAACAAAGGCAAGCGACGTAATGGCTGTGACCACGGCTTGACACTATAACCCTTCCCATCCTGAGTTCAAAATCAGAATGCAGAGTGATCTTTCATATCCAAAAATCTGCACTTTGAATAATTTAGATTTTACAATATGTATCGTATCGTAGTGCAAAGTAGGCATGTTCGGTTAATCGATATTTCATCAATAGTCGATTATTTTTCCTGGAAATCGAGTGTAAAATGAATTAATCGAAAAATCGTAAAAATAGATTTAATCGAACAAAAATCGAGTATTTATTTTAATTAGGGTTCATTTAGTGTTTAATGCATCGCTGGTGTGATTACTCTAGCAAGGTAGTTGTATAAATTCCTGACGTACAGTCCCGCATCTCCCGAGTCATAATCCATGTACGCGAATGTTTATATAACTAATTCACCTTCCCAGAGAACCCACCCATCACATCACATCACAATGAACTGCGTGGCATGTAGAATGACATTATAATGAATGACGTCATGAATGACGTCGATAAGTACGTCACGAACGCATATTTGAAGACGGTCTATGCGTTGTTGATCACATATTGTTTGCTTTTACTATTTAATAAATATTCTGTTGACAGCAACAGCACCCAGTCAAATTAATATTCAACGGCTTCCCTGTATAGTTTTCAGGAAATTGATAGCTAGGACATTTGTGGGGTCGATCAATCCCAACACGGGGAGGTGTGGGTGGAGCTTAGCTAGTGATGGGCGGGGCATAGCTAAAAATGGAAAGGCTCATTGCTTGATACACCAGTGATCGGAAAAATGTGATTGTTGTGGGCGGGCTTGTTCCTCACGTTCAGCTAATCAGAGGACTGGATGATGTAGCTTGTCCTATTTGAGCGTCTCGCAGTCTTCTATAGGCCTACTTAGTAGAGGTAATTTAAATTTAAACTTAACTAGTAACCAATTTTTGAAATTGCATATTCCGTTATTTTTCTAGAAAATTTCTTCATCTATTTATTTATTTATTTTTTATTTTTTATTATTATTATTTTTTTAATTTTATTATTATTATTATTATTATTATTATTATTAAGAACTCTGCAAGCTCCTCTCAATCTCTCCCACTACGTAGTTGCTACGTCCAAAGTTCCATGATTAAATAATCGATCATCCGATTAAATCGATTAGTTTTCAGACATCATAATCGATTATTTATTTCCATAATCGAACAGCCCTAGTGCAAAGTACCTTTGTTAGCGTTATAATCTCACCTCGGGTACAATCTGATGTCACAAGTCGAGACGGCATCCGAAACCCCATCTACCCAACATGTTTCTTTCTTTTTTTTAATAAAATCACCATCGCGTGGCTCCATTGTCCTTTCTCAAACAGGGTTGTTTGTATTGAGTTGATTTCCTCTCACCACATTTTGGTTTGACTCATTATATGTCGCATCACTAATTATTTGCAATATTTCTCTTAACGATCTCATCTGGGATGTATGTTCATTTGAAATACATCGTGACGTACATTGTTGTTGTTGTCTTACCAACAATATTTTAGAATTAATAAATAGTACTTCTTACACAACAAATTACTGATACCAGTATCGTAATATCGCACCCATCATGTCAATCACTGCTATTCCAGTATCATAATGTCACAACCATCATGTCAATCACTGCTATTCCAGTATCATAATGTCACAACCATCATGTCAATCACTGCTATTCCAGTATCATAATGTCACAACCATAATGTCAATCATTGATATTCTAGTATCGTAATGTCACAACCAGCATGTCAATGACTGGTATCCCAGTATCATAATGTCACACCCAACATGTTGCTCACTGGTATTCCAGTATCGTAATGCCACACCCATCAGGTCAATCACTGTTATTCCAGTATCGTAATGTCACAACCATCATGTCAATCACTGGTATTCCAGTATCATAATGTCACACCCATCATTTCAATCACTGCTATTCCAGTACGCAATGTCACACACATCATGTCAATCACTGCTATTCCAGTATCGTAATGTGACACTCCTCATGTCAATCACTGGCATTCCAGTATCATAATGTTACACTTCTCATGTCAGTCACTGCTATTCCAGTATCGTAATGTCACACGCATCCTGTCAATCATTGGTATTCCAGTATCGTAATGCCACACCAATCATGTCAACCACTGGCATTCCAGTATCATAATGTCACACTTCTCATGCCAATCACTGCTATTCCAGTATCATACTGTCACAACCATCATGCCAATCACTGGTATTCCAGTATCGTAATGTCACACACATCATGTCAATCACCGGTATTCCAGTATCATAATGTCACAACCATCATATCAATCACTGGTATTCCAGTACGTAATGTCAGACACATCATGCCAATCACTGGTATTCCAGTATCATACTGTCACAACCATCATGTCAATCACTGGTATTCCAGTATCATAATGTCACACCCATCATGTCAATTACTGGTATTCCAGTATCGTAATGTCACACCCATCATGTCAATTACTGGTATTCCAGTATCATAATGTCACAACCATCATGTCAATCACTGGTATTCCAGTATCATAATGTCACACCCATCATGTCAATTACTGGTATTCCAGTATCATAATGTCACACCCATCATGTCAATCACTGGTATTCCAGTATCATAATGTCACAACCACCATGCCAATCACTGGTATTCCAGTATCGTAATGTCACCATCATAATGTCAATCACTGGTGTTCCAGTATAGTAATGTCACACTCCTCACACCAATCACTGGTATTCCAGTATTGTAATGTCACACCCATCATGCCAATCACTGGTATTCCAGTATCATAATATCACACCCATCATGTCAATCACTGGTATTCCAGTATAGTAATATCACACTCCTCATGTCAATCACTGGTATTCCAGTATAGTAATGTCATACTCCTCACGTCAATCACTGGTATTCCAGCATCGTGATCCAACAACCATCATGCCAATCAGTTGTTATATCTCTATTCAGATTACTTTGCCTGCATACTGTACATGATTTGTTTAGCTTCCAGGAATAATAAGAATAGTAAACTTAATATTTATGAGAAATTAAACAAAGTAAACAATTTGCCATATTTGGTCAATCAGATTGAAATGACAAACAATCTCCTCTGAAATCGGGAC
The DNA here is from genome assembly GCA_034401795.1 of Chaetoderma sp. LZ-2023a. NCBI lineage: Eukaryota > Metazoa > Mollusca > Caudofoveata > Chaetodermatida > Chaetodermatidae > Chaetoderma > Chaetoderma sp. LZ-2023a. The sequence goes on from CM067366.1 coordinate 101,069,763, forward strand.
AGCTCCACACATTCCACTTAGGAGAATCACCGGGAATCAGTCAGTCGCCTAAGTATGCCTGTGAACGCCAAGCCCACCGTTCACTGCTCAGTGTTCAATGGTATAAGCAAATTATGGAATGTGACGTCATCATATTAGGTAGTATGGCATCAGCGATGTTTGTCGTCATATTGCCATGGTAAGGAAGCTCATTGTCTGATGTGCCGATGGCTGCTGTAGACAGACAGTTTATCCAAATGATAGTTTGAGTATGCTGACCAGACTACTGTAAATGGCGTCATGCATTGGTAAACATACAAGGCAGTGTGTGTTTGTTCGCCTATGCTTAGTTATCTCATCTGCAAGATATTGAACGCATGAAACAGACATATTTCAGGACAACTCATAAATACATTAACATGTTGCAAACACAAAAGCGTGCTGCTTAGTTAAATTTCAATCATGATGCAAGAGATGTTATATTGATTATTTTGTACTTAATTTCAATGGAAGGCATTGTTACATATAGCGACCAATGGCTTCCAATTCACCTTTCCAGAGTATTAACCCAGCATATGACGTCATAATGAACTGCGTGATGTGTACAATGACATCATAATGAATGACGTCATGAATGGCGACGATAAGTACGTCACGAACGCATGTTTGAAGCCGGTCTATGCGTTGTTGTACAAATTGCTTGCTTTTACTATTTAATAAATATTCTGTTGAATATTTTGAAACTAATTTGACTGGGGGCTGATGCTGCCATAAGCAGCAACAGCACCCAGTCAAATTAGTTACAAAATATTCAACAGTTTCCCTATATAGTTTTCAGGAAATTGATAGCTGGAGCATTTGGGGATCGATCAATCCCAACACGGCGAGGTGTGGGTGGAGCTTAGTTAGTGATGGGCGGGGCATAGCTAAAAATGGAAAGCTCCATTATGTTATGTCTAAGATATTCAACATTGCGTTTTATTTAATTTTGGGAACATGTTAAGGTATTTCACATCTGTACGCTGTGTAATGTGTCGACACCCACAATACATAATGCACCTCTAGTGTTACATGTTCTGAAGACAAGATGACTGGACGTTATCGCTTACTCAAGCAACGTCACACATTAAATCAATTAATGATGATATCTTCAATAGGATACGTATTATGTCGTCCATCGTGTGACTACGCTAGTTAATATCAAGTATCAAACCATACGAATGCTCTATACTAATAAATATCCCGGTTAGAACAAAGAAATGCTGGCAGTCACCGCCAAATTCCTGTCAAACATTCCAATATATGTAAGATTTGTCAAGGAGAATTTTGTTTGTGGTGCTAGCAGTATAAGCTACACTGGGGAGTTATCGCAAAGCTACAATTGCCATTATTATATGCTGATTTAAATATGACTGATGATCTTATAGATACCCGATACCGTTATTAGTTGTGCTTGCGAAATGAAACCAGGTAGCCCCATGCATACACTCTTCTGAATAGAGTAATCCATTTATAGCTATGCCACGGCTATTTCTGGTTATGCTCCGCCCAGTTTGACGGGATATTTGAAGCGATATTTACTCTTTGAACTGTGAACTCCCAGAATCTCAATTTATTTTGAAACTAATGTGACTGGAGAGGCGTTAACAGAGCTCACGGTCACATTAATTTCAACCCAGTCGACAAACTATTTATAAAAGTTATAAACAAATTAATGACAGACATACTTGATTGTGACTTCAACTAACGAATTTGATTATAGCGTCAGATATGTTAGTTACAGTTTGGATCCCCTTCATTGTCTAGGCTACAGGTCTCTGATATGGGTGGATATAAAACGCTTAATCATAGATATTTAACATCTTTATTTGCTCTATATTCGCCAAAACGTCATCATTTCAAGCCTTCATTTGATTGTATATTTCTTATTTTACTTTAAAATTCAAAGGGGCATAATCTGGCAAAGTCAAAAGAGCAATATTACAAAGTTGGTCCTTATATGGTGGTTAAATATGGTTGAATATGTTTGAATATGGTTGAAAATTATCTAGGGCTTAATATACATTAACAGAGGACTGACCTTGTAATGCCAACAACATAAAAATGACTCGTTAGGTATAGATGGCCTTGAAGTATGATATGGCTATACGAGGTGTGACAGTATGACGTAATACGGTTATATGTCGGGTGACGTTATGACGTAATAAGGACGACTGATGTGTGACGGTATGACGTATTAAGGACGACTGATGTGTGACGGTATGACGTTTGACGTAGTAAAGTCACACGATAATATACATGTAACGCTATGACGTAATAAAATTACACGATATTCAACATGTGACACTATGACGTAATTTATTATAACGTCATATCCTATACCTTGTCGTCATCTGAAGAGGAACAGGCGTGTACATGGACAGCAGAAAACAGGCAGTCATGGATAAAATTGACAACGAAAATAACAAGTTTTATTTACAATAACTTCTGCAATAATGCCCAGGCATACCACGGACTACATACACACAAAAGAACAGGACGAATATCAACTAGTTATCGTAGATATTGGAATAGAGTAATCAGTAAGTTAATATAGCATTAAAACCGTTAGTCACAAGGGAACACAAAAATAAGTGACTGTTGAAAGTTACTAAGTGACGTCACAGCCGTCCCTTTATGGTGTGATAGTGAAAGCTCGAGTGACGTCACAGCTATCACCCTTAAAACCGGACTTTGTCATATGCGGTATACAGGAAGCGATATGTGTGTTGGGAATAACTTCTCCGATGTCCAGGCAGCGATAGCTGTACCAAAATACAAGGCTACAGTTATAACCACCTTTGGGACTAGGCGCATTTAGTAAACGAAGGTGCGTTTCTACCATTGACGAATTTCGTTAGAACAGGGAGGAACCAGTTTGTACGGTATTCGAAACACGACTGCTTGCCATTAACAATTTTCTCCCAAATCAAGTACAAACATCGTTACTCTCAATGCCATTTTCGAATTGACGATCGTCACATCATTTTACAGGCAAAAACCATTCTACATTTACAGTCAAATTATTTTCAAATTTAATGTCGGATTCAAATCTGCCATTGGTAACGAAATTGATTATGACGTCAGTCTACCTATGACGTAATTGATTATGACGTCAATCTACCGATGGCGTAATTGATTATGACGTCATATTGTTGATCGATAAACTGGATTGTCATATCACATAATGAACCAAAATCGTTTTACATTTACAATTCAGAAGTAAAATGCGTTCACCAACTACTGGCTTACTCACGAAATTAACAAAACGAACATTAATTCACGTTACACAACGAACATAACGATACACTCATTCCGTGTTAATCGGGGAACAGACTTTTAAAAGTTTAAAACATATTTACAAACTGAGTGCCTGGTCCTTAGGTCATAACGGCAAGCGACCATAAACTTTAGGTGACAATCATTGTCACAATCCAAAAACGAATCCCACTCGAATCAGGTTTATCAAACGACAATTTTTACTTCACTATTCCTTAAAAAGGGGGAGAAAGATAACACCTTTACGCCGGTCTCCTCCGTAAGTACCAACTTTGTTGGGAAACTAAGGCATCAAGGATTTCTGGCTGACATCCGCATACAGAGGCAACTATGATCATGTGTACCCTTCTTCAAACAAGAAACTGTGCTCGACATCCTCGAACGACGCACTCTTCCCGGGAGCTTACCATAGATACGTGGAATGTACGTGGTCTGAGTGCAACATCAAAAAGGCAAACATTAGGTGCAGACTGGGAACACTATAACATCGATATTGAATGCATTCAAGAGACTAAAGTAGCTAAACACTCAGAGCAGCAACTACAGACAGGCCATAAGCTAGTGCTCATTGAGCAAAAACAGGCCACATACCGGGGCTTAGGCTTCGTAATCGGACCAAGAGTGTTGGATCATGTCATTAGTTTTGGATACGTCAGTGATCGCGTTGCATTCATCGACCTGGCTATACTTACGCGAAAACACACCACCACTAAATGTCGAATTGTCAACGCATACGGCCCAACTACCCCAAAAAACCAAGAGAATCCAGCAATATTAGACTCTTTCTATGCAGAACCGAGCTCCGCCATTACAGTCCCAGCTATTTGGCAACTGTTTGTGTGTGGAGATTTCAACTCCAAGCTGGGTAAACTCGGAATTGCGGACAACAGTTCAGGACATGGCTTATGCATGGTATCCTATGGAGAGGGCACACGCAACAGAAATGGAGATGTACTGCTGGCATTCCATAGTTCCAATGGCCAATTTGTCACAAATACGCCTTTCAAACACCAATGCCGCCACCGGACAACATGTACTGACCACACAGTACTGATCGCAAAGCCCCAAAAAGTTCTAAGGCTACAACAGCTGTCTTCAACCAAATATACTTCATACTACGCAAGCCAGAAGCAAAACCTTTACTTTGGAATGCTCGTTCGTCTGAAGAAACAGACCGCAATGTTGACCATAATCTAGTCATTACACGCCTTCAGATGGACGATCTCTACCTAATATATAAACACCATACCAGGCAAGAGGGTAGAGTCACCTACAACTTACCAAAGCTCATCAGCGACACTGACACTCAAATGTCATACAAAAAAGCCCTCGGGGAGCAGATAACTAACATCGAAGTCAGCTCCGATCCAAACGAAGCCCTAACCGAAATACTGAAATCTATGGAATCATCCACTACCAGCACCATAGGTGTACTTAAAAACAACAAAACTAGGTATACTGCCGACCCTCTAGTAGTAAAACTGTTAGCAGAGCAGAAAGCATTACGGCTGCGCATCTATCAAAGTGGCCAAAGTGAAGACTACACCAAACTACGCCGGGAGCGCACAATTAATCTGCGCCACAGTTAGCGAATGCTTAACAGATCTTGCTATTCAACAGGCAGCCTCCATAGCAGATGAAATCACTGCCACGGATGACTGTCACAAAATGATTCGGGCAGCCCGAGCCCTGAGAGTCACTGACTACACACCACCAATCAAGGTACACAACTCTGAAGGACACTTTATCGGTACTGACCAGGGGAAAGCCGAGGCGATCCGAAAATGGTTCAAGGAATAGTTCACTGACAACGATGATGAGCCCTTGCACCCGTTCTCAGGAGACCCCAGGCCATTACTAACATCAATTAAAACAGCAGAAGCTGAGAACTCACTTAAATCCCTGAAAAATGGACGTGCATCTGGACCTGATGGCATGAGCAATGAACTATTCAAATATGCAAGTGACATTATTTCAAAACCGATCACGCACTTAATCAATTCAGCTTTTATGCACAACCTTCCCATCGACGCTGTAGGCCAAGGCACCCTTATCGCACTATCCAAGCCCAAGAATCACCTGGATCCCCAACCAAGCTGGAACCCATTGTGCTCCTCAACAGCAATCGGAAAATCCTATCCAATATTACTCTATGCCGTATCCGAGAGTGGATCGATTACTTCACTGGATCATGTCAAAGTGGCTTCAAACGTGGACACAGCTGTGCAGACATTGTATGGGCTCAACGCATGCTTGTGTCGGTAGTCATCTCCAAACACTGGGACTTCCACAAATGGTCATTGACATGTCACGAGCCATCGATACAATTAAACGCTCAAAGATCCTTGATGTCCTACGCCAGGCCAGTTGCAATGAAGCTGAGCTACGACTAGTGAGACTACTGCTTGCAGACACCAAGCTGAGAGTAGGAGTCAAGTCAGTGAAGTCTGTAGACTTTGAGACAGCAATCGGCTCCCCACAGGGAGATGGTCTATCTCCAGTGCTTTTCACCTGCTACCCTGCTGCCACATTGAAATCTGTGCGGGAAAGTTCCACAAGACCAAACCTCACCCGCCCCCCAACCCCAGTGGTAATACTAGGCATGTCACTAGAGATGGAACATGCCAACTATAAGCGTAAGTTGTTGAATATTTTCAAACTAATTTAAAAGATGCAGTTGCTGCATATGGCAGCAAAAATGAGCAGTCAAATTCGTTTTAAAGGTGTCAACATACTGTTTATTAAATTGTAAATGCACCAAAGGCATGCAATTCGTACAAGTTACGGACTATTTCAGCTGCATGACCGACCATTTCTGCCAATTCTGAATCGGACACCAGCTTACATGTAACCCACTTGATTATGAAGTTATTCATTAGAAAAAGGTAATACTTTCGCTATGTGCCGATTGCTTTAGAACACATTTGGTGGATGCCATATTTGGCCATGGTAAATTATTCATCTTGAAGGCGTATCAGTTTAACCTAGTTTATCAAGGCAATGGTGAGATTCCATGTTATAATGAATAATAAAACATGTACTTGTGCTTCTGTACAATAACGTAGTGACTGAATACCGTAGTGACCGATTTAGACAGAACCTTGTGAACCAGTTAGATTTGGTATGAATTTCGTTAAAGGCTGTGCAATAAATTGCACTATTTAGGCGACCTGTACGCGACGAAAATACTATCACTATAGACTTATCTTAGCGTAATACTATGCCCAGTTATGGCGCTTACGTATGTTTGGTTGTGCATCTGATCTGTCATCCGATGGGAGAGAGAACGGGGACTAGAGGGTTGGAGGAGATAGAGTGATCCTATGTTCACGTAATACCATACTGAAACTTAGGCTATGTTGACATCTGTAACATACCAACCACAGTAATCTGTCGTAGAGCAACTAATTTATGGTACACATTTCCTCACCCGCACATCCTCAACGACATAAAAAATGCATCTTAATGCATTAAGACGAACCTAAGCACAAATGGGGGACGGCGGTCTTAGTGGAGTTTTTGTATTTTATGTGTGCCATTTGTACCGGTAATTTGTCAAACCGGCGTCATTATTACTAGTAAAGTGTAACACATTTAAGTGGTAATACCGAGAGATAAGTGTCGTAATAGCACGCCACATGCAATATTGATCGAAATGTCATGACGTACGCGTGAACAAGGTGCTAGCAGCAGTTTGGTTCGAACACGCTTGCTCGTGTGCATAGAGAACAGAAATGGTCATAAAACGAGAACATTAATCTATTTTAAGCCAACATTTTCACCCAGGCTTCAGCTACAGGTGGTTGTAGCCAATGTGCTAGTCCGTGTGGCATGTAACCACTTTAATGGGACAAGTCTTGCCATCGTAACGTATATATCTGAACAAGTGATAATCCCGAATTACATCATGCAACTTGCATCACATTTAATATTACATTACATCACTCTCTGCAAAGTGTTAATAACAACATGGCAGCTCGCTCGTCGCAGCAAGGGAACATGGATAATGTTGAACACAATTGTACGAAACACATGATTGTACAATCTACAAGCTCCTAAATGTTTCCAACGAAACAAGAGATGGCAAATCTTTGAATAATTGTGCAATGCATTGCGGCTAAGCATATGTAGCCATGCACTATGTTGGATTCAACTTGTTGGTCCATGTGCAATGCAACCATCGCGATGAAATCAACTTGTTGGTGCCACCACACTTTGTGAGCAAGGATAATAATAATAATAATAATAATAATAATAATAATAATAATAATAATAATAATAATAATACTGGTTATTTATTGAGGGCACAACTTCGAGTAAACGGCCTGATATAGTAGAAGCCCTCATTAACATATATACATAATTTGTATTTTTTTTTTTTTTAATACAATATGTACACATTTACACAACTGTGTACAGACAAGGAACTTACGGAATGTTTTTCTATTTTGTATCATCCTTTTCTTTCTTTTTTAATCTTATAATCATATAATATTCTGAATGTATTAAGAGTAATTTGAACAAAAGCTACCGATGCTTTAAACAGCAGCAAACTTCCCGTCAAATTAGCATTGATATATTCAACATGGTAAAGAAAATTCCTTTCTTGTCTGCTGAAATGCTTTGGAAACAAGCAAGAAATAGAAATAACGATATTTTTATGTGCTAAAATATAGAAACTAATTCTCAATTTCGTAGACAAATACATTATAACATACGATTATACATACATACAGAAACAATTGATTTAGTAGAATTATTATCATTACCCACGCCGTCGAATGTCTTAACCCGTTGGTGACTAAATTTGACAGGAAAATCTCGATTAGGCCTATCTATTGTGAAATATCCGTTTCCAGAACAAGACAATGCCATTCTTGGAAATTTACCACCGGAAAGACTGGCTCGATTATCGTGACTGTCATTCCTGTCCTAAATTAAAAATAATGTTTTCCTCTGGACTGCAAATGGTCATTTCTCTAGCCCATTTTATGGACTTGTCTCTAGGCTTGTTCATTTATAGGTCAAAGAGCGTAGAATCACCAAATTTGACATAGCAATTCATAAATAATGTAGGATAACATCAGAAGGTTCCATCGAAGGTTTGCATCTTAAAAGTTAATTAGGCATATATAGGCTACTGAAATTAAGAACTCACCAACGCACATGCACTCTCAATCACACACACTCACTTCCACACGCACACACACTCAGGTACATACACTCCCATGAGTTTACATCCAATATAGTAGGTCTACGCAATATATTGTCTCCAACATCTAACCATTTCTACATTAGTGTTAGAACTCAAGTCATACGGTTAAGCTGTTGCATATCTTAAGCATAATTTGAACGAAAGGTCTTGATACCTTCGGAAGCAACACTATCCAGTCAAATTAGTATCACAATAATACAGCAAGGGAACATATTTTGTGTCTAGATTTCGTGCTCTAATGATAAAGAACATCTGCAGATCAAAAGCACACTCCTCCTGAAAATGTATCACCCGAATGACAGGCCCAGTCGGTGAACCAGTCATTCCAGTGGTAAACCCACAAAGACAAGTTGACTCTCGGTCTGCAGATGGACATTTTCAATACCAACAGTCAAAGCAATGGAGAGTGTTCTAACCGTCTTTAAAGCAGACATTGATTTAATGCAGATGATTATAAATAAACAATTGTTAAATATAATCTAATAGAAGGTGTGTATTTGCAGACCAGGAGAAGACTCTTCTCGAAGATTCATCACTGTAACGACAGGCTCAGTTGCTGAGACGATGATTCCAGTAAGGAGCCATCGAAAACAGTTGACTCCTGGCCAGCAGATGGGCATTTTGTTCGACATCTTGCTACCCTAACGGGATATACACATTATAACTGTTCTCAGTGATTTTAATTTGCAGTTATAACTAGGTTGGTATTACTAATTATGAGGACTATTGTTCCGATGTCCATTTGCGGGTCTGGGAGGAGTGTTTCCGAGAATCGAACACTGGAATGACTGGCTCGGTTTCTGACTCATTCATTCTGCTGCTCATTTCTCGGGAATACGCCTCTCTTGATCAACAAAAGGATGCTGGAACTAACTAGATGGCAGCACCGTGTTCATCAGCCTGTCACGGTCTTAGCATATCATCCGCATATATTATAAGCGCAATATGATACACAAATATCTATGTTGAATATTGGTAAACGAATATGTCTGAAATACATTGCTGGATGATACATGTCCACAGGCTACACAGAAAATTTGTGTCAAATTTAAGTAACCCGCTACCGTTATGATGGGCGCTGCAATACTCTGTCATAGTATAAGTGTACATTATACGCCATCACTAATCAATCCTTATTCGCCATGCGTAACATATGACACCCGCCCGCCCGCCCGTCCGCCCGCCCGCCCGCCCGCACGCACGCACGCAGGCACGCACGCACGCACGCACGCACGCACGCACGCACGCACGCAGATATATATATATATATATATATATATATATATATATATATATATATATATATATATATATCATTGTATTTAACATTTGATCATGAATGCATGGAGATATAGAATGATTGGTCATGAAGAGAGTTACCACGCAGCCCTAATTGCTATAAATGTTACTGCCGATCTTAGGGGTATGCGATGCTCTTATTAAATGAAACTCTGCAGTCCCATCTAATAATTCTTCCAAATAGAGTAATCCATGTATAGTTATGCCCGGCCAATTTCTGGTTAAGCTTCTCCCAGTATGAAGGCATGCTTCACGCCTCCCAATGAACAAACATCCACCCAAGTTTTGAGAGTTATTCAAACCTGCGTAAAAATTTCTTCTTCTTCTTTTCGTTCGCTGATCATACCGCCAGTCCTGTAAGTGACTATCGACATGATCATAAGCGTTAAGTGCGTGGATCCATGGTTTATTAGAGTGCGCCGTGCGGCCTGGAACCTCCGTCTTCAGCACTCGAGGTTTCTGTCAGGGTTACCTCACCATTACCTCCTTTAGTCGCCTCTTACGACACGCAGAGGATACGGAAGGTGTATTCTAAGCCCCACCTACAGGGTAAAAATTTCTTATTTCGAAACAAATTTTGCTGAACGTTGTTGCTGTTGCACTTAGATTTTTACGCAAAAATGCGGATACCTCTTTGGGAACCGACGTGCACGCTTTCAGCCACGTTTGCAGTAGATCGCTCCAGTAGAACTGGAGTTATTGAGAAATGTCTTAAGGACGTGAACACGACTAACAACGAGATGAAGCAAACACTGCTCGCGTTAACCCTTGCGGTTAGCGACCCGGTTAAAGAATAAAATACTCGAAATATCAGTGCCCTTAGCATTTATACATATGGCTAATCTGTACCAAATACCCGGCCGAATTGTAAGGTATATTGAAACTCCATATAAGCGACGTTAATACCCTGTAGGACATAATGTATTATTACTACGCACGCCTTCAATTCTAGCATGCTGTTGACTGCATACATGGTCTACTCTGTAGCATAATAACTATCTTATATTAAGTAAACTTATTTAAACAATATTATCCATTCAGTATTAAAACAAATGTGGAAATCGATGTCCATGATTGCATACAGCTTAGAATAGCAATCACCCACGCCAAAATCAGTGCCATATTTAGATACGTCATGTATAAAACAAAACAACTATTGTTCATTTGTCCTTAACAATGAACATTGAGAAAATATATGCCACTTAATAACGCCATACGTACAATCATGCCCTCCATGCGTCGGACATGACGGTTGTAATAATATAGACGTGCAGGCGGAAATATGATAATTTACATACTTCCCATGCCCCTGACAAACATTGAAGTTTATAGACACATGTTTTCTTGAAATAGACTGAACTGATGTTGAATAAATTGATATAATTACTTGCGGTGCAGAGGAATGATGATTCTAAATTGAAGATCTTCAAGCATAGCAGCACGTGGCGCTGGAGTTAGGCGTTACATAAAGAGGGCCCGCAGAGTGGAAAGCACGACGGAGCAGCACCCGCCGCCGATCAATGTACATGTCACATTTCTTATCCGACAGACATTCCCGCTGGTATGATGCCGATCAAACTACGATAAGAACATCAAACAAAGTCACGGAGTAAATACCAGACCATGCTCTGGAAACAATATTGTACGTTTGGCAAGGGTAAAGACTTTAATTCAACCCAGGATAACATGTTAATCCACAGAATCATATGGAAGCAAGCAGTTATACCATCTGACTTTGTGGATCGAGTAACGGTTTCACGAACTATCCAGTACTATTAATGGATACATGTAATTCTATTTTGCCCATGGCTTGATTAAATTTGACTGATCAAGATAACCCATTTCAATAAAACACTACCCTTGGTGAAAGATGACAGGTTGAAAGTAATAGTGTTTTCTACCGGTAATGGTTAATGACAGACATATACTCTGAGGTAGTTGGCTATATAATGCTGTAAACAAAGAACATACCAAACTCGTAAGCACACCCACCGACTGCTAGCCTAGTCGATGAGGAATTCAGTACATAGGATTTCGCGTAGTAATACTATTCATTGACACAAGATGTCGCTTCAAATGGCTATCGCCGCATCAAACGAATCAGCTCACCACAACCACCGCCATCAGCGCGACCAGCAGCAGAACCACCACCACCACCACCACCAACACCACCAACACCACCACCACCACCACCGCCACCACCGCCACCACCACCACCACCACCATATTGTTCGTGAAACCAACAAATCATATTAAATGATGAAGATGGTTTGCTTGTAATGAATTTATTACATATTCTGTTGTTCCCCCGCTGGTACGATCTGTTCCATTGTAAACCATTCAGGACTAATTGTAGTTGCCATGTAAGATGTTGAATAATAAAAGTCAGTATAAAGTATTTGTGTAGATTACATTATTTCCGTACAGAGAATTAGAAAGAAACAGATGTTATATTGCAAGCCATATTATATGGTTGCTTTCAATAAAAACATATTATCCATTCGACCGATATTAATTCCGAATGCGCATGTGCCGTGTATGTATCTGATATAGCAATATTTTGATTTCCAATTAGAAATAAAGAAAACAAGTTAATCGCTTAAAGCTAATTTGAGGAAAAGCCATACTGCAGCTTCTAGGCAAACACATGTATCGCCACAACTCGTCTTTAGGAATCGAAGCGACAATATATGACGTGCATGGATATGTTTAGCCATTCGTATGGTGACGTTTGCATAGAAAGCAGTCGACCGCGACTGGCTCCGCCGTTGGAACTCCACATTGTCTGATCCTGGAAATCAAGTCTTCGCACACACAAGACAATCTAGAGACATTGCATTCTTGACAAAGCTATTCGAGATTCAAGATAAAGGATCATATGGCCATGAATTAAAGTGCCGACATGATTGTGTCTAGAGATCAAAGTCTGCGACCAATCATGAATGAGCCGTCCAGACATATTATCACGAAATTGAGAGCAATATGCATGTCTCTGTGATTTGAAGGTCAATATCGATTTGAAGGTCAATATCGCCTTGCCATAATACTCTTATTGGAGACACCCCGGTAGCTGTTGAGTGTAACTATATTACATGTTGGTGACGTCGTGTACTAGTTTATAATCATCTGATAAATATTCATTTGTATACTTATTGACTGTTAATTTAATTGGAGATGGTAATTCCGTATGCGGTTATGTGGGAGGGGGAGATATGTTGGTGCGATCTATCATAATCACATATTATTAGAGCATAGCCTGTCACTGTATTCTGCGTATCTTAACTACTTTATGTCTTATTTGTCTTATTTGGTTATACGGTTCAATTCTGAATTACTAGTACTCAGAATAAATGTTTACGTCTTGAACCATAATCTGAGCCGTATCTATTGTTAGTGTTCATGAAATGTGTACACCTAGCTGGTTTATTGGTCAAATTTATGCATGTTAATTTTCCATAGCGCCAACGACATTCCCTTAATAATAACAAAATAAAAAATATATACTAAATATTTGTGATGGTCATGGTGTGAGGTATTTCGAGTGTCCTCTGACCTTGGTACCGACCAATGCCATAAGTTGAACACACATGGCGGATGTCATAGATTAGTCGACATGCTAACTAATCACAAGGTCTTCCTTATCAGATAATATCATAGAAAAATAAACATAACGAGGATCTCTGACGAGTTAATATTTCATTTTCCCACCAGCTCAGTAAGATCTCAGTTGTAACATAATTTAGAGAGATCCTAAAGTCGCATGAGAGATTATCTTTAATTTTAGAATCTATTCTGACTAGTTACCGTATGTTAGATATTTCGTTATCTCTGAATAGAAAATACGATACAGTGGTGATGTATTTAACATATGCGTATTTCCTGGTAAATGCAACGCTCAGCCACTTTGTGTTGTATTGTTAGAGTGCAGAAGGAAGATCATAGACACAACCTGTCAAGCAAACCCTTCACTGTCTAGATGCGCGATCAAAATAAACTGTGTCTGGGGATTTGTTTAAGTAGAACATCAGCATTTATTATTGAATTAGTCCGTGTGAATAATACACCTGAATTAGTAAGCTCCACCTTGATATGACTAGCTGTCTAGTTCATCATGGTGAGAGACATAATATGAACTACGAATTCCGCTCTAAAGCCAGCTGTGAGATTTTAAGCCTCCAGGGGTGTACGCTGGTCTGCCGGATACCCTCGCTCCGCAGCACCGCAAAAACATGGTACATTGGGGCAAGGCTGCTGGTTAGCTGCGGATATCCGTTGCAGATCTGGTGTTGCGCATTTCCGGATTGCACAAAGACTGACTTCGAGAGCCAGTGGAACGGTCATGTTCCACTGGGGCCGTGCAACCATCATCGCAGAAGTTAAACCTCATGGTCTCATACCGACTATTTGTGTCACCGGAGTGACGGTCCACTAGCTCCATCTAGAGCCTAGACATGATTAAATACATTATTAAATACAAGGTAACAGACAAACAATGCCATTCGTTTGCTGCTACAAGAGAGAAGTCAAGGACATATGGTCAAGTTGATGAATCGTTATCATAGTCCTCGCCAGAAGTACCTCCCTGATCATAATCCGTGAGGTATCCCCGCAAAGGAGGGTCCTAACGCAGCAACGTAGCAAGTTTAATATAAACTAAATTAACCTCCAACACAAAGACTATTTGTTTGCGAGAGGAAAGTGCCTCGCGTGGGCCTCCATCACATGAAAATGCCTTCAACGCAGAAGTGGACAAAGAGAGATTGCAAAAAGGGCCACTCTCTTGTTCAAACTATGCTATGTAAAAGAGACAATCTAGTGAAATTATAAGTTATTGTGATGCACGCTGTATTATGTGAAGATGAGGTGGATGATTTCTGCAGGATTCAACACTGTCACCTTATGTAAGTTCAAAGATACTAAATTAGTAGTTGCCGCTTTATTTATGTGGTCCTTCTGCTAGATCCTATCCTACCATTTTGATTTTGGGTCCAGATTAAGATTAGGTCGCAAATGGCTGGGTATTCTAACTATATTTAACGTATAAGCCTGACCGGCGAGAATGCACGGTCACCATATGGTCACCCTCAGGGAGCATCTTCCTCAGTTAGACAGCATGCAGATATGTCACGAGGTGGCAGCTCCAGAATCATATGACGATCCTGTCACCACCGCATCATGACCACATATTATAACAGTACAGGGACAAGTCACATTACATAAGCATTGAAAAGCAGATACAGAGACAGTTATCCAACTATAGTGATCAGCCTGTGACGGTGTGGCGGGTTCTAAGACCGCACCCAGTCACTTATAGAGTTAGATGGAGTGCTGTGTCCTGTTCGTCACCAGCGTGTCGGGAGCGGATCATGTGAGATCCGCACCCTGGGCATTACATTTTACCTGTCTGTAGGGATATGTGAACTCGCCCAGAGATGCACTGCAGGCCAGTAATTGTAATATGTTCGCAGTGCTTCCTACTTTTGCGTGGTTATCTAACTAACTAGTGTCCAACGATACAGGGGAAGTATGTGCGGTCATCGACATTTTGTTTCTATCCGCTCTGAAACCCCAATAGTGTCAAAGTCAGCTCTGAACAACGTGATGGAGGGAAGTCCAAACAATGAGTAAGCCCGGAGGCTGGAGGAGCGTAGACAGAGACAATCAATCTTACATTCGTAAGAATAGGAGGCCTTAAGGTATATGGCCAATTCATACAATCTATCCAGTGTGGAGTGTTACATAACTGTCTCTGTTTACTCCCGGAAAAGAGACTTACAAAAAATGTTTCTTACTGAGTAATCGTCCCTACTACTATAAACCTATCCTATTGAGCTAAAATAGTCGAGGTTTAGTCGGCCGCATGCCATGTTCACGTAGTGAGAACATGAACAGCGGCCTCAGTGAAACATTGATGCTGTTGAGGAACAAGGTTGTACGGTTGGTGTTGCTGTATTGTGTAACCTAGCGAAATGTGGGTCTAATGTTTTTGTATAAAATAAGCAAAACATATAACCAGATGGCTACTGCCATGCAACTAACTATCACAGTATAGTCCACCTCACTGTGTCAAAAATAAAACTTTCGTGGGAACCTTTTGTTAATGTTTGGAAACATGCATGTTTGCAAAGTATTTATCATGACAATTCTAAAAAACAATATTTCCATTTTTTATGACAGGGTTCAAGGTCATTTAGAGGTCAGGAAAGGTCAGATATGACCTGATATTTGTTTTCTTGGTATGATCGCTTTAAATCTGAACTAAACCATGGCATGCTATATATCTAATTAAAGTTTATTAAAATGCATTGTCAGAACACTTATTTGTTTTGTATTTCCTCTTTAACGGACAAAGTTATTCGGTGCTAAAGTTACGTCATAGCGCAAAACTCGTCAAATGATAACCATTGCGGTATCATTAACATTGAACTTCAAAGTTCTGTATACTGTTTTGCATATCACGAATAACCCTATTGAAGAATATAGTAAAATGTAACTATTCCTTTGGTTTGCGATTTATTTTATACTATAATTTCGCAATGCTATGCAGTCTTCTAGTTATAAGACCACACATTTTCAGAAATAAATATCCCGGGATAAATTTAGAAAGTGATTGCAGATGTAAATGCGAAATACATTTATGCATTTTCTTAAATTTGTTGTTGTTTTATGTCGTCTGCTATGCACACAAAATAATTCCTGCATGCTATTAAATTGTCTAACCGAAATCTCACATATTGTATAACATGTATGCAACATTTTTACATACGCTGTAGTTTTTATAGTAAACTACAAAATAATTATAGCGTAATTGTACTTTCCCAAGCCCAATAATAGAATGGATAATATTCCAGAGCTAAAAGCAATTGGTACTAAAAGGGTCAAAAGTCAAACAGACTCTAAACGGTGTGTTATATGCCAAGAAGATTCGTGCTATGTTACGGTTTTGCAACCAAAGGATGAATCATATTCTAAACTCATTAGTTCTATCCAAGAGCGAGGATCACTACAAGATGGGAAATATGTAGCTATTTCTCAGAGACTGAAGGGAGAAACAATAGCTTCTCTGAAATCAATGAACCTTTTTTGGCATCGTCAGTGCTATAGTGATTCTACTAACAAGGACAAAATAGAGCGTGCTAAAGAACGCTATGCAAAATCAGTAGACACTGGCAGCTTTATGCCTAAGAGAAAAGGCAGACCATATTCAGTGGCCAGGCCATCAACATTGACTGATATCGTCCAAAGAACACCTACTAGGTTTAGTCGTTCTAATACAAAACCCTATAACGCATATAAGTGTTTCTATTGTCAAGTAGACAGTGGACAAGAACTGTTCAATTTGATGTCTGCTAATGCGGGTAAGGAACTAAGAAATGCTGTTGACAATAGTGACAAAGATGACTTTAAGGTTAGACTTAATGCGGCAAATTCACCAACGGCTGCACATACTATTGAAGTGAAATACCACAGAATATGTTGGGTTAAGTATTTCCAGAGATCTGCGTCATCTACAAAACCAGATGTCTTGCAACAAAACCAGAAGCAAATAACAGCATTTATTGAACTTATCCATATGATCGACTTTCAAACATCAAATACAGCTTATATGTCAATTGAAGATATTGAGAACACGTATATAAGTCTTTTAGGTGACACTGTCAAGTCTCGTGTTCCAACTTACTCCCGTAAATGGCTAAAGATGCGTATCCTAATGAAATTACCACATTTGGAGACTGTGTGACAACCTCCACTAACAAAGCCTGCACATATCTACTCACCCAGAGCTTCTCAGGGAGAAATGGTAAATCGGTTAATTAACTCCTGCACTGACCAATCAAATGACATGTACAACAAGAAATCTGACACACAAATTAATTACAATAAGAAGACTGATGGAGCCGCCTCCAGAACCACCAAAGGAAGGGAAAATCCAAATGCATTAGGTCTGGCATTGACTATTCACCATGATACTAGAAACAAGGCATTGGTTGATCTTCTGTCAGCTCATGGCTATTGTGTATCTTATGCTCGCACATTGCTCTTAGAAACACCTATAGCCAATGCAGTTATCACTAACTTGCAACAGTTTAATGGTATATTCATACCACCCTTTCTCATGAAAAATAAGTTTTTCTTCTTTGCTGCGGACAATACAGATTTCAGTGAAGACACTCCCAATGGCAAAGATACGTTGCATGGAACGATAACTGTAGTTTATAAAATGGTTAAGAAAGATGGTGAGCATATTTCTGAACCACTGCAATTTGAAAACTCACAAAGTTTCACCCTTAAGCCACACTATACAGCCATGTTAGAGTGCTCAAAACCTCAAATTCAAAGCTGCAGTAAAAAACGGTGGCATGAAGGAATTCAATGTTACCAATGTTCAGAAGAAGACTGGTAATTTAGAATCAGACGACCGTGCGGTACCTGTTAGTCATCAGTACATGTTAGAGAAAATAATACATTAATATAACGATTCAATAACGGTATTTAGAAAGTTATGTACTGGTGCGGAAGCTTGAAGCTGCCCTGTAGTTATGAAGGGCTACAGTTGAATGTTAATAGATGCGGATGCATTCTGGCAGATCACAAGACGAGATGCACTGCATCGCTCATGTGGTGCATCGAGAAATGCTCCCTGACTGCGGTCGACATGTCTAAAACTGTGCACGACACATGTGGGGATTTGAAACTACCACTTGTTGGCGTGGTACGGCAGATCTGGCGAGTTATCTGTCGAAAGCATCACTCTCCCTACATACTTTGATGAGCATTACATCGGGGCCAACAGGCCCATCCGCAATCACATCTGTGGTGTTGGTAGTGGGGGTTTCCTTCACTTAAATTTAGTTATTGCCCCCAGGTGATATCTTTCCGGGAGCGTACAAAAACTGTGATGCAGATGTGGTGGCTAGTACCCCAGAGACGAGTGCTCAACATCGAAGGGCACCGCAGTAGGCTATAGAGAGCTTGCTATACGGTAAACACTTACCCACGACTGACTTATCTCAGACCAGATAACTCAGAACCACCTTTTCTCTCCTGACTACTCTCGATTCTGATATTTCAGCATCTTTAAAACTACTCATAACGTCACAACTGGGGCGCCACAACCAATCAGCGCACAAGCTGCAGAGGCTGGGAAAGTGGTCATGCGATACGCTATCGTCCCTATTCGCTAAGTACATGAACGCGCTTATGGATTTTAGAGAAGTGTTTTTAAAGGTTTATTTAAGGATAACTCGGCCATTCCTGGACCCATTATAAAATAGTAAAACGATTTGGAATCCTAAACTAGGAGAGTATAGTTTAAAGGAATTACATCTACCAACTCGGTACAAAATATGATGCCATTCTCTCCAACGTTAATGTGCGTTGGTAGGCAATCTCTGACGACCGCGCATGCGCGCTAGGCGATCTCACGGACTTACTCATTTTAAGAACATCTCTGTCTTTATACACGCGTACTGTCCTACCCAGGGGGCGTACTTGGAACGGACCCGGTCTGGCCGTTCCGTAGCCAGACAGGCTGGGACGTTCGTACCTGACCGGTCGATCCGTGCCACAGATTCTTGTTAAACCTTGTCGATAATAATGTTACTATATTTGGATTAGATCAAAGCCGTGCTTTAGTAGATAATAATATATTCTTGAAGATCTAATCGTTTCGAAATATCTGGTAAAGATAAATCAGCAAACCAAGCTACTTAAATAACCCGAGCCTCACAGTAGTAATCACATTTGAAATATCTGTGTTTCTTGTATTATGTTACAACGTGTTCCCATAACACAACATCCCTGGTACATATTCTTTAGCAATATTTAAATTTTCATCGCTGGAATTTGGCATGTTTTCCCAGAGTATTTCTCATATCGGATATAATGTGTCATATGTGATATATCTCGGTCACATAATAAGATCGTATCGTGCAGAATTTTATAAGGCACTGTCCAAGCGAACACGCACCATCTGTATTTCTATCTCGGTACACAGAGTAATGTCTCTGTTGCTATATATTGAGACCCACAATGCAAATATATTTGCTACGTCGAAGATATTGTCGTATTGAATATGCATTATTCTACATTGTACGACCGCGTGAGCCGATAGAAAGTGTCGTGCCATGCGGATATTTTCATAAACATCCCGAGAAGACCAACCTTTAAATCAAAGTACGGGGGTGGGCAGCCATCGCCAAACTCGCGTGACAACTGGTTTGTTAGAGGAAATATCTGCAAAGACTAATTTAGAATGGAGCCGATATTATCCGAAAAATAAGCATGGGAGAACTAACACTTTCAGTTTACATGGCCATGACCTTTGCTTTACCTTACCAATATAAATAGCATTTTATAGAGACAGCCTTCAGATATGTGCACTAAGAGAGGGATTAATACACACAATCCACTTTAACCTGTTGTTAACTATAATATATTCGCCCGGTTGTATTTGGAATTGTGTTTACCTGACCGTGCAGTTCGTGCCTCTGGTTGGACACTTAGATATTGTAAGAACAGATCAAACATAACCCATTCTTCTTCCCTTCAAGTTGATTTTTTCTAACCATGATTTTACATGAATAAAATTATAAAACGTGGGTAGATGGTTTGATATCATTCCCGGCTGGATGGAAACAGAGATATCATGAACTATTATAGACGCAATATAAGTATAGTTTCCCAATGTTGTTCCAAGAGTAAAATTGTTGAAACACAAATGCATTCATTCAATGTATGCTCATTATCAACCCGAAGTGTTATATTTATTGATTTGCATTACTATTGCCTTACTAATTCGATGACTACATAATTTCCGCAAAGGCCTAAGCGATGACCAGTAGTCACGTTGTAATAAATTGGTAGGTTATTTCCATATTATATTTTGTGATGTGGTTTGAAACCGGAATACGGGCCTTTGATATGATTCGGCCATCCTTTCATAGTGATGGTTGGTCGGTTTATAAGCATCGTAAGACACAACGGTTCAAAGGAATACAATTTCCGTCATGAGGGCGAATGTGTAAGTTATCCGTCAGAATTTATTTGGTAATTTAGCAAAGACAATTTGTGCAAGAGCATTTTGTCAGACAGCGTGACAGCACAGGATCAAAGATTCCTTGTGATATAACCGGTTACTGTCTGAAAATAGGTTTCTTTGGTAACCATGCATCAGAAACTATCAGGGTACGATGGTCAAACATGTTCATCCTGGAGCTGTATTATATAATCAACGACTCCCAACGACACACAACGCCTCCCAGGCCGGCCGTTGTTATGTACAAATGCATGTCTAAGACCAGCCGAGAATAGTTATTGCTGTGAGCTCATAGCCAGGATCAATGACATCCAAGTTTAGATCTATATGCGTTCTTGCACGTGATCTATAATACAGAACTGGATCCTTACACTTGTGAGCCCCAAAGAAAAAATGACACCACAATGAAGTGAGAGAAGTCCGGTACGAAAGTGGAAAAGATTCGGCAGTAACCACTTAAATATAGGGATCCATTTCTATATATGCCTCGTATATGTGTAGTTAAGCCCAAACCAGATTTTACGCGTGTTGGAATAAATTTGCGTACTTTGAATCCTGTATTCCCAGAATCCAACTGTCAAAGTAACTTGACAGCAAGCGGATGAACATTTAGAATTGATTTGTGCTGTTGCTGCCCAGTTAAATTAGCTTTAAAACGTTCAACAGAATGTGTATTAAATAGTAAATCTATCAAGGACATACAATACTTACACTTGAAGGATGTTGAAATGTGCAGCTAGATTTATCACCTCAAACTATTGCTGCGAACCAGGCAATATGACAAATATAATGCAAACCCCAAAACTCTCATCATTGGAAGACAGAAGGAAACAAAAGCGCCTTATTCTGTTCTACAAAGGTCCACA
Source organism: Chaetoderma sp. LZ-2023a (assembly GCA_034401795.1). Lineage (NCBI taxonomy): Eukaryota > Metazoa > Mollusca > Caudofoveata > Chaetodermatida > Chaetodermatidae > Chaetoderma > Chaetoderma sp. LZ-2023a. Next base: position 101,091,478 of record CM067366.1, read on the forward strand.
ACACGCAAACAAAGATACCATTAGACAGTCTACAGAAGACAAGTCCGAAGGCCAATACACACAACATACTTATGAAAAAGGTCTATGCTAAAACTGGCATTTTAAAATTCGGCATTATTGCCAGTGCGATAAGGCATTTGACCAAACCTTCAAAAGCACATATTGGAGAATGCGGATTGAACCAATGCCCTTGTATGTGGCACCATAGGATCAGGATCAAGAACGGACAATCCGATGTTCATGACGGCGCTAGATATATCACTAGTACTTCTGATCTCAGCCTACGTGTGTCTTAATTTAGTATGACATTATACATTTGAGTAAAAGGACGCATTCGTCAAATGCACGGCATTTGTGAATTCACAATTTAACCCCTGTTGTGTCAACTTAAACCTTTAATGGTTAAACTGACCAAAAACCGTGCATGGCTATTTGAAAGGCCTAGCCAAAAGTATTTTTGAATATTTACCACTCGAATGACCAAGCCAGTCCTTCTAGTGGTCCATTAAAAATAATACTCGTTTCCCTCGGACTGCAGATAGACACTGGCTAGGCAAACACTTTACCTTTCTATACTAATACCCCATTAATGGTCAAGCCTGGGAAAAAAAATTCAGTGGTCAGTTTACAAAAATAGTCTTTTTAAATTAAAATATCTTTAAAAATATTGACCATAAAATGTTTAATTGATGTATTATGTAGTATTTTGAGTGCTTTGAGGCGCTGTTGACATACGAACGGTTACTAGCTAGATTTAAGCTTGTTACTCCAACTATAGCTTGCATTTACTACTGTTTTCATTGCAGACACACCTCTAACGATAAACGACCACAAGTGTTACTACAGACAGAATGAAAGTTGTAATGCATATTATTGATTCTATGAAATGGAGGAGTACATGATTTGACCAAGTAAATGTGCTGTCTTTCTAAATCTGATCCACCAACACGCAGTACCAAAAAGGCAGATGAGAACATTTGAATTTTTGGTCTTTTCGCCATAATATATTCCGACACATTGGCAAGCGCGGCTCACATATCATTAAGTCGATCTCCCCTAACCATTCCAATGTGCATTCTATCGTCCATCCTGATACTAACAGAATGGACCTTTCCAGTTTTAGCTATGCCACCCCCCACCCCCGCCATCTCTAGCCAAGCTCCACTCACACCTCGCTCAGTCATGATTATGACGTCATCCTGCACGTCACGTAGTTGATCATAACGTCATATCACGTCATATGATGGATGGATAAAGTGGAACGGTCCATTAGCATCAGTGTTACAAAACTCACGTAGTCATTGTGTGATGATTCAGCTTTCATTCGGAATGCACTACTAATCCATACAACCACAGGTATGTTCGTTTTCCCTAGCTCGGCGGATGTCGATGCTGTAATATATTCAGAGACTATAATTGGTAATGGACAATAGTGTCTGAGAATGAAACACCCCTGATAGAATGTACCTATTTTATACATGCATTCATATGATCTCAAAATGTAAATTATCGCGTTTAAACAATGCAGTTTAAGCGCTAGGCTGTGCAATTGTAGGCAGTTTTCTCAAGAGAATACGTGTTATACCTGTCTTCTATAATATGTGACATCGCTCGCTATCTGATCGTGTACACATTCTGAATGTATTATCGGCCTTGTATAACGCCGAATATGTTTATATTATATCCTTACATAGTGGTTTGCCACTCTAAAAAGATTTATACTGTACGTGTCAATATCACGACATGCAACATTGGGGTGTCATTAGCGTTTTCAGATACCATTACTATTATCACTAATCGTCAGCAAAATAGACTGAATTCTGAGGAGGTGTAGACTTACATCATCCCGCTCTGTTTTACCAAGGCACTTTACTCCACTCAAGTACACGAGGTCATATTCAATTACGTCATGTGTGGGCTGACGTGATAATACACAGTGATGTATCAAGCTCCATCATGAACATTGCAAAGTTCGTCAAGTGTTCGAATTGTAAGTCTTTACTATTTAATAAATATTCTCTTGAAGTTAGGAAACTAATTTGACTGGTAATTATTGCTGTCATAGTTAGCAACAGCACCAAGTCCAATTAGTTTCAAATATCCAACAGTTTACCTGCAGAGTTATTTTGAAATTAGGATTCGGGAGAATTCCAAATTCAAAGTATATACATTGAGTGTGGAATATGTTGGTGGGAGGGGGGGGGGGGCGGTGCTTGGTTATAAGAGACAAAGCATAGCTAGAAATGGATTAATCTCTTAACACATTCATATCAGCCAAAACGGCCTCTTTAGTGGTCTTGAGAAATGGCCATTTGCGGACCAAGGGAAGACAATTTTTGAAAATGTATCACCGGAATGACTGGTTCAATAACTTAGACAGTCTCGATAAGATAACCGAGCCAGTCATCATTCCAGTGGTAAATTTTCAATAATAGTCTTCTCTTGGTCTGCAAATGGACATTTTCCATGGGGAAATTTTAATTTTGAAGAAAAATTCGATGGTTAAAGTGTTAACCTAGATATTTGATCCGTTGGCTTGAAGTTCATATTATCTCTAGGCAGCCATAACATGAATGAGTGTTCCAAATTGGGTGATTCCACCTTTATGCATTTAGGAGATACACAGACGGACGCACGCACGCACGCACGCACGCACGTACGTACACACGCACACCCACCCACCCACACGCACACACCCACACACACACACACACACACACACACACACACACATACACACACACACACATACACACACACACACACACACACACACACACACACACACATATATATATATATATATATATATATATATATATATTTATATATATATATATATATATATATATATATATATATATATATATATATATATATATATATATATAGTCAAACAGACATACATGCGACACTGCTCATAATACTCACACTGGCTGGCTTAAGTAATAAACAATATTGATCTCCCCACATGTGAACAAGATAAGATTGATTACAAACCATCTCCGCAACAATATGCATTAGACATTCTAACCACGGCAGAAGAAAAAGTTATTTCCTGTGCTTATATAGGTATTGCTACTGGACATCAAAGCTACCATCACCTCATTATCCCAATACAGCATCGCTTTATATTTATTGAGCTCGATTACTGTTTCTCCCACCTGTTCCTCAACTTTAATTTGACTTTTGTGCATCGAATTTGGACATTGGTCAAGTTGACCGATATTTCCTTGCTCTATTGAACGCGATATGGACCTGGAATACGGGCATCGAGTACGAATGCGTAGTTTCTTGATTTAAGCTAATGTCGAGGCGGTGTAGCGGCTTCATAAAATACAGCGAGGTCAATAAAAGCGTCTTTTCCCGGATGCGAAAGTGTAAAGGAGCTTTTAGAACTGGTATTTATATATTAATTTATCAAAGCCAATTTGTCAGCGTGAAATCTGTCCTATTGCTTTGCCAATGTCTTACTACGTTTGTAACCTTTTTGGTCATTGTGTATTTATGGGGACATATATGTTTGAGGTGTCGCTCATGCATTATCTAAGCATACTGGCATAGAGAAGCCTACACTGGCCAGAGATATGCACCATGTGTGTCAGATGCTACCTCATTGTGAGAAGATATCACAAGTTAAGCATTGTGAGTTAATGATTTTGGCGAATAGTAAGATACAGTACATCGCCATAATATGCCTAGAGCCGCAAAAACCACTACATAAGTCTGTATATTTATCTATATGTATCTACTTATATGTAAGATATAATGACCGAAGTGCGAGAGTTTGTGATCTAAATTACAGGTAAATGTGATTATTTGCCGGCCTATGCGGGTGCCATCAGCAAATAACATAAACTCGCAGTGAATCGACTACTTAAACCATAGGAACAATCACATACCGGCATTCTCTTGCACGTCCATTTATTTTCCCAAGTTCAACTCTCAAGTTGTCTAAGTAGACATCAATTGCTGGTTGAAACTTTGCTTTGTAACACAACGTGCATCTAATATTTCAGCCAGATGGAAGGATGGAGAATACTGCCTTCTTGACAACGTTATCCGAGTTTAAAGATAAACGACGTAACACTAGTAGAGCCTTAGTTTGTATGGTGGTATATGATAGTCACTAGTTGATAGACAAATCAATGCTTTCTGCAGATGAGTGGGCAACGCTGTTGCGATTTTATCCTTGACCAAATGTTCTGCAGTAAATTATGATAGTTTCTTTATACTTTACGCTATTGCCATTTTATCATTGACCAATATCCTGTCAAATAGTGTAAATTAATTTGATTGACAGCTGCTGAAATTCAAGAATGATAGGCGAAACATATACAGTTAAAGTGCCTATAAACAAACAAATAATCAATAATTTATATAACATTTATAATTTTTCGGAATTTATGAGAGATTCAACTACCTATGATCTCAACATCTACAATTACATTTAGCGATATGTAATTTAAATTGTAAGCTACGAAATATTGTTTTAAATAGCGATGTGGATACACGACCAGTGGCGAATGTGTTAGTCCTATGTGTGGAATAATGATGACACAACAATGTAGACCATATTCCATTTGATAAATGTTACACTTAATGGAATGGGTCTGGTGGGAAGTCGGCGATGCCTGCCAGCGCAGCAATTGGTTCTAGCCGGGATATTTATTAGAGCATTCATATGATTTAATACTTGATAGCAACTAGCACAGTCACGTGACGGCGTACACTCATTCCATAGACATAACGCGTAGTACTATTGAATTTGTCAACAGAAATTGACTTAACTGTTGCTTGAGTAATCACAAAGCGTCAGTTCTTATGTGAAAGAGATATGTATGTCAGAGAATAACGGGGAGTAGATGAAAGAGGGAAAAGAAGATAGAGAGGGAAAGAGCGAGCGAGAGAGAGAGAGAGAGAGAGAGAGAGAGAGAGAGAGAGAGAGAGAGAGAGAAAAGTGGAATAGCTAATTAATTGACTTTCCACATACAGTGAATAATTATTCTGAATTATTCGGTTCCATCAAGGTATAAAGTTGCGCTGACTTTGTGTTATCCTATTCGAGCACAATGCCGATCTTGTCCTACGTTAATAATGACACCTTTCGTTAACAAATGATACATTTGCAGTATTTTAATACTAGTCAGTTATTCACGATGAATGATAATCTTAAGTTTTACGACCCCGTGATGAAGAACCTTGCTAAAACAAGACAGATCTGCTATGCGTCTAGGGCAATATGAATATCCATTGTCTATGCGGGATTACACTGATATATTGCTTCCAATTTAGATGATAACTGGGAGCAGGATCATGCTACTCTCTGAGAAAATCATTACTATTCAAATCAGAGCCGACCTAATTTAATAATAGCAATTTGTGTGAACAAAAGATGAATCTACATTATTGGCCCACGATTGAGAACCTTGCTAAAACAAGAAGAATCTGCAATGCGTCCAGGGCAATATGAATATCCATTGTTCTTATGGGATTAAACTGATATCTTGCTTCCACTCTAAAGGATGCCTCGTAGCAGGATCGTGATTCTCCCTAAGAAAGTCATTAATATTAAAAGCAGTTTAAAATGGTGGCGTGCTCGTGTATCACTCAAGAATCAATTTATATCACGGTAGATACGTGGCCAAATATTAAATACGGGGAACACTATTTTCTATCGTCAAGTATATTGAAATGAGATACACGACCGACCTAGTTCCGAGATATATTTGGTAAGTATCCCGATTTAATACAGTTAACATTTGAAATATGTGCAGCCGCGATTTTTAATATCTTTTCTAATCAAGAATCAATTTATATGGCCAAATATAAATTCGGGAAAACACATATATTCTATATTGATGTGTTTAAAATGGAGAATCACGACTGCGTTCCGAGACATCTTTGTGAGGGATCCCTATTTACCACGTTTATCATTTCAGATGCAATATCTTAAGACAAGACATCAATAGAAGAAAGGTGTTGAACATTTTGAAATTAATTTAACTGGAAACCGTTGCTGTTATAATGTACCTTACATAGGAAAATTGTGTTTCTGCTCTGTAAGGGTAAAATGTTAACACATTTAGCCCTAAAATATGAATAAATCAACTGGAGTCTCTACAACTATAGATTGCAGCTTGAATGTTGACTGGAAATTGATCTTCTGGTCATGAATTCCAATTCACCGGGGCCCTGTTTCTCTGGTGCTACCGTTCTCGCAAGCAAGACATTGGCAATTACACACTGTTGATTTCGTGAGCGAATCTTCGCTGCGGATCTGTGAGAGGTTATATTGCGGGGAGTAACCTTATTCAATATTAGATCGCATTTTAACCATCTTACAATACAGTGAGCTTAACCAGTTATAGCGACGTCCCTTTGAGAAATTACCATGTCTAATGGCAAACATAAAACTGGAAGACATCCTACTGTTTTAAATCGTGTGCCATTGAGTCCGGACATACATACACGGACATTTCCTTTTACCAGTGCACGATGTGCTGCTGGGAAAATAGAGGACATGAATAAGGAGCATGTAAACACAGTTACGACCCAAGAATACCACTGATTCCAACAGCATGCCCAACAGCTTGAGTTAGCAAAATACACTACTTCACTCGACTATTACCTCACTCTCACTCAGCTACCACCTCTTTCTCTTTCTTTTCTTCTATATCACAGATTCTATCTCTATCTCTCTCTCTCTCCCTACGTCGCTCTCTCCCTCCCTCCCTCCCTCCCTCTCTCTCTCCCTCCCTCCCTCCTTCCCTCCCTCCCTCTCTCTGTCTCTCTCTCTCTCTCTCTCACCCTCTCTCTGTCTCTCTATCCCACACTCTAACACTCTTTCTCTCTCTCCCCGCCCCTTCCCTCTCTCTATATATCTCTCTTTCTCTCTCTCTCTCTCTCTCTCTCTCTCTCTCTCTCTCTCTCTCTTTCTCTCTCTCTCGTTCTCTCGCTCTCTCTCGTTCTCGCATTTCTCTTCTGATTGCTCTTGCTCTATCGCTCAATCAACCTATCTCACTCCAGCCCTCCCGCATCTCTCTACATCACACATTATTGTTATCCCCTCCCTCCCTCGCTCCCTCTCTCTCTCTCCCCTTTCTCTCTCTCTCTCTCCCTTTCTCTCTCCATCTGGCTCGCTCGCCCCCCTCTCTCTCTCCGGCTCTTTCACTTTCTCTCATAATCTTTCTCCATCCATCTCGCTCTGTTTCTTTATTTCCATTTTTCCTCTCACTTTCTCTTTCTTGATTGCTCTCTCTCTCTCAATCTCTCTCTCCCCCCTTTTTTTTCTCTCTCTCTCTCTCTCTCTCTATCTCTCTCTCTCTCTCACCCTCTCTCTCTCTCTCTCTCTCTCTCTCTCTCTCTCTCTTTCGCGTTCTCTCCCATTTCCTTCCAGTTCATTCCTACAATGTTCCCATTCCCCCTCTCTTCCTCCTTCATCCCTCATTTCTCGCTTGATTGCTCTTTATCTCCCACCCCCTCTCTCCCTCCATCCGCCTCCCTCGCTCCCGCCCCCTCGCCAAGCTATACCCTCTCCATCTCATACCCCCGTAATCTTTCTCTCTCTCTCTCATCTATCACGCTCTCTCTCCCCCGCCCCCTCTCTCTCCATCTCTCTCTCACTCACTCTCTCACTCACTCACTCACTCACTCACTCACTCACTCACTCACTCACTCACTCACTCACTCACTCACTCACTCACTGACTCACTGACTCACTCACTCACTCACTCACTCACTCACTCACTCACTCACTCACTCACTCACTCACTTTCTCTCATTCTCTCTCTCTCCACCTTCTCTGTCCCGCTTTCTTTCTTTCTATCTGTTCCTCTGTCTTGATTTCTATCTCTCTCTAGCTCTCTCTCTCTCTCGCTCTCTCTCTCTCTCTCTCTCTTTCTCTCTCTCTCTCTCTCTCTCTCTCTCTCTCTCTCTCTCTCTCTCTATCGCCCATCCTCTCTATCTTTCTCATTCTCTCTCTCTCTCGCTCTCTCTATCTCTCTCTCTCTCTCTCTCTCTTTCTCTCTCTCTCTTCTCTACTCTATCACTCTCTCTCTCTCTCGCGTTTTATCCCATTTCCTTCCAGTACATTTCTACAATGTTCCCACTCCCCATCTCTTCCGCCTTTATCCCTCATGTCTCGCTTGATTGCTCTTTATCTCCCGCCCCCTCTCTTCCTCCATCCGCCTCCCTCCCTCCCACCCACTCGCCAAGCTATTCCCTCTCCATCTCGTATTCCCGGTATCTTTCTCTCTCTCTCATCTATCTCGCTCTCTCTCCCCACCCTCCCTCCGCCCCTCTCCATCCTACATTCTCGTTTCATCTCTGTCTCTCTCTCCCCGCCCTCTCTCTCCATATCTCTCTCTCTCTCACGTGTCAATATCACGACATGCAACATTGGGGTGTCATTAGCGTTTTCAGATACCATTACTATTATCACTAATCGTCAGCAAAATAGACTGAATTCTGAGGAGTGTAGACTTACATCATCCCGCTCTGTTTTACCAAGGCACTTTACTCCACTCAAGTACACGAGGTCATATTCAATTATGTCATGTGTGGGCTGACGTGATAATACACAGTGATGTATCAAGCTCCATCATGAACATTGCAAAGTTCGTCAAGTGTTCGAATTGTAAGTCTTTACTATTTAATAAATATTCTCTTGAAGTTAGGAAACTAATTTGACTGGTAATTATTGCTGTCATAGTTAGCAACAGCACCAAGTCCATTAGTTTCAAATATCCAACAGTTTACCTGCAGAGTTATTTTGAAATTAGGATTCGGGAGAATTCCAAATTCAAAGTATATACATTGAGTGTGGAATATGTTGGTGGGAGGGGGGGGGGGGCGGTGCTGGTTATAAGAGACAAAGCATAGCTAGAAATGGATTAATCTCTTAACACATTCATATCAGCCAAACGGCCTCTTTAGTGGTCTTGAGAAATGGCATTTGCGGACCAAGGGAAGACAATTTTTGAAAATGTATCACCGGAATGACTGGTTCAATAACTTAGACAGTCTCGATAAGATAACCGAGCCAGTCATCATTCCAGTGGTAAATTTTCAATAATAGTCTTCTCTTGGTCTGCAAATGGACATTTTCCTTGGGGAAATTTTAATTTTGAAGAAAAATTCGATGGTTAAAGTGTTAACCTAGATATTTGATCCGTTGGCTTGAAGTTCATATTATCTCTAGGCAGCCATAACATGAATGAGTGTTCCAAATTGGGTGATTCCACCTTTATGCATTTAGGAGATACACAGACGGACGCACGCACGCACGCACGCACGCACGTACGTACACACGCACACCCACCCACCCACACGCACACACCCACACACACACACACACACACACACACACACACACACACACACACATATACACACACACACACATACACACACACACACACACACACACACACACACACACACACACACACACACACACACACACACACACACATACATACATACATATATATATATATATATATATATATATTTATATATATATATATATATATATATATATATATATATATATATATATATATATATATATATATATATATATATATAGTCAAACAGACATACATGCGACACTGCTCATAATACTCACACTGGCTGGCTTAAGTAATAAACAATATTGATCTCCCCACATGTGAACAAGATAAGATTGATTACAAACCATCTCCGCAACAATATGCATTAGACATTCTAACCACGGCAGAAGAAAAAGTTATTTCCTGTGCTTATATAGGTATTGCTACTGGACATCAAAGCTACCATCACCTCATTATCCCAATACAGCATCGCTTTATATTTATTGAGCTCGATTACTGTTTCTCCCACCTGTTCCTCAACTTTAATTTGACTTTTGTGCATCGACTTTGGACATTGGTCAAGTTGACCGATATTTCCTTGCTCTATTGAACGCGATATGGACCTGGAATAGGGGCATCGAGTACGAATGCGTAGTTTCTTGATTTAAGCTAATGTCGAGGCGGTGTAGCGGCTTCATAAAATACAGCGAGGTCAATAAAAGCGTCTTTTCCCGGATGCGAAAGTGTAAAGGAGCTTTTAGAACTGGTATTTATATATTAATTTATCAAAGCCAATTTGTCAGCGTGAAATCTGTCCTATTGCTTTGCCAATGTCTTACTACGTTTGTAACCTTTTTGGTCATTGTGTATTTATGGGGACATATATGTTTGAGGTGTCGCTCATGCATTATCTAAGCATACTGGCATAGAGAAGCCTACACTGGCCAGAGATATGCACCATGTGTGTCAGATGCTACCTCATTGTGAGAAGATATCACAAGTTAAGCATTGTGAGTTAATGATTTTGGCGAATAGTAAGATACAGTACATCGCCATAATATGCCTAGAGCCGCAAAAACCACTACATAAGTCTGTATATTTATCTATATGTATCTACTTATATGTAAGATATAATGACCGAAGTGCGAGAGTTTGTGATCTAAATTACAGGTAAATGTGATTATTTGCCGGCCTATGCGGGTGCCATCAGCAAATAACATAAACTCGCAGTGAATCGACTACTTAAACCATAGGAACAATCACATACCGGCATTCTCTTGCACGTCCATTTATTTTCCCAAGTTCAACTCTCAAGTTGTCTAAGTAGACATCAATTGCTGGTTGAAACTTTGCTTTGTAACACAACGTGCATCTAATATTTCAGCCAGATGGAAGGATGGAGAATACTGCCTTCTTGACAACGTTATCCGAGTTTAAAGATAAACGACGTAACACTAGTAGAGCCTTAGTTTGTATGGTGGTATATGATAGTCACTAGTTGATAGACAAATCAATGCTTTCTGCAGATGAGTGGGCAACGCTGTTGCGATTTTATCCTTGACCAAATGTTCTGCAGTAAATTATGATAGTTTCTTTATACTTTACGCTATTGCCATTTTATCATTGACCAATATCCTGTCAAATAGTGTAAATTAATTTGATTGACAGCTGCTGAAATTCAAGAATGATAGGCGAAACATATACAGTTAAAGTGCCTATAAACAAACAAATAATCAATAATTTATATAACATTTATAATTTTTCGGAATTTATGAGAGATTCAACTACCTATGATCTCAACATCTACAATTACATTTAGCGATATGTAATTTAAATTGTAAGCTACGAAATATTGTTTTAAATAGCGATGTGGATACACGACCAGTGGCGAATGTGTTAGTCCTATGTGTGGAATAATGATGACACAACAATGTAGACCATATTCCATTTGATAAATGTTACACTTAATGGAATGGGTCTGGTGGGAAGTCGGCGATGCCTGCCAG
>CM067366.1:101110318-101122818 GCA_034401795.1 Chaetoderma sp. LZ-2023a
ACTTTCTCTCATTCTCTCTCTCTCCACCCTCTCTCTCCCGATTTCTTTCTTTACATCTCTTCCTCTGTCTTGATTTCTCTCTCTCTCTCTCACTCTCTCTCTCTCTCTCGCTCTCTCTCTCCCTCTCTCTCTCTCTCTCTCTCTCTCCCTCTCTCTCTCTCTCTCTCTCTCTCTCTCTCTTCCTCTCGCTCGCTCTTTAACGCTTTCTCTCCCATTTCGTTCCAGTTCATTTCTACAATGTTCCCAGTCTACACCCTCCTTCTCCTTCGTGTCTCTTCCGACACTCTCCTGATCAGTGTCCATTTCTCTGTTTCTTTCTCTTCCATCTCTCCCCTTCCGCCCTCTCTCTCTACCTCTCTTTCCCCCTCTCTCTATCTCTCTTCCTCTCTCTCCTTCTCCATCCTCTCTCCCTCCCCTTTCGATAGCCCCCTCTCCCGTTCTCACTCACACAGAGATCAAGAGAGGGAGTGGGGGAGATCTGGTGTGAAGGAAGTGGGGGGGGGGGGGCTGGCTTGTTTGTGGTAATCGCAGAGAAGCATGTTATCATTAAGCAATAGTGGCATGTGAAGGTATTCAATTCACGGTGGCGACATTGCCTCTATCGATTTTAAACCTATGACCCACGTTTGGATGACCTGTCTATCTGGAAGAGCTCAATTTCAATGTTAAGATTTTATATAATACGCAACATACTGCAACTCTTCACGTCTACATGGGTAATATTCAGTGGGTAGGGACCAGCTCATTGCTATAGTCCACAAAATCCATGTTTATTATCTTGCAGAGTAGAATATACTTTTTGTATTCGTTGTAATTGTTGCATCTTCAATTCTATCACGGAGCATAGTGGTGTGAATCTCAACGATCCAATTATTGTATGGAAATTGCCCTTTGGAGGGGTTCGAGATTTCCCGTATCTTGTGTTGAGAATAAATCCCTATTAATATTTACAAAGATAGACACTCATTTCTATCCAATAAACTGAAATTGTTCTCGAATAGGTTTATTGCATTCTCCTGTAGCTAGGCTGTATGTGTGTATCTAATTCGTATCCGAGAATCCGAGTCACATTTGGAATGACCGAGGAAAACATCATGGCTAATCTCAAAATATCAAATGCGAGTTATCTCTGTAACAAATCACAACCTACTGTTCCTCTGAATTATTATGCACATTCAAATGCCCCTATTAATTTAGTTGCACAATGCTCAACAGTTTACCTATATAGTTATTTTGAAAATGATATTGTAGGAATTCAAGGTTCAAATGGTGATTCATGTTACTAGTCAGATATTAGGACTGTTCTAGGATGTTCGTCGTCGTCGGCATCGTCGTCGTCGTCGTCGTCGTCGGTGGCGTCGTCATCGTCGTCGGTAGCGTCGTCTAAATGTGGACGACGAGCACTAATATGTACGCATTGGAATGCTTAAATTTTCCTAATGAATGTGATCCCAAATACAAATCAAATTGTACATAGTTAAATCTTTAAATCGTGATGTAATGCGTTAATGATGGATCTACGAGAATAGAGACAGACATACATCTCTTGGTCAACTGATATCCATTTATTCATACACAGTCACGGACAAACATCGGTCATTGCAATCTTTGCTACGGAGTTGCCTACCGCATTAAGATTATTGAGGAGAAAGCACATTGCATCTGCTTATCTCAGACAATACGTTATTGATGACTTCATATTGTACAGCGCTTAGAGCATGCAATAGCATGACGTTCAGCACAATATAAATGTACTATATATCTGTCTATCTATCGTATATGGTGCAATGCCTTTTCTTTTAATCATGCTCAACTAATATACCCATCGGCGTTGCATTTGCGTTTCTTGCCCGTTTAATGCATTGTGGTAGGTACTGCACAGCTATGTGATTGCATTAGTAGTTATATATTGATAGTTCTGGACCAAATAACCCCAATCGACACCACGCCCACGGAGCACATCTGTGACCTATCGACCACACCTCTGGACCATGCCAATGGAACTTGCCTCTGGACCATGAGCTCCAACCCCACCCCTATCCCGCCCCACCACCATCACAGGCCTGTGCCCCGGCTGGCCCACGAGTTTACAAGACAATAGCATACTTTCACACATACAGCAGCTCATGACTGAGGCCGGCCCCACCACAGGGGTTGGCAGCCCTTGTATTGTGTCGGCCACACCGCTCTGACCCTGCCTCCATGGCAGCTGGGGAGGGCGGTGGGTGGGTGGGGGGGGGACGGTGGGTAGACATCACAGAGCAGGCTCCCACCTTGAAGCCGACCGCTGCTTCACAATGGGGGTTTGACAACCGCATCAGCCACACCCTGCTTCACGACGGATTCTTGACTCCCAGGATCAGGCTCCTGAGAAGCGAACCTCAGCTCCACGTCAGAAGCCCAAAGCTACGGCTCAGAAGTCCACGCCAACTCCGCAATATGCGGGCCGCTCCCGCGTGTACCGATTCCAGGGAGAGCCACCCTGTCACAAAGAAAAGAGAACTCTTCCCAGTACCCCGGCCGATGTCTCAGAGTTCGTTTGCATCACCGCACATGTAGGAAGTGAACTCATGAGAAGCCACCAAAGGTGGGGGGACTTCCATGAAGATCAGGTTCCAGACTTTATGAAGAGTCCATACCCCATTCAGGATTACCTATGGGTGGGTTCTTCCTACGAATGGTGGAAGCGATCCGGCGCTGTCCTGACACACAGCAAGGACAAGATTGCGAGAAAAGTAGTGAAAGATTATCATCGAGCTGAAAAAGGTGAAGTTCTGCCTCGCTCCTAAGGTAACTCTCAACAAGGAGAAGAACTATGTGGAAGAGCTAAAAACAGATCCCATATTCTGGTCTAAGAAGGATGTCATCATGAAGGCAACCGACATTGGTGTGGCTGTAAAGGAGGCCAATGCCAAGATGCTGCAAGGTCTTGAGAGTACACTCGCAAGGGTTCTGGCTAGGCAGTAGAACAGGTTAATGCAGTCTAGCTCAACATCGCCAGATATCAACCACTACGTGGTGGAGCCTACACCAATCTTCCTGCTTCGATTAAGTGAAAACATACTGTGGTCAATGGTCAGAACAAAGATGGCCACTGCCTTCGCTGGTCTCTCCTGTCCTGGAAGTATCATACACATGCCCACGTTGACAGGCCGGCACAATATGCAGGATACTGGAACACTCTTGACTTCAGGGGTATAGACTCGCCGATACCACTCACTCAGTTGAAGCATGTTGAGCGTCAGGATGGTCTGGCCATTAATGTCTTTGGATATGATAAAGGAGTCTCCCCACACCAGCTAAGCAATGCTAATCCAAACAACCCAAGGACACGAGTCTGCTGCTTTTCGCGAAGGGTGGCTATCGTCTGCTCCATGATCAGAGTCGACATGTTAGGAGGAAGCACTTCTGCGAGCAGCGTCGTTACTGCTATTCTTGCGAACACCTTCTCACTGGAGTGCAGATATGTCAGTTAGGCGTGGGCGATTTTTGCATTTGAAGATGGTGTACGATTTTTTTTTAAATCGCGATTTTCCGATATATCGTGGCTAAGCACATAGCTAGGGAAACTGGATTGAAGGCTTGCCAAAATATTAGATACATTTTTAATCTCCTTGGTCAGCCGATGGACAATTTATGTGAGAAAATTGACGTTCCGTTGAAGACGTATGGGTGTTAAGGGTTAAGGATCGAATGAAAAAGTTAGTTGACTACGTAATATATTCATCATTCAACACAGAGTAATATAGCAATGACAAGCTGAAGTTGACAAATTCAGAGAATTAAGGCCGGGGAATAAAAATTCATTGTGATATAGAAATATAAATAGCTGGTTGGATAATATTAAAGGCAATTTGATTGGAAGTTGTAGCCGGCTGTGGCGACAACAGTGTGCAATCCGATTAATTAAAAAATATAGAACAGATATTGATACTTCGTTGGTTCACGCAGGGATATGAGCACTAAATTAGTTAACCATACACGGGCCAAGCATGAAAAAAACGGCTTCAGCAGCGTCTTCAGAAATGTTCGTTTGCAGGTCAATCAAAGACTATTTCTGAAGAGTTCTCACTGGAAAACCGGCTTCTGCAGTAGTCTTGAGAAATGTCCATTTGCTGACCATGAGAAGACACTTTTTTGAAAACGTACCACTGGAATGACTGGCTCGATAGCCGAGCCAGCCATTCCAGTGGCACATTAAAAAAAATACTCTTCTCTTCATCTGGAAATGGACACTTTCTATGGGAAAATATAAATTTTGCAAATTAGCATACAATAAACAGCAATTTTTATTTTCTTGACCAGTCGTTAAATGGTTAGAATAGCTATGGACCTTTACATATTGTCCGCCAGGAATGGTAGCATATTTACCATATCTGGCTTAAGCAGTGTTCGTTTGGCGGTGCCAATAACGCCAGACAAACTGAATAATCTCTCTGATAGTACACTGGTTGCGCAGATGCAGAGGTATTTCCGCGCATACCTAGCTAAGTTTGGATATTGAGCCTCGTTAACACGCTCCTAATCCATAGGATTTATATCAGAACTAACGCACCGTTGACGTTCATATTCTGACAGTTCACGTTTAATAACTGCACTTGTATCCGCATGTTCGTCCGTTATAGTTGGCTTTGCTTTGGAGAAGAGCTCTGTCAAAGACCTCTTTCTTGGCATTGATTCATCAGAAGTCTATACCGCGCTGTCATCTTTAATTACCGCGTGCATGTTTTTGTCCGTAATTATCCGTTTGCGCATACGTGTGCATTCTGCTGCCGATAACGAATCGTGGATCAACATAGGTCACAAAGCTGGTCAACTCATGCGCGGCAATGTCCGAATACTTATTAGAGACATATTTCTGTATTTTCTCCTTCAGTCTGGGCATCGTCTGTCGTATCTAGAATGCTAGTCTCTAATACTTACAACAGTAGCTGTACATGTTGCATATTGCTCTGCTGACAGAATGTCTGTGAGATGAGCCACAGGGTCAAAAGCTAAGTTGATTGCTTCCAGAAACTGAACATCATTGTATCGCGGGATGAGCTGTGAGCACTTGCGGTCGTCGCTTAGAACCTTACGAATGGCAGCTTCTTGCTCTTAGAACCGTTTCAGCATGGCATGCGCCGATCCCCATCTCATGGAGCAGTCCGTTGGAACAAACAGCAAAGATAACCTTAAATATCGTATAAGCTAGATCTGAATGGCATTAACCCTTTAACACACACCCACCATCCCAAAACGGCTTCTACAGTAGTATCGATTAAAGGTCTATTTACAGAGTGAAGTGAAGACTATTCCGATCCAGTCATTCCATTTGTAAATTTTAAAAATAGTCTTATCTTGTGTCTGCAAATAGAGACTTTCTATGCGGAAATTTAATTTTTTGTGCAAATTTTATGTGAATTTCAATTTCCTCAGATATATTCCAAAATTTACCACTGTAAAGAGTGGCCCGGCTATCGGCGGATCCAGTCCTTACAGTGGTAAATTTTCAAAAAAAAAAATGTTGATTTACAAATGGACAAATAGAGACTTTCTATACGGAAATTGAATTTTTGTGTGCAAATTGTAAGTGAAATTCAATTTTCTCAGATATATTTCAAAATTTACCAGTGTAAAGAGTAGCCCGGCTATCGATTCCGTCCTTACAGTGGTAAATTCTCAAAAATAATACCAGTGGGTTAGTCAATGTTTCCCCGATCAGAGTGATTATACAACTAGACATAAACAAATGTGTTCCGGAGGCCTACATCTAATTGTATACTCAATCGGATTGTGGAAATGCAGGTTTAAATATGCAACCATGCGTGTCAACGCTTACCATTCTGATGACAGAATAATCCAGTATATTATATACTAGCGTTTAGTTGAAAGAGATTCTTTGAAAGCTGTTGCTATTTTTTGCAACAACGTTTTTAGCGAGGTTATCTTCAAGGTAAACACGACGTAACATGATAAAGGGGATGGACTGTATATTAATCTATATTTTCTAACAATTTAGCTGTATAAGGATTAAGTTAACCAAACTGACCATACACACAGCGGGTGACTAGAACTCGTTAAAGGGATAATTGTTTGACTTTACGCTTTCATGGAGGTGGCGCGCGTGGCTGTAGCATTGTGATTGGGGCACAGGATAGGCCTATGTTAATTTGGCATTCAATGGAAAGTTAATTGGGAAATGGGTCATCGGTCAAGACAATTGAATCTTTGGCCGGGTGAATGCCCATTTGCTGGCCAATAGAAGATTATTTTTCAAAATTTATAGCTGGAATGACTGACTCGATTATAGAG
Organism: Chaetoderma sp. LZ-2023a; assembly: GCA_034401795.1. Classification (NCBI taxonomy): domain Eukaryota; kingdom Metazoa; phylum Mollusca; class Caudofoveata; order Chaetodermatida; family Chaetodermatidae; genus Chaetoderma; species Chaetoderma sp. LZ-2023a. Next base: position 101,116,613 of record CM067366.1, read on the forward strand.
CCAGTCATTCCAGTCGTACAATTTCAAAATGGTCTTCTCTTGACCCGCCAGTGGACATTCCTTAAGATGTGTAAATAGTAATCATTATAATAATACTTACTGTAACTAGTTGATAGTTCAGCAATGATAATTCATTTTGAAAGTGGGTCAACTCACGTCGCCGTGTCCAGCTATAACTGAAGCTGGAAACTATGGTTCTGCATATGGATAGGGCAGAACAACTTTAACATCTCCCTTTTACGAATTCCGTACCGCCAGTTTTAGACTGTGTCCAACGCAGGATATCCTAGTCCATGAGAGAATAGTGCCTACCGCACGGAGAACATTGAACCCATTATCAGTTGTTATACATGCCCATTTTCCAATGTTTCAGGCTTCAACGACCATGTCTCTCTCTCTCTCTCTCTCTCTCTCTCTCTCTCTCTCTCTGTCTCCCCCCACCCCTCCATCCCTCTCTCCCTCCACCCATCCCTCCATCCCTCACTTCCTACCCGTTTCTCTCCATCTCTCTCTCTCTCTCTCTCTCTCTCTCTCTCGCACTCTCTCTCTCCAACTTAGCTGTAAAATACGTATTGATCTAAACCTGGGTGTCATTGAGCCTGGTTATGAACTCACAGCATTAACTATTCTCGACTTCATTCCCACACCACACCACTCTCTCTCTCTCTCTCTGGCGCGCGCGCTCTGCCTCTCTCTCTCTCTCTCGCTCTCTCTCTCTCTCTCTCTCTCTCTCTCTCTCTCTCTCTCTCTCTCTCTCTCTCTCTCTATCCCTCTCTGTCCCCTCTACTTCAGCTGTAAAACACGTATTGATCTAAGCCTGGGTGTCATCGAGCCTGGTTATCAGCTCACAGCATTAACTATTCTCAACTGGTCCGGGACATACATCTTTACATAAAGACGACTGACTTGGGAGTCGCTGATTACATAATACAGCCCCATGATGAATATGTTTGACCATCAGACCATAATAGTTTCTGAAACAAATCAGCATTCTGGAATACGACTGCATGGTTACCAAGGAAATATATTTTCAGACAGTAACTGATTATATCACAAGGAATATGTCATTCAGTGTCACGCTGTGTGACAAAATGCTCTTACACAAATTGTCTTTACTAAATTGCTAACTAATTTCTGATATTGACGAGCAACTTACACATTCGCCCTCGTGACGGAAAATGCATTCCTTGGACTATCTGTGTCTTACGATGCTTATAGACCAACTAACCATGAGCATGAACAAATTGCCCAATCATATCCAAAGCCCGTATTCCGGTTCCAAATCACATCAGTAAATAGAATATGGAAATAATGCACCAATTTAATACAACATGACCACTGGTCAAAGATAACACATTTGTGGAAATTGGTACAGTTATCGAATTAGTAAGGGTCCAGCTTCAGTTGAGAGTGAGCTTACATAGAATGAAACCATTTGTGTTTCCACCATTTTACTCATAAAGCAACATGAGGAAGCTACACTAATATTGCGTCTACGATATTTCTGTGCCCTATATGACTGAGAACAGTTTCGCTCCAGCCGGCATGCTATCAGGCCATCTCTCAGGTCTTATAATTTTGCTCATGTAAAATCATGGTTAGAGAAAAGCAACGAGAAGCGAAGAAGATTGGCGTATGTTTGATGTGTTCTTACCATCTTGAGGCCCCCAACAAGAGACACGAGCAGCACGATAATTTAAACACAATTGTAAATACAACAGTGTGAATATATTATAATTATCAATATGTTATAGTGGATTGCATTTATTAGTTCTTCTCTTAATTAATGCACATATCTGACGACGGTCTCTATAAGCTGGTATTTATATCGGCGAGATAAAGCAAATGTCATGGGCACGTAAAGTGGAAGTGTTAGTGCTCCCATGCTTATATTTCAGATAATATCGCTCCATTCTAAAGTATTCTTGACATATGTTTCCTCTAATAAACGGGTTGCCACAACGGTTTTGCGATGGTTGTCCCACCACCACACCCACCCCACCCCCTCCACAAACCCACCCAACACTTTGATCTAGATTTAGTCTGCTTGGGATGTTTCTTCAAACATCCGCATTGTATAACAATTTCTATCAGCTCGCGCGGTCGTACAATGTAGAATAATACGTATTCTATGCGACAATAGCTTCGACGTTGCAGATATATCAGCACTGCGGGTCTCACTATATAACAACAGAGATATAACTATGTGTGCCGAGATAGGAATACAGGGGATGTGTTGCTTGTTAGCTTGGACAGTGCCATACAAGATTTTACACGAGATGATTTTATTATGTAATCCAGATAGATCACATATGATACATAATTTCTGATAATGGAGATACTCGCCTAATTCCAGGGACGAAAATTTAGATATTGTTAAAGCATTATGCTCCTTGGTGTGTTTTGTTGTAGGAAAGACAGTGACATATGATACAAGAAACACACGCGTAATCTCTGGCCTATGAGGCTGGGGTTCTTTAACAAGATTGGTTTACCGATCTATCAGATACAGCATATAGACATCGCCTCGTATCCCAGCCTTCAGAAAACTAACAAAAGTCTTCAAAAAATAATTATTATCTGCTAAAGTATAACTTCGTTCCCATCCAAATGTACTACAATTATTAATATTATCGATACGTTTTAACAGGAATCGCCCATATCACAGCTGGCTTTAGAAGCTTCTGTCTTAATAGTTCATATTATTCCTCTCACCATGATGCCGCACTAGGCAGCTAGTCATATCAGGGCGTAGCTGACTAATCCAGGATTAGTATTCATACTGACTAATTCAATGATAAATGTCAATGTTCTACTTAAAAAATTCTCCGAACACCGTTTCTTTTGATTGTCCAAATAGATAATGAAAGATAGGCCTGCTTGACAGGTTATGTTTATGATTTTACTTCTGCATTGTAACAAGTCCACAGAAAACTGGTTGAGAGTTGCATTTACCAGGAAATAGGCCTATGTTCAATTACATTAACGCTGCATCTCGTTTTCCATTCAGCGATAAAGAAAAATTAAACCTAAGGTAAAACTGGAAGTGAATGGTCATAATAAATGTGAAAACTAAAAATAATAATCTTCCATGTGATTTTAGGATCTCTCTAAATCGTGTTACAATTGAGGTCTTACTGAGCTGGTGAGAAAATGAAATATTAACTCGGCAGAGATCCTCGTTATGTTTATTTTTCTACGTATGTATGCTTACTGTATTCTGCGGCTGTAGTAGTAGACACATCCTACAGCTGCACTCAGTCCTTCTTCGCCTTTGCCCACTGTGTCTTGACCTCAGCCAAAGTCATTAGCTTCCTCAGGTTCATTCTTGACTTGAGTGTACCTAATCCTGCTTTCTTGAGATCACCTCGTAGCACGCTTGGCAGATTTATGCAATGACATCCTTTTCTGGCTCTGTATTTGCTGGCTCCGAGTAGGGCGAATTCCAAGGCGCTCTGTGCTCGTGTGTCTTCTGGCATCCTTAGCACATGGCCAAACATTGACCATCTTTACTGCGCGACTTTTACAGACAGCGGTGACGTATTGCACATCTTGTATAGCGCAACTATGGAAATTATGTTCTCTGGCCATCGGTGTCCAGTGATGGTACGTAGGCGTCAAATGTGTCTAGAGCTGCCTTTGGAGCTGTTCAGCTGTTACAGTTATACATCATCAACTATTCGCAGGTTGCATTGTATAAACGTAGTCTTTTTACCAAGGGCATCTTTGATCTACGAATCCATAGCTTCCAGAAGGACTAGAAAGCTATGTTTCTCATGATGCAGCGTGCAGCAATGTCAGCAGTACTGCAAAACAGTGAGCCCAGGATTTTACTGTTCCTCCATGGTTCGCCGCCACGGAGTGGATCGTCATTTTCTATAGTGTCATGCTTTGTCGATAGATATATGTGGGTGAACTCTGTTTTTGGATTCATTCATAAAGAGATTCTCAATTTTTAGTTTGCTTGCAACTATTGGGAGAAGTTCGTCAAGAGGTTTCTTTTCCTTATCTATAAAGTCCACATCGTTGGCATATTCCATCTCTAGTGGCTTGCCCAGTATTGACACTGGTGGGGGGGGGGGGTGGGGTGGGGTGGGGGTTGGTCTTGTGGAGTTTTCCCGCACGGATTTCAATTCAGCAGCAAGGTAACAGGTGAAGAGCACAGGGAATAGACCATCTCCCTGTGGGGAGCCGATTGATGACTTCACTGACTTGACTCGTACTCTCAGCTTGGTGTCTGCAAGCAGTAGTCTCACTAGTCGTAGCTCATCTTCATTGCAACTGGCCTGGCGTAGTACGTCTAAGCTCTTTGAGCGTTTAATTGTGTCGAAGGTTCGTGACATGTCAATTCCCATGTTGTGGAAATCCCAGTGTTTGAACATGGCTACCGACACAAGCATGCGTTGAGCCCATACAATGTCTGCGCAGCTGCGTACACGTTTGAAGCCACTTTTACATGATCCAGCGAAGTAATCAATCTTGTCTCGGATGCGCCATAGAGTAACATTGGATATGATTTTCCGTATGCTGTTAAGGAGCACAATGGGCCGCAGATTGGCTGGTGGGCCAGGTGGCCTCTTGGAATTGGGTAGCACGATAAGGATGCCTTGGCCTACAACGTCGATGGGAAGGTGGTGCATAAAAGCTGAATTGATTATGTGCGTGATCGCGTTTGCGAAAATGTCACTTGCATATTTGAATAGTTCATTGCTCATGCCATCAGGTCCAGATGCACGCCCATTTTCAGGGCTTTAAGTACCTTCTCAACCTCTCTTGTATTAATTGGTGTTGGTAATGGCCTGGGGTTCTCCTGAGAATGTGTGCAAGGGCTCATCATCGTGGTCAGTGAATTGTTCCTTGTTCTCGAATTGCCTCGGCTTTGCCCTGGTCAGTCCCAATAAAGTGTCCTTCAGAGTTGTTTACAGTTAGTGGTGGTGTGTAGTCAGCAAATTTCAGGGCTCGGGCTGCCCGAAACATTTAGTGACAGTCATCCGTGGCAGTGATTTCATCTGCTAGGGCGTCTGCTTGTTGGATAGCAAGGTCTTTTAAGCAATCACTAATGTGGCGCAGAATATTATTGCGTTCCTGGTGTAGTTTGGTGCGATCTTCACTTTGGCCACTTTGATAGATGCGCAGACGTAACGCTTTCTGTTCTGCTGACAGTTTTACTACGAGAGGGTCATCGGTATACCTAGTGCTGTTGTTTTCTAGAACACATATGGTGCTAGTAGCTGCTGATTCCATAGATATCAATATTTTGATTAGGGCTTCGTTTGGATCGGAGCTGACGTCGGTGTTAGCTATTCGCTCCCCGAGGGCTTTTTTGTATGACATTTGAGTGTCAGTGTCGCTGATGAGCTTGTGTAAGTTGTAGGCGACTGTACCCTCTTGCCCGGTATAGCGTTTATACATTAGGTGGAGCTGGTTCATATGGAGGCGTATAATGACTGGCTTATGGCCAGAATTGAGGTCTGTGCCTCCATAGGAACGAGCATCCCGAAGTAGGGCTTTTGCTGTTGTCTTGCATAGTATGAAATCTATTTGGTTGAGGACAGCTTTTGTAGCCTTAGAACCGTTTGGGGCTTTGCGATCAGCAATGTGTCCAGTCCATATTGTCCGGTGGTGGCATGGGTGTTTGGAAGCCGTATTTGTGGTAAATGGGCTATTGGAACCAAGGAATGCCACCAGCGCATCTCCATTACTGTTGCGCGTGCCCTCTCCATAGGATCCCATGCATGAGCCAAGTCCTGGGGTTTTGTCCGCAATGCCGAGTTTACCCAGCTTGGAGTTGAAATCGCCACGTACGAACAGTTACCATATAGTGGGGATAGTAATGGCGGAGCTCAGTTATGCGTAGAAGGAATCTAATATAACTGGATTCTCTGTGGCCCTTTCGGTAGTTGGCCCATATGCATTGACTATGCGACACTTGATGGTGGTGCACTTTCGCGTTGGCATAGCCAGGCCGATAAATGCAACACAATCACTGACGTATCCAAAACCAATGACATCATCCAATGCTCTTGGTCCGATTACGAAGCCTAATCCATGGTAAGTGGCCTATTTTTGCTCCATGAGTACTAACTTATGGCCTGTCTGAAGCTGCTGCTCTGAGTGTTTAGCTACTTTAGTCTCTTGAATGCATGTGATGTCGATTTTATTGTGTTCACAGTCTGCACCTAGGGTTTGCCTCTTTGATGTTGCTG
>CM067366.1:101127818-101217818 GCA_034401795.1 Chaetoderma sp. LZ-2023a
AATATTGTTAATACACTTAGCAGAATCTAAGAATAAAATAAATATATCGGATTAGGTTGCCTTTTTGATTTTGCTAAATTATTTTCCTTATAAATTTCACATAGAGAAAGTAAATGGGTTAAATATCTGTTTCGCGATTAAATGTGTAATATCCACCCATATCAATGAGCTGTAGCCTAGGCAATGGCGGGATTCAATCCGTCACTCACATATCTGACGTAATGATCAACTACGTCACTTATTAGTTGAAGTCACAGTCATGACGTAGATCCGTCATGAAAGTGACAATTGTTTGTCCCGAAAGTGACTGAGTTGTATATCGTTGATGAATTTGTTTACAATTTAATAAATATTATGTTGAATGAATTGAAACTAAACTGGCCGTGAGCTATTTTATCGCCTATCCATTCAAATTAGTTTCAAAATAAATTGAAATTCTGGGAGTTCACAGGTCAAAGAGGTAATATCGTTTCATGTGTGCCTTCAATCTGGGAAGAGCGTAGCCAGGAATAGACGTACTCTAGCTTATGGCTTACTCTATTCAGAAGATTGTATGTATGGGGCTACCTGGTTCGATTTCGGAATCACAGCTAATAAAGGTATCGGTACCTGTATCAGGCAATTGTGGCCTTGCGATAACTCTCCAAACTCTCCTAATGAGCCATCATTCATGAGCAAATGTTAAATAGGATGACAGGATGACAAACGTTTCAACCAAGTTTGTTCCAACAAGTTTGTTGCAATACACGCTGATCAACAAGTTCCTTTTACCAAGTTAATTCCAGCATGTCTCTCACACATTGCGACGCCACCAACAAGTTGTTTCCATTGAGATGGTTTCATTACACATGGATCAAGATGCTGAATCCAATATAGTGCATCGCCATATAATTATATTTCTATATTTCTAAATGCACACCGCACTGCACAATCGTTCTATAATCTGTCGTCGCTTATCATCTTTGAAACACACGGGTCATTGCAGAAAATACAAACAAGTATTTACGCCAGAATAGTTTTGATAAATTATTCATATTCTCGTGCCACGATAGCGACCTTCCATTCTGTTGTTGCCATTTTACAGAAAGTAACATATTTTGAGATTAAATATGATGGAAATCTTATAATGTAAATCGGGATATGTACATGGCCAGATATATAATTTAGATGACTAGGATGGTTCCAACAAAGTGGGTGCATGCCAAACGGACCAACATATTGTCCGCAAATACATGCAGCTGAAACCGTGGATGAATAAGCTGACGGAAAATAGAGCCATGCTCTTTTTATTGGAACAATGGTTTTTCTTTACAAATGATCAATCTTGTTCGACCCTAACTGCTGCTAGGACCTTGGTGGCATGTATATCATTGTATTCCGATCAATATTGCGCTAGTACGACAGCGTATATTGTTCTAGCTGTTCTCTACAGCTGCACATGCATTTAATGATATAGCAATTTAATATTTGAAATGTCGAGGTGGATCAGAATACACGGCTAGTAGAGCGTTTACTGTTCGTATGCTTGGGATATTATAATACAGCAGTGCAAGCAAAATCGTCTTTGATAAATCTTACGTATTTTGGAAGCGGTGTGCTCTAATGCGTGACGTTGTTTGAGAAAGCACTAACCTCCAGAATATTAAAACAAAACGTTTTATTTTATTCTGGAGATATGTTAAGGTATTTCTCACCTGTAAGCTATGTAATGTGTCGGCACCTCTAGTGTTACACGATCTGAAGACAAGATCACTGCACGCTGGTGCTTACTCAAGCAACGCCACACATTAGATCAATTGATGTTGATATCGTCAATAGTATATGCTTTATGTCTATTGTATGAACGTTCTCCGTCACGTGACTGCGCTAGTGGACATACAGTATTACATCATATGAATGCTCTTATAAATATCCTGGCTAAAACATATTTCTGTGCTGACAGTCATCGCCGAATTCCCGTCACACCCCTTCCAATATATTTATAGTCTCCTTATAATCTCATTTCAGACACAATCTGATGTCACAACATGGCATCCGAAACCGCAACTACCCAGTATGTTTCGGAAAATCACCATCGTGTGGCTCCAAAGAACTTTCTCAAACAGGTTTGTTTGTATTGAGTTGTCTTCCTTTCGCCACATTTCGGGCCGACTCATTATGTGGCGCATCACAAATCATGTTCTCTTAGTAACTGTAGTAAATTCAATTCCCGCCACCACCACCACCCCACCCACCCACCCACCCAGCACAGCACAGCACACTGCACGCTCATTCAGTAATTTGCCGTCATTTGTTACTCTGGAAACAGTCAGACGATTGTAGAGTATACAATCATATATTTCGTACAATTTTGTTCAAAATTCTCTATGTTCCCTCGCTGCGACAGTGAGCTGCCATTTTGTTATACACACTTTGCAGATAGTGGCGTAATATAATATTAAATGTGATGCAAATTCCACGAGGTTCCAACAAGGTGGTTGCATTCCACGCGGACCAACAAGTTGGAGCCATATTTTGGTTCTCTATGCACGCGAGCAAGCGCATTCGAACCAAACTGTTGCTAGCTACTTTTTCGCCCATACGTCATGACATCGATTAATATTGCATGCAGCATGCTATTACGACACTTACCTGTCAGTATTACCACTTAAAGGTGTTAAACTTTACTAGTAATAACGACGTCAGTTTGACAAATTACCGGTCCAAATGAGCTTAATGCATTAAGATGCATTTTTGTTGTCGTTGATGATATGCGGTTGAGGAAATGTGTGCTATAAATTAGTTGCTCTAGGACAGATTGCTGTGTTTGTTATGTTACAGATTTCAACATCGCTTAAGCTTCTGTCTGGTATCATGGGGATATAGCATCACCCATCCCGGCCCACTCCCTAGTAACACCCCACCCCTCTCCCATCGGATGACAGATCTGACACACCACCAAGCATATATTATACGTAAGCGTCATAAATGGGTATACAATTATGCTAAGATACAGCTTATAGAGACAGTATTTTAGTCGTTCAATGGTCGTCCAGATAGTGTAATTTATTGCACAGCCCTTAAGGAAATTGCGCTCTGGGCGCGTTGGTTCATACCAATTTCTTTCTGAACAAACCTGTTAAGAAGAAACTCGCTTGGGGAATATTTGCGAGCAAAGAGTGGGCGGCACTTAGCTGGAAATTGGCGGGGCATAGTTAGAAATGGATCGCTCTATTGCATTGGTCTATTCCACTGCTATTACCTATTATGCTGGGCATACGAAGGAAGATGAAATATATCAACCCGTTTTGAAAGCGAACGTTAATCACGGGTCTGTCGGCGCATCAGGCTAGGCGCCAGAGTTGGGAATGGGTGAAGATAACTGACGCACTCCGCCGTACCACTCCGCATGATAGTGGCCGACAAGACTATGGTCTATTTGTAATGCAAATCACGACTCCATGTGAACGTATTTTGATCACATTGAGCCATAAATTGCCCGATGTTCTTTATAATTCTGTCATGTATTCTCGGTTTGATTGTCAGTAACATATTATATTAACTTAATACTTTCATTAATTTCATCACGAATTTAATATTGTTAATACACTTAGCAGAATCTAAGAATAAAATAAATATATCGGATTAGGTTGCCTTTTTGATTTTGCTAAATTATTTTCCTTATAAATTTCACATAGAGAAAGTAAATGGGTTAAATATCTGTTTCGCGATTAAATGTGTAATATCCACCCATATCAATGAGCTGTAGCCTAGGCAATGGCGGGATTCAATCCGTCACTCACATATCTGACGTAATGATCAACTACGTCACTTATTAGTTGAAGTCACAGTCATGACGTAGATCCGTCATGAAAGTGACAATTGTTTGTCCCGAAAGTGACTGAGTTGTATATCGTTGATGAATTTGTTTACAATTTAATAAATATTATGTTGAATGAATTGAAACTAAACTGGCCGTGAGCTATTTTATCGCCTATCCATTCAAATTAGTTTCAAAATAAATTGAAATTCTGGGAGTTCACAGGTCAAAGAGGTAATATCGTTTCATGTGTGCCTTCAATCTGGGAAGAGCGTAGCCAGGAATAGACGTACTCTAGCTTATGGCTTACTCTATTCAGAAGATTGTATGTATGGGGCTACCTGGTTCGATTTCGGAATCACAGCTAATAAAGGTATCGGTACCTGTATCAGGCAATTGTGGCCTTGCGATAACTCTCCAAACTCTCCTAATGAGCCATCATTCATGAGCAAATGTTAAATAGGATGACAGGATGACAAACGTTTCAACCAAGTTTGTTCCAACAAGTTTGTTGCAATACACGCTGATCAACAAGTTCCTTTTACCAAGTTAATTCCAGCATGTCTCTCACACATTGCGACGCCACCAACAAGTTGTTTCCATTGAGATGGTTTCATTACACATGGATCAAGATGCTGAATCCAATATAGTGCATCGCCATATAATTATATTTCTATATTTCTAAATGCACACCGCACTGCACAATCGTTCTATAATCTGTCGTCGCTTATCATCTTTGAAACACACGGGTCATTGCAGAAAATACAAACAAGTATTTACGCCAGAATAGTTTTGATAAATTATTCATATTCTCGTGCCACGATAGCGACCTTCCATTCTGTTGTTGCCATTTTACAGAAAGTAACATATTTTGAGATTAAATATGATGGAAATCTTATAATGTAAATCGGGATATGTACATGGCCAGATATATAATTTAGATGACTAGGATGGTTCCAACAAAGTGGGTGCATGCCAAACGGACCAACATATTGTCCGCAAATACATGCAGCTGAAACCGTGGATGAATAAGCTGACGGAAAATAGAGCCATGCTCTTTTTATTGGAACAATGGTTTTTCTTTACAAATGATCAATCTTGTTCGACCCTAACTGCTGCTAGGACCTTGGTGGCATGTATATCATTGTATTCCGATCAATATTGCGCTAGTACGACAGCGTATATTGTTCTAGCTGTTCTCTACAGCTGCACATGCATTTAATGATATAGCAATTTAATATTTGAAATGTCGAGGTGGATCAGAATACACGGCTAGTAGAGCGTTTACTGTTCGTATGCTTGGGATATTATAATACAGCAGTGCAAGCAAAATCGTCTTTGATAAATCTTACGTATTTTGGAAGCGGTGTGCTCTAATGCGTGACGTTGTTTGAGAAAGCACTAACCTCCAGAATATTAAAACAAAACGTTTTATTTTATTCTGGAGATATGTTAAGGTATTTCTCACCTGTAAGCTATGTAATGTGTCGGCACCTCTAGTGTTACACGATCTGAAGACAAGATCACTGCACGCTGGTGCTTACTCAAGCAACGCCACACATTAGATCAATTGATGTTGATATCGTCAATAGTATATGCTTTATGTCTATTGTATGAACGTTCTCCGTCACGTGACTGCGCTAGTGGACATACAGTATTACATCATATGAATGCTCTTATAAATATCCTGGCTAAAACATATTTCTGTGCTGACAGTCATCGCCGAATTCCCGTCACACCCCTTCCAATATATTTATAGTCTCCTTATAATCTCATTTCAGACACAATCTGATGTCACAACATGGCATCCGAAACCGCAACTACCCAGTATGTTTCGGAAAATCACCATCGTGTGGCTCCAAAGAACTTTCTCAAACAGGTTTGTTTGTATTGAGTTGTCTTCCTTTCGCCACATTTCGGGCCGACTCATTATGTGGCGCATCACAAATCATGTTCTCTTAGTAACTGTAGTAAATTCAATTCCCGCCACCACCACCACCCCACCCACCCACCCACCCACCCACCCACCCACCAACCCAACCCCACCCCAACCACCACCCCACACACAGCATGCTAGGGTGATTGTTAATTTGAAATACATCTTTCCGTACGCTGTCGTTGTCTTAGCAAAACAATATTTTCGCGTTGGTAAATAGTACCCATAACCCAACAAATCACTGGTACGCCGGTATCGTAATGCCATACCCGTCATGACAATATATATATATATAATTTGCCTGGATACTGTCCATGATTTGTCTAACTTCCATCAATAATAAGTATACACCTGTGCAAAAGTTAAGCACCAGCAAAAACAATTGAACGTAGAAACATGATGGTACAACTAGGCTGCCATACTTTTTGTCCCCGCGTTAGCTGACATAATTCCAAGTACGAAATGCACCTGCATGCATGACTTCACGCCGCTTGATGTCCGTGCGTGGCGGGAAACAGCACACGTGTTCAGTTATGTAAAAGTCCAGTTTGAGGTGTAGAACATTACATACAGATTTAGGCGACAAGATTAGGAATTTTGTGTTCATGACCGTGGTTTATTTGTACAGAGAGAATTAGCTCTTGATTGTGAACCGCTATGGCAAAACGAAGGTTAAGTGATCGTGTGAAATGGCAAATCATAGGCATGCATACCACTGGTATGTCATGCAGAGAGATTGGCAGACAGCTGAACATTAACCATACTGTAATCAGTCGTTTGATTGCAAAACATGGGCAAACTAACGAGGTGAAGGACAGGCCTAGATCTGGAAGACCGAAGAAGACTACTGCCCGTGATGATCGAGACCTAGTACGCCTTGTTAGGAGATCTCCATTCACCAACAGCAGAGTGCTCAGCCAGCAATGGGAAACGCGCAATAGAGTGTCAATGTCTACCGTCAAAAGGAGACTGTATGCTGCTGGCATGAAAGCTAGGAGACCTGTCAGACGTCCTCTCCTCACTGCACACCACAAAGAGGAGCGTCTGAGGTGGTGCAACGAAAGAAGACACTGGAACATGAGATCCTGGAGACGGCTACACTGGTCCGATGAAAGTCGGTTCCTGCTTCATGCCACAGATGGTCGAACTCGTGTATGGAGGTCCAGACGCACGGCGTACGACCAACATAACATCATGGAAGAAGTTCCATTTGGTGGAGGTTCCGTTATGATATGGGGGTGCATCTCATTTGATTGTAAGCTGGATCTGTTGACTGTACCTGGAACACTAAATGGACAAAGATATCAAGATTCCATACTGGATAGAGTTGTGGTCCCTCATTTTGTAAATCATGCACCTGGAACCCACCCTATATTCATGGATGACAACGCCCGACAACATCGTGCTAGAGCTGTGCATGAATACCTCCGCCAGAATGCCATCGAAACCCTACCATGGCCAGCAAGGAGCCCTGACATGAACCATATTGAGCATATCTGGGACATTCTGGGGTAACATGGTGAGAAGGAGGGATCCTCCTGTGCAGAACCTACAGGAATTAACAGACGCACTCCATCTTGAATGGCAACGAATACCACAATGGCGTATCAGTCGGTTGGTGACCAGCATGAGACGTCGTGTCCAGGCCGTCATCCAGGCACAAGGTGGATATACCCGGTATTGATAATGACAGTCTCAAACTCGTGCACAGATGTTAAACTTAGTTTTCAGACACCATTAATGACAATCTAGCCACGTGTGTCAACTGTAGGGCAGTAGTTGTCAGTTGTGTCAACGTAATCATATTCAGGCCTCGTTTTCAAGTTCAAACAAAAACATACAGTGTTTCCCCACCATCATAATCAGCATTCCTCTAGTTGCATTATTACCTCTTGCACTAAGATGGATGGGTACATAAATGTTTATGCTATTGCTTTCTTCATAGCACATGAATATACCCTCGCATGTGCGTAAAAATAGGGTGGTGCTTAACTTTTGCACAGGTGTATATATTAAACTTAATACTTATGAAGTAAATAAAAATCCCATATTTGGTCGATCAGACTGAAATAACTCAACACTCTCCTCTGAAATCAGAGAGTTGCGCAGACTCCACTTATGATAGTAGCCAGGAATCAGTCAGTCTCCTTACCGTGATCGCCGAGCCCTAGTGTTCACTTGTCTAAGCGAAGTGTAGACTGTGACCTCATAATAGATGGTATTATGCCATCAGCAATGTATGTCGTCATATTACCATGGTAAGTAATATCATTGTCTGCTGTGCCGATGGCTGCTATTGGCTAACACGCTTTACCCCAAGTATACTCTGAGTCAGCGGACCGTACTATTGAATAATGGCATTGTTAAACTATACAATGCATTGTGCGCTTGTTCCCCTATGCTTAGTTATCTCATCTGTAAGATATTGAACATAGGAAACATGTTAAGGTATTTCTTATCTATACTCCTATGTAATGTGTCGACATCCTCAGTGCATATATGAACCTCTAGTGCTACATAATCTGAAGATAAGCTTAACAACACCATACGGCTATAGCGAATCTGCTAAGATAGAGGCATCGAATACTATCAATAGATGATATGTAATTGGACAATATATTCTATTTTCCTAAGTTAATTGACGTTGAACTTTCATCAGATTATATTTAGCCATACATTCCAGATTGACATTGCATATCTCTATACATTGTTTGAGTTATTCACTTTGAAATGTATCATGGCGACCATGTGAAAAGTTGATACAATTAGTGTTATATTCGTAAGTACAGCCTTGGTATTGAGCAGTCTCGTCTATTGCAGGATCGTGAGTTCATACAAACTCCTTTTCTCCCATCTTAGGAGATAAATTATTGCCATGACTTTAATTTACCGCAGCAATATGCAACGGTATTAATTTACGTTTATTTATTATTTTGACTCTCTAAAATGTTTTATTTATTTGGCATTTAACAAGCGGTTGAATCAAATATTGGAATATGGCTCATATTGGTGATGAAGCGGCTGCACCGTATTCTGAGGCTGTAGTACATGAAACACTGTACACCTGCAATCAACCCTTCTTTGCATTTGACCACTGTGTCTTGTTTTCAGCCTAAATATCAAGCTTCATCACGTCCATTCTTGATCTGTCTATCCCAAGACATATTTTGTTGAGATAACATCGCAGAACCCTTAACACAAACATTTATGCAATGCCATCCATTCAGGGCTTTATGTTTACTGGTCCACAGTATAGCGAATTTCAAGGCTCCCTGTGTGGGTGTGTCTTCTCGCATCTCAAACTAAACATGTACCATCTTTGCGGGCGACTTTTACGTACATGGGCAATGTATTACACATCTTGTATACTGCATCGTTGGTAATTGTGCTGCCTGGCCATCGGTGTCCAAAAGAATCACGGATAGACTATGGTTCATATTAAAGCGAAGATATTATATTCATGTCCCTGGACCTGGGACGCCTGCCATAAGTATATTTACCATCAACTAGATAAGGACAACATTGACATTTCCGTGATGTCATTGTTCAAACATTACAGTAGCTGTTGCGAGCTTAATAGGCTGGTCACTAAATCTCTTCTGAGTTGAGTTCACGAGAGAGTTCCCCTGTTCGATTAAAATAAATCTCGGTTGATTGTAATTCATCTCGGACTGTGTGCCGTTGACACAATGCAGGTTTGACATTATGACGAAAGCTATGGTTATCTGATGATTAGCACACATATCTTACATACGTAAGCACAAGCTGAACATTTTGACATTTATTAATATGCCTGCGAGCTTCAACGTGCTGTATCCCAGATAAACTCATTCGCTTAACTAGCTTCAATACATCACATGGCTTTGATAAATTAAGAGAGCGAGTACACTAAATTGTTGTCAACCTTTTAGCTGTTTGGTGATAATCATGTGACGTAATTATTTGGTTGCATGCTCTAAACAAGCATATTAATTGGGTCACTTGTGACTACGTACTTGTGTGAATACACTGACTGTTCCGGTATATAATGCGTAGCTAAACACACAGGTTAAAGTAACCTTGCGACGTATAGATGGACCCTATCCGTCACACACGTATCTGGCATCATAAACAAATACGTCATACCTTAGCTGACGTCACAATCAATATGATGTAGATCTGCTATGCAAATCTAAATGTCCGTCAGAAATGCGTAGTTTTGAGGAATTTATAATTTACTAAACATTATGTTGAATATTTTGAAACTAATTTGATTGGATTTAGCTGGCCTGTGTAATTTATATGGCTAAATAATAATAATAATAATAATAATAATAATAATAATAATAATAATAAATATGAAAAGAATTAATAAATGATGATATGAAATGATTACAATGCACATTGAATGAATTAATTATTTACACACGTGTTTGCAAATATTGTTTTATTAACAAGGAATAGTTTGTATTATGAACGATTATCTTTAATTGTCACTGCAACGGTTACCATGACAATATAGAGAAGGAATTAAGAATCAAATTCTTATTGCATGAAGATTAATTTCAATGGAGATGAAACGTTATGAATATTTGAAAATAAAATGACAGACAGCTTCAAACAGCCTAGAGAAGGACGGCGTGGAGAAGATGAGAGAGATTAAAGAGATTAGAGAGAGAGAAAAAGAGAGAGCTAGAGAGCGAGGGAGGGAGAGGGAGAGGGAGAGAGAGAGAGAGAGAGAGAGAGAGAGAGACCGAGAGAGAGAGAGAGAGAGAGAGATTGAGAGGGAGAGGGAGATAGAGAGATTGAGGGAGACAGAGACCGAGAGAGAGAGAGAAAGAGAGAGAGAGAGAGAGGGGGGAGAAAGGGAGAGATGGAGAGGGAGAGAGGGGGGGGGGGAGAAAGGGAGAGAGGGAGAGAGAGAGAGATCGCGCAGCAATTTCTTAATACTTAAAACTAAAAATTTGTCAATAAATCAAACATTTATCTATCACAGCTAGCATGAGCCACACACATTGCGAATTAATTGTCATTAGTTTCTGCCGTAAAAATATGTGGCAGTAACACATCTGCGACAGAGTATGGGCATTGTATATATGAATGTAATATTCAAACAAGAAGATTCAATGTAATCACAAAATTATTAGAATATAAGTATGTAGGTAAACCTCAAATTGGTCTACTAAGTGCAGAATACCATTTACATTATAAGAACCTTGATGAGTGTGGTATATACATATAACTGAGTTTGACATTCTATTTACCACCTGGATTCGAATTTTGATCGCATTAATATCGCATAGAGCAATGTACAATGATCTGGAGCGCCGCCATTGCAATGCAATACTTGACGATATTTTTTTTTAAATGTATTTTGACATGTGGTAACCTTGACCATAGTATGTTTTCTGATGTGGTAAAGATCCGCATAGTACTCAACGTATATTATTTCCATATTAAAGGGTAGGGATACCAAAAATAGCATTCGATAGCAAATGACCACTCAAACGGTTGCATCCTTTCTCCTCTACCATTATGTAATGCGAAATAGGTTGAGCAATGGACCTTTCCAGTTTTAGCTATACCCCGCCCATCTCTAGGTAAGCTCCACCCACACCACGCACGCCTTGGGATCAATCGATCCCTGAACTCTCTGCCTATCAACTTCCAGAAAACTATACATGTAAGCTGTTGAATAGTTTGAAACTAGTTTGGCTATGTGTTGTTGCTGCCTATCCCAACATCCAATTCATACAATGTGTCGGACTATTAAGCATTGAAGACGGACTAAATCGACCATTCATGACGTCATGATTATGACGTCACCAGTCACGTCACTTAGTTGGTTACAACGTCATATGATGCATTATATACGAGGGATAGATGACCTGGTAAGACCAATTATGTTACCAGAGATCAGACAGCCAAGACGGCTGGCAATTGAGTAAAATCTGATCACCGTGCATTGTTGTGTTGACAAAATGACAGTAAAGGTATATTTTCGTGTTGACATCTTGAAACTTGAATGATAGACACCAAATTATGACAATAATGCGAAAATGCGGTTAAGGGGGGCTGGGGTGGGGAAAAGAACAATGAAACATTACCTAATTACCAGATGTGTTGATATAAGGTTAGAAGATCCATTGCCTTGTATACAGAGACCACAAATATCCGCGTGAGTGGCTATTTATCGCTCTAAGTTATTAGGCTTAATGTTACGCTCATTTCATTTTTCAGTTCGCCATAATGTATTTTCTCCTATTTTATATTTAAAATATCATTCTGGCGTTGACCCTTTATATTTATCAGATAGTATCAATAATTCGGTTTTCAAGGTGATAAGACAAAGATCTTTTTTTTTTATCAGCAAGCTGTTTGCCAATGCAGTAGGCCCACGAAGATGCCCAATTTTAGTCAGATTGGAAAATTGATGACTTTCGACCTGTGCTAACCTAATTATATTTAGTGAATTACTTATAACATATTGTAAAAATTGTGGAGGCAACAATAAGCAACATCATGATTAGTCATTCGTTGCCCTGCGTTAAGTAAATGCAATGTTATATTCAGTTTTTAATGCATTTCCGTTTTAATAAAAATAATATTAATTTCGGCATTTGTCATAATTACACGGTTTCCGGAAATAAATGAACAATGCCCCTAAGAATGTATCAGATGATGTCTCTCTTTTCATGATGTTAATATCACATTATTTATTTCATACCACTTTGTCACTCAGAGCAATACACAGGTGCCAGTTTTTAAGCAGCGACCGGGTGTCCATCCATCATCAGACCTCGTATGACGTGTATGATGACGTCACAATCATTACGTCACAAAGGGTTTCATATAGACCGTCATCAAGTCTCAAATGGTCCGACACGTTGTATGAATTGTAGACAGCAACAGCACACAGTCAAATTAGTTTCAACATATTCAAGAGCTTACCTGTGTTTCTTTTGGAAATTGATAGTCAGGGTGTTCAGATATCGATCGCTCCCAACACGAGCGAGGTGTGGGTGGAGCTTAGCTAGAGATGGGCGGGCCATAGCTAAAACCGGAAAGGTCCATTACTCAAGAGATGTGCATATAACATACGCGAGATGTTGAGATGGGCAGGAGAAGCAAGATGTTGAGTGGTTATTTGTCAGTCTACTATGATTTCCCCGACAGGTATATGCACTTTGCTACCTATATCACTTAATTTGGTCGGTGTCACTTGGAGTTGTATGTGCTACATTAGCCCATCAAAACACAATAAGTCCCTGTTCATCTCATGTTGATATACATAATGGTAAAGTGGACATATAATAAACTATTTATAAAAATTAAGGCGGGTGCGTGCATACGTGCGTTAGTTCGAGTGTGCGTGCTTGCGTGAGTGTGTGCATCGTACACTCTCCGGTACACGGACTAGTTTCATGATGCCCCACAAAACAGACATATGGTTTCAGATAAATTATATCCTTCATTTTCAAATTCCATATTTTTACCATCGTCATACATGGTTATTGTAACAATGGTTACTATCAAAATATAAAATTCTGAAACTGAAGGTGATTTTTAGTAATTTGTTATCGATGCTAGGATACTGACTGGAGGCGTCTTATCTGACACTCCATTATCTGACGTCATAATCAAGCACATCATCCGTTTGCTGACGTCACATAGTTCCACCACGGCACTTGTAAGGGTCCATTATTAATGGCATAGGTAGCAATATCCGCTATGCAGCTTAGCTGTGTATTTACCTTGAAATGCAGATTTATGGAATTTAGGTTTCACTATTTCAAATCGATTCCAAAGCATGTTGGTCGAAGCTTATCTCGAAATGAGCAAGGCATAGCCAGACAGGGATTCACAAAATGGATCCGTCTATTAACTGTAAAGCCGACTTCCTTAGTTTAACGCCTTATGAGTAACGACTTAAGAGTGCGCTATTTGATCTTGACATACGTTGAAGTGACATCAGCTGAAGTGACGTTATTTGAATTATGAGAATATACTTGATATAGTTATCGCTGCTGTATAAAACTGCTATCGATTTTCATAATGCTATTGTGATTAACTGAGCCATGTCGTTGACCATAAATTACATGTCATTTGCTGTTATGAGTTTCCTCTACTATCCGTTCAAAATGAGGAGTAATCGTAAGTTAAATATTTAAATAGTCTAACATTCCTTTCCTAGCGAACGTTATCTCTTTAAGCTGATTCGTATCTAAGCTTTCTGTGAAGACGGCCACGGTAATTGTTATATGATGAAACCCGGCGCCAAATGTAACACGAATTGGAAACAGTTTGTATATACGATGTGTGTCAAATGATGTAGAAACAACCACCCCTACATACGGCTTGCGTATGATTCAGTTGATGACTGACCGACTAGTTAGATGCAGCTTAAAGTTCGTTCTATCACCGGTAGCCGTAACAGATTCGGGTCAGATAGGCCTCAACATATTCAATAACTTAACTGTATATAAACAATACACTCGGGGATTTAGGGGCTACAGTTTAAAGATACGTTAATGGACCTTTCCAGTTTTAGCTATGCCCCGTCCACGTCTAGGTAAGCTCCACCCACACTTCGCTGTGTTGGGATTGATCGATCCCCAAATTCCCTAACAATAAATTCCCTGAAAACTATATAGGTATACTGTTGAATATTGTGTAACTAATTTGACTGGTTCCAAAATATTCAACAGAATATGTATTAAATAATAAATGATAGTATTATCGTACAATTTGTTCAACAACGCATAGTCTGTCTTCAAATGTACGTTGGTGACGTAGTTATCTACGTCATTCGTGACGTCGTCATTCATTATGATGCCACTCTACACGCCATGTAGTTGATTAAGACGTCAAATGCTGGATGAATAAAGTGGAACGGTCCATTACACTTTGCACATAGTACACATATGCACCCTCACAGAGGACAACATCTGTCGCATTTAACTCCTTCACATATGCACTCCCGATTGTCTTTATTTATCTGTAACACGGACAACCTCATTAGTTCTATCAGTTTCTACTGGGAGTCCGGCCGAGACGTACATGTATTTTTGACGAATCAATTACTCCAATATTGTTTTCTTGAGGTAGCCATGACATCAAACGAAGAAACACACCCTGTGCACCATATTCATTGTAAAACACAATTGTCGATTGTACTTTACATCTAAAAACAGGCTGTGTTATCTCCCATATTAACTCTCCATTGCGGAGACACAGTCGTTTTACGGGTGAAATGCGCCTTCTGTTTAAACAACCGAAATCTGGAATGCGCGAGTGTTGCCTACTGGCTTAAAGGAAGCTAATATTGCCCTCCTCAATGTATTTAACCCTTTCATGGCGAAGCCGGCCCCAACTGACCTCTGATCGTGTCTTGAGAAATGTCCGTTTGCAGGCCAAGAAAATTCTATATTTTTAAATCTACCACGGGAATGATTGGCTCGATAACTAGGCCAATCATTCCGATGGCGGATTAAAATTATCTTCTCGTGGTCTGCAAATGGGCATTTAATGCATTCTTCTCAGACCAAGATTAGCCTTTAAAGGGTTACACTGAAAACAGTTGCCCTTATATTTACATCGCCGTCATGCAAGTAGTCGCGTTACTTTTATATGCACACATCATCACATGTCGAGCTCGAAGTAACACATACCTGAGTTAAAGTAATTCACGCAAGAGATTATACACGCTAACATGGCTGTTTCTATGCAACACAATCAAGATGTATCCTATTGAAAATAACATGACATTTCGTAGATTTTAAACTATTAGATTCAAAGTGTTAATGTCGTTTAAAATCTCCTTGCGAATATCATATGGCAGTTAGCAGAGTTTTCATAACCAGTGGCTGTAAGGCATACACGAGCCATCACTTTACGCTATACGCTCCGAGCTGAATGCGGTATTATGCGTGATCAAAATCGAAATTAGTCAGAACTTGACAAAATATAGGGAATCTTTTCCGTCACAGTTCACAGTTACTAAGCATAACACTGCTAAATACACGAGATACAACTGATTTCTCTATTTCCGTTACTGCCATTGACGTGCAATTTCCGACGTGAGCAATACTGTGTAAACCTGTTTTTGGAAGAAAAGATCAAACAACTGTAATTGCCACACAATGTGATACGTCTCTGCCAGGATCACCAAAACAAGGTAATTAATAATGGCACATTGCCATCATAATTTAACAGTTTACTCCACAATATAGTGGTCATGTCCGCGTATTAACATTTTGCATATCCGACCACTCACTGGTGCGTGTGGCAGAATTCTGTTGTCCAATGGACCTTTCCAGGTTTAGCTATGCCCCTTCAATCACTAGCTAAGCTCCACCCACACCTCGCCGTGTTGGGATTAATCGATCCCCAAAAGCCCTAGCTATCAATTTCCTGATAACTATACAGGGAAGCTGTTGAATATTTTGTACCTAATTTTACTGGGCGCTGTTGCTGCCTATGGCAGCAACAGCGCCCAATCAAATTAGTTTCAAAATATTCAACAGAATATTTATTAAATAATAAAAGCAAACAATTTGTACAACACCGCATAGACCGTCTTCAAATATGCGTTCGTGACGTCCTTATCGACATCATTCATGACGTCATTCATTATGATGTCATCGTACACATCATGTAGTTCATTATGACGTCATATGATGGGTGGGTACTCTGCAAAGGTGAATTCAGTTGTTCAATTGTTGTACTAGAAGGCATATTGAAGCATACAATGGAGCCAATAAACAGCATTAAACAAGAGAAATGTGGTTGGAAATATGATTCTGGACATTTGATCCACATAACTAGCTTTTTGCTTCCGTTTGGCTGCTTTTGCACCTCGCTGTCGTTTTCGCTTGCCTTTACTTCTATTCTTGACAGCGCCATTTTCCTGCAATATATATGTATATATATATAGAGATATAATTAATTTTGAACAAAGATATAATCATTACGCATGCGCGCATGCATGCAAACAAACTCGCACACGAAACAACTGTAGATAAGCAACTATATATAAGCATAGGGATACACATATATTCAAAACGAATTCACAGACTGACTGATGGCCAAACAACTGTATGTGAACGGACAGATAACCCAACCCACTCGGATTGATAGAGATCTTCCAAACATTAAAAAAAGATCACAGCAATCAAGCCGGAAAACCTGGAAAATCGGCTTTACAAATGGGTACCATGAATCCACATATTCTAAATAGTAGGCATAATGAGACTGAGGGGCCAGAACTATATAGCAGGAGTGAAGTTGTGGATACAAAAGATCACCATGTGATGTCAGTGTTTGTGCATTCTACTTTAAAGGATTGTATACACGATCATTGTGACACGGTCCAATAGTAAATGAATGCCCTGTTGAGAATTTTGGAACACTCAAATAAATTGGTTACAATATATGCAGCAACTTTCACATTCAGACTAACAGAACAAGAGACATGCTGGCAGACACATATATACTAGCTCACAGTCGCAACTCAAAGTATTTGATTTGAAGTTGTCTAAGAATTCCTCATAAATATATAAAAAGCTCTTCAAATCCTTGGCAAATGCTCACTATATGCCAAGCGAGAAGGCTGGCAACAGCTTTCACTTATGTGATGCAATTTCCTCATCTTCTACTAGATATATGGCTTGCGTCTTAATGTCTGATTCGTGTATATTCTTTGACTAAGATGCTTTCTTTTTCAGAATTCAAGGTGATACGTTTATTGATGATTTTTCCCGTGATCAACTAGTCAGTAATACCTAATGGAATCTACTTCGTTCCTTTCATTTTGGAGAGCTAACGTGTACAGTATTTGTCTTCTTGCAACACTTCACCTTTCCAGGGTATCCATTCATCATCAGAACTTGTACGACGTCATAATCAACTCAGCGATTATTACGTCACAAAGGGTTCCATATAGACCGTTACCAAATCTCAAATGGTCCGACACGCTGTATGAATTGCATATGTTTGTAATTCTTTGCTAGTTAATACACATGCTGTTGAATGCTGTAGAATATTTTAAAACTAATTTGACTGGGCAAATTAGTTTCAAAATATTCAACAGCTTACGTGTGTAGTTTTTTGGAACTTGATAGTCAGGGTGTTCAGAGATCTATCGATCCCAACACGAGCGAGGCGTGGGTGGAGCTTAGCTAGAGATGGGCGGGGTATAGCTAAAACCGGAAATGTCCATTGGGTTATGGGAAGCTTTATTTCCTAGATATATCAATAGCTCGTTGTAGCTAGATATGGCGGATTACCTTTCTACAGATCCATAACTAATCACTGTATCGTCACTGTATCGTCCGAATTTAGGCTTTGCTTATGTTGTTACAGATTGTGGGCTCGGTTCTCCTTCATTGTCTGTTGCTTACGTTCTCTTGCCACATAGAACACCTATGTCTTGTTGTAAACCTCTGTAATCTGGTGTCTGATTTCACACTAAAAGTTTGCATTCCTCTTTAAGGATAGATGTATGTTCATCATTTAACTCACTCGGCCACAAGATCTGGTATCATCATGCGATAATATTATTCAAGTGGTTGAGCGATGGGGTTACCAGTTCCCCCTAGTATCTGTTTGTGTGGATACTGTGTGACGTGCGTCTCTTCTACCTCTTCATTTGCGCTAGTTATATTATAAGGCTCGTGCGCTTCAAGACAAGTATTCCAGTAATCGTTTCATCAACGTGAGTTGATGCTACCATTATCAAATAATGTATCTGTTGTGTCTGTATCGTTTGCCTTTGAGAACATATGGGTGTCTGACATAGGAAACACTTGGGCATGGGCTTGATTCCTTGCGGTAGCTAACTAGATAACTTTGTTGTAAAAAACATGGGTCAAGGCTGTGTCTGTCTGCTATTATCTAGAGTAAACATCGGATGGATCGACCGACCGTTGATTATGACAAATATCGAAAACACTATTTTCTATTTCGTTTAATATACTACCGATGTGACCATGCCGCCATGATTGGAATTAACATTTGAAATCCCACAGAAATAAGAAATATTCGTGTGACAGTTGGAGGTCTTGCCCTTGCACATCTCTGTAGTCGTTTACTTAATCGATAAAGTTTGGTATACCTCAACCAGTTGTTCGGATGTTTCATATCTTACATCTTCAATGGACCTTGTTAGGGGTGAATAAATATTGATGTTTCTCCTCAGAGGGAGAATGATTTCTTTCATTCTCCCAGTTGCTTCAGCTGAAGCGGTTACACCATATCCTCTGATTTTTCTTCATAAATATTCAACTATTATAATACAAGTACATATTCATGATATACAAGATAGACAAAGTAATCTGTGCCTAATTGACTACATCTTAGATTGTAATGCCACATATTTTTGCGCAAGCGATTCGGCAGTGAATACAACTAAGATGCAATCCGGTAGGCACACTTTATTTTGTTCATCAAAGTTGTTAAAACCTATTAGCATGTTAGAAGCTAGAAACAAGAAGTTGTTAGGAGACATACCTTATTGTCTGCATCAAGGTGACCTTTTAGTGTACACCTTTTGAAATTTCAATCATGAAGCTTTGACCTTTGACTACACCTACAATTTTTATCAGATCAGCACCAGGCATGTTCATTTGTCATGGTAGAAGAGGCATCGCAGATTTACATTTACTTCAGTAAATATTCTCTAGTTATTATTATTATTATTATTATTATTATTATTATTATTATTATTAAAAACGTAATGCATAAGTATAGCTAAATAACAATATAAAATTAAATAAGCAATTACATAAAACAAGAAGCTTGAGAACAAACAAAATATAAAACAAATAGCTTATTATTAACCATTCCAAACTGGAATCCAAAATACCAAATCATCATGAAGGTGATTGCATTGCTAAGCCGCTGAAGAGTTGAAACAAATTAGAATGGTTTGCAATAGGTACTATTTTTATACGTGGAAGAAGCCAATGTAGCTCTTCATTTTGTTTTCCATTTTAGTGGTCATAGATTACGTCCTTTGAGGTCTGATCGCTAACATAACGGTGGTGTTCTCACTAGAGAGTCTAAGTCCGCTCGATGACAAAGACTCATTTACTTGCTATAATTTGTTTTAGTGTGAACGCTTGTAACATGGGTAAAACGAAATTTTGTAACCGATTGGCCTTATTTCTGATTAACTTTGTAGTGCGAGAGCACAGCCTTTTCACACTACAGAGCTAATCCGAAGTAAGTCCAATCGATCACAAAATATTTCTTTTTATTCATGTACAGTTAAGCGTTCTTAGTTACATGAGTAATGACAAGTAAACACATCTTTGCAATCAATCAGATTTACATCGGATTAGCCCTCTGCAAATAGCGTGAACAAACATTAGCAAGTTGATGTTGTGGCGTCCCTTGTATGCCTGATACCAGTTGGGGCAACAAGTTCCAATGTTAGTAGAGCTGCGGAGGAGGGAAAGCAAGATTCTGCTCTTCCCCAATTTTTAGTGCTCCGGCCGGGGTAGGGTTGTGGTAAGGGATGGGGTGGGTAGGGTGGGGTTGTGGTGGGGTGGGGTGAGTGGAGTTGTGGGTCTGGGGATGGTGGCTGAGTGACTGAGGGTATACCGCCATCATTCCGTTCTATGATGTCAGATAGGTATACATGAGGTAACTCTTCAGAGGTTTGAAGTAGTAAGCTGTTCTGCAGCTATTGGAAGTAGCGCATCAAGTAGACCTTTTTTCTCGTCGATAAAGTCAACGTCATCTACGTACTCCATGCCTCGTGCTATGCCTATTGTTGAGATTAGAGGGGTTGGACTGGGAGAGGGTTCTTGAATAGATGATAGTGATGCAGCAAGGGTGCAAGTGAATAACACTAGCGATACACCATCAATCTGTGGTGATCATTATTGATATTTCGAACTGTACAGAAAGCATTATTTTGACGCGAAGATGTGTTTTTGTGTTTGGCAATAAGAGTCTCAGCGGGCGAAATTCGTCATCATCGCAGCCAGCTTGATGGAGAAATTGAACGATCTGTGGTTCCTTGATGGTGTCAAATGCACGCGACATGTTGATTCCCATCTTGTTGATGCCCCAATGCTTTGATGCTACCACTACTACTACTACTACTACTACTACTACTACTACTACTACTACTACTACTACTACTACTACTACTACTACTACTACTACTACTACTACTACTACTACGACTACTACTACCATTATTCAAATAATAATAATAATAATACTAATAAAAACCAAAACTAACCAAAAATCTACAAATGACTCAAGAACTAAATCCTGCATATGCACTTGAATTACAAAGATAACAATGTCAAGCAGAATAGAAACACACACCTCTATAATTTTCTGTTCTTTTATCGCAGTATCTGGTAGTATCTTCACTTCCCTAACCCACACTGGAGAGTTTCTCCGTGATGAAACCAAGGAATCACCTTCCTGTTTGGGATATAGTAAGCTACGTTAATGTACCAATCCATATATGAATGGGTTTGTGGCAATACCGTGCTATGTTTTCCCATATAACCCAGTTCCCTATCGTACATCAATTATAAAGCACTGGATATGCTGTCAAACCTATAAACACCAGTCAATGGAGGAAGTAAATATGCCTACGATGCATATAAGTTATTCTATTGAAACAAATTTTATCTCTAAATACGAATATGTGATTATGTCTATGCATACGTATTTGAAGTTAAGAAAATTAGGAAACAGAGATAATGAGGCAGACAAGCTTGTCTATGGGAAGAGTTTGTAAAACATACAGTTTCCTGGGTTATTTCAAAGACATAAATAGATCTCCGATGTTGCTGGTGCTATATCCAAGATCGGCAATTGCACAATTCTCCATCTACATGTTACAGTACGTAGCAAGGGATTTACTAAATCAGAATTAAGTCAATAATACCACTCAGGATTAAAATTAACATAGTCGGGAGTGGGACAGACTTAGTGGTAACATAGATAAGTCCTAATATTTTAGTAATAGCCATCTGGTGACATATGCTATTTGGTTTTTACATTTCTCCCATATTCTACCAAATTATGAGTCTTTGTAATGCGCGTGGTGTTAATTCTGAAATAGCATTGCTACATGCAGTAACGGAGGGACGCATTTTGGGATGCCTGACTCATTTCTAGCTATGCTCCATCCTCTATGTATCTGTGTCAGAATAAGTCTTAACTCTTGGAAACCTGAAATAATTTGATTAGAAGACGATACTGTATATGTCATCAACGTCTCCACTTCAAATCTTTTGAAAATATTCTACAGAACATTTATTAAATTGAGAATAAATAAACGACATACAATTTGGATACTGTCGCGGCCGACTTTTATAGTTTCTAGAGACATACGTTTTGATTGTGACGTCAGCTACCATGTGCCATATTCGATTGTGACGTCAGATACTTGCATCTCACATCTAATATATCGGTTGCATTCAGAAAGAATCTCAGTATTGCACCAGTTTGTTTTCGTATATACGGTTGTATAGAAGGTAACTCTGGCGAGGAGTGATCAAATTATCCATATCCTACATGATTGGTCTTAATGTACACATGACATCATTTGATCTCCGGAATAGAGACATGTGAACACAAATCATGTGCTATGCTAGACTCGATTTGTGACCGACATGCTGGTGGCTCTTTAAGCTTGGTGGTTTTATAACCAAGCACGTGTTGCCAAAAAGCAAGTTTCCATTAGAGACAGGTTCGAATGTATGATAAACAGACAGGCAGACAGACAGACTGTCATAAGATAGACTGGCTATCAAACACAGCATGAGATGTATAGATATAGATATATATATATATATATATATATATATATATATATATATATATATATATATATATATATATATATATATAGAGAGAGAGAGAGAGAGAGAGAGAGAGAGAGAGAGAGAGAGATGAAATGAATTAACACAGATAAACAGAGACAGATACACATATGGACATGTTACCAGACACCAATTCAGACAGACAAGCAGCCGACTCGCTCAGAAGACAATCAAACAGAAAAGCGGAGCAATGAAACATGAATGTATTAACAAAGATAAACACCAAATGTTTAATCTGATAAGCAAACAGATATAACATGAAACAATATCAAACATTTCACATTACCCGTATGCCATCAATTTGTAAAAGTTCCAGATTTTCTTTGTCGGATGGAGAGGATGGTCTAATATTATTCCCTCTGTTTTCCTTATTACAGTGACATTCTGCTTCTTCTTCTTCTCCTCCTTTTCCAGACATCCTGGCGTCTCGCCTAGAGAGAACGTTTATCAGTGCGAACTCCACTAAACCAGCAAAGACAAACACCAGACATACAAACATCCATACATCAATTGCCTTTACATAGGACACCCTTGGTAATGATGTCCGGGTGGCTGAACTTTGCGTGGTCATTGTCAGTATGGTGAGAACTCCAAGAGAGATTCGAGCTGGAATGGCATCCACATTTAACCAGAATGACACCCAAGATAGGATGACAATCAAGATGCTAGGTATATATATCTGAACAACGAAGAATCCTACTTTGCGCTTCAGTGCTAGCTCCACCATTAAACATGTGTAGTTGGAAGCTGAAAATCAGCAATATATTATTATTATTATTATTATTATTATTATTATTATTATGTGTGCAAATGGAGATTATTATAAATTTACCTGCTCTTTCTTATTCACGGTAACACTTTTCCACCACATCTCCTAATACGTGTGCCCCATCAACTCGAGACTATTTCAAGGCATGTTTACAAGATATAAACTAATTATACATATACAGACTACATAAAATATATTGTTAAATTAAAATAAACAGATTTGCATTTAGTTCGCTAAATGCCATTGTTCAGAACACACATCATTTCAATTCTAATTTTAGTCAATGCTTACAATTTCGTATTGAACATAATTCTGCATTTTATTAACATCTAATATATTAATTTCTCCATTTAGTGATTTCATTTTAGTTTGTGTAGTTAAGTTAGCAGGATATCTATCAACAACTATAAATACAATAATTTAAAATATCCATATCATTAGTCCTAACTAAACGTTTTGAGGAGTATCATCAATATTAGTAACATAGTGCACTGTTTAACAAACAATGCGCTTGGTTATATTCACGCTAAAAAAACTGGTACATTCTTTGGGTCATCCATAAAAGCAACATGGCAGTAGCAAAACTAGTAGAACCACTCAAAATTAATTTCAATATCTTTAATAGTTAGACCAGCAAGTAAAGTTAGATTTTCTGTTTGCACCCAATGGTGCTATTAGTCTAATTTGTAAACCTAAATGTTATTGCATGAACATTGCAAAGGTCTTTGCTCACGATTATTATTTGAGAATATATATCTACAACTTGAAGTGTTCTGACAGATAGATCTCTCACGTATTTTTGTTGTTGTTGTTGTTGTTGTTGTTATTATTTTGGCTGATGCTGATGATGATGATGATGATGATGATAATGTTGTTGTTACTGTTGTTGTTGATGTCGCTGTTGTTGTTGATTGTTGCTGATTATGTTGGTGGTGATGTTGAAGATACCGTTGCTGCTATTTGCACGTGTGCTTACTTCCTCCATATACTTTAGTGCAATCCTTCAGCTGAGTGCCTAATAAATCAAAGGTAGGCAGCTCAAGGCCTTCTTGAATTTCCAGTGGTAAGTCATCAAACCAAACAAATCTTAACGTTTCTGTTGTGTGGCCATCTGTATAAAGAAGTCACATATATTATATGCCAGTATGTACCAAATATGAATATTGAACAGTACTATTTGTAATAGTATTAATCACAAGATTATAATCCCATTGACATCAATACAATAATTGCCTACATCTATCCAATCCCTCTGCCAAATGCCATCCTTTTATAGCAAATCGATTTAATAAATGGTGGTTACAGTACATGCATGATTCAGACACAGGCGTCAAATCATAATATATCCAGATCTCTCAGATGTATATGGCTCAAATGAGCGATAGAGAGAACAGAGAGATAGTGATGATAGAGTGGGAAATGGAAGATATTGTATAACTTAAGTGAAATGAGAGAGAGAGAGAGAGAGAGAGAGAGAGAGAGAGAGAGAGAGGGATGGAGAGAGAGAGAGAGAGAGAGAGAGAGAGAGAGAGAGAGAGAGAGAGAGAGAGATTGAGAGTGAGAGGACAGGAGTGAGCGAGAAGAGTGGAGAGAGAGGGGGAGTGAGTGAGAGGCATTTGCACACAAGTATCCCAACAGACACATGGAGCACATCCAGGGACTGAGAGGCAAATGCGTTGATATTGGGATATTTAGCCAAACAGACAGGCTCATACATACACAGCCAGATATTTAAACAGGCATGTGCATATTGCGATATATACTTGGACAGTATTTATGTAGTACGTGTTTGACTATCTTCTTTATTAGGCCCATGCGCTTCAAACTCGGACTCGGAGTCGCCGTCAGTTAGAAAAGTGACACTTTGGTATAAAACCCAGTTTATCTTATATTAATCAAGGTTATGTAAAACCATGGGATAACATGTTGTATTGGCTTCATTTCTACCACGGAAGTTTTTCCTCGGCCGGTAGCTCTTGGGCATCGCACTGCAGACGATGAGGAATGAGCTGAGCAAGTTTCAACTTCGCACTTAAAAATATATTTAATTTGTATGGTATGAAACTATCACATGTTAAGATTTATTTCGCTTCATTGCATCGAGGTGCACAAATTAACTTTCTAAACTATACAATTTAAACAATTGTATTTTCACGCATTTTCTGTGATTGTGCACCCCGGTCAGTTCATTTCAGCAGCTGAGCACATGGCTCAGGACGTCCGCACACGTTGAGCTTATTACCACGTCAGCCAAAAAGGATATTTTCCTCAAGGCCTCGCGAGGTGAATTTCTCACCCAAATCACCTGCACACAGGAGCTACCGGCTG
The DNA here is from genome assembly GCA_034401795.1 of Chaetoderma sp. LZ-2023a. Taxonomy (NCBI): domain Eukaryota; kingdom Metazoa; phylum Mollusca; class Caudofoveata; order Chaetodermatida; family Chaetodermatidae; genus Chaetoderma; species Chaetoderma sp. LZ-2023a. The sequence goes on from CM067366.1 coordinate 101,153,486, forward strand.
AGGCAAAATCATCGCGAGGCTGGTAGCTCAGCTAGATTCCCCTCTGTGCGCTAGTGATATTGGACTCTCGAGGTAATTCACCTTTCCAGAGTATCCATCCATTATCTGACCTCGTATGACGTCATAATCAGCTCAGCGCGTGTATGATGACGTCACAATCATTACATCACAAAGGGTTCCATATAGACCGTCATCAAATCTCAAATAGTCCGACACCTTGTATGAATCTTATGTCTCTGTAATTCTTTGCTATTTAATAACCATGCAGTTGAATATTTTGAAACTAATTTGACTGGGTGCTGTTGCTGCCTAAGACAGAAAAAGCACCCAGTCAAATAAGTTTCAAAATATTCAACAGCTTACCGGTGTATTTTTTTTGGAAATTGATCGTCTGGATGTTCAGAGATAGATCGATCCCAACACGAGCAAGGTGTGGGTGGAGCTTAGCTACAGATGGGCGGGGCATAGCTAAAACTGGAAAGGTCCATTGATCAGATGAGCGTAGTGAGTTCTCAGATGAACGACACAATCAATTATTTCTAACATTCCCGTCACATTCTGGACAGTAGAGACATACAAATCGCACGTGTCAGTCTATTAAGAGTTAAGTTAAAAGGCCATATGGAATCATTTATGACGTACTGATTATGACGTCATCATACAAGCCACGTAGCTGATTATGACGTCATATGATGATGGATATTCTGGAAAGGTGATTTCCATACTAAATGACATCAAGTATGTGATGCTGCTTATATCCATATGTATAGAACGCTTACAACTTTCCATTACAATCCTGCAAATCTGCGAATCAAACGGGTAATAGTGAAGCTTCATCTGACAGGCCAATGTCAATGAGACTCTGTAAAAAGAGAAATAATTTTTTAACCAGCAAACCTTACACAAATAGTATATATCTGAAGATCTTTTTCCTAACAGTTTCTGTCAATGAAGCTTTCCAGCTTTAGCTATATCCCGCCCATCTCTAGCTCTACCCATACCTCGCTCGTGTTGGGATCGACCGATTCCTGAACTTTCAATTTCCAGAAAACTATACAGGTGAGCTGTTGAATATTTAGAAACTAATTTGACTGGGTGCTGTTGCTGCCTATGCCTAAGTACCTAAGTATGACATTTTTCATGATTAAATCTCTAGCGAGAACACGGCGTTGAATCGGTTGGCCGGTTCAGGTGGTATCGATTCTCATATATTGTGTGGAAACCGTCAAACATTTAGAATGTTTTAGTTTTTTGCAGAATGAGTGTACATCGATAATAGGCGCAATTTTGGCCGTTAAAGATCAACACATCCAGGCGGTTGAATATGCGTAATTTCACTGAAGACGGACTCATTCTGCTTAAATTCTTTAATAAATTATATATGAATAGATATTTTCGTTTTATAAGGAATGTTCATTGTTTTTATCATATTTCTTTCCTTCACAATGTCGATTTAAATAACAGAAAATGTGGAATGCATAGAATTTGAGCTTAAAATCTTAATTGAAATTAGAAAATTAAAAAACGTAGGTCACATGTTCCATCTATTTTATTAATGGAGCATATGTCACAGAGGTGTATGCTGAGAAGGCATCCAAGGAAGCTCATTCAAGCTAATTGTGTTAGTGCTAATGACAGCGTATGTAGTACAGGCATATTCTTCTCTTCACCACAAATTCATAATATATCATTATCCACTTACACGATTAATAAGTCTGTTACTTATTCATCGTGTCATGTTTATATTCTATGTTGCAAGTAGAATTTGCAGAGGATAGAGACATTGAGAGTGGTGCCATCTCAATATCTCAGAATGAGGCCCCATACTGGAATATAGGCTACAAAATTAAATGAGATAATGGATCTACTTAATCGTAAAAAGTTTGTTCTAGCTATTATTAGGAACCCACACGGAACAATCTTAGCTAGAAAAAACCACGATTATAATAAATTTGTCGAAAGAAGACGTTGACACACAGCCACTCCCATGCTGAATAAAAGATTAGTTTTCCGTCCTGGTAGTACAGGCCCAAATATGGAAACAATTATTGAGGACTTAAAACGTTTTCACGCAGTCTTAGCATGCATCGGACCTCCCAGAGGCTTTGTCACACGCAGCGAGCAACATGCAATATCTCACTAACACAACAACTATGTTATACATATACAGCCACCTGTGCCTATCCATGTTGAAATCACCATAACTAATACATTTACAAAGGAGAGCTACCTGGACCTTCTCCATGAAATGACATCGCACTAAGGGCAAAGAAGAATGGCGAGGACCAAAGTTGGCAAACTCAAATAACCTCGACCCTTAAAAACAATCTGAGCAAAGACGATCAAAACAATTTGGATACAGTGTCACAGACCCAGAACTTGCCCAGAAACGTGCCGCCAATTACTCCTTCTGATGAACATAACCGTTCCAGCTAGAACACATTATATAGTCATTTACGGGATAAGAATCTCTAACGAAAACTGGATCATGACCAGTCACCTAGCCAAGCAATCACCAAACGAAAGTAATAAATGAAAAACCTTAGTTGCAGCTCACGACGTGTTTCTTAAGCTGGAGTATCTCGCTTTTATTGTTTTTATCTACTTCGCAAAATCCTAATGACATCACACTAGGCAGGTCAATCTGATGTAGAACCAGAGCATCTAGGAAAAGCATCAAATCAATGTATGTTATATGCACGATACATAGCCGACATATTCATGATATTGGACACAGGAGAATGCGCTCTCATAATGGATTACAGTCATGAATACTTCTCCCACATCTATAAGTACACCGTTACTTATTGCCAATTCACCTTTCCAGTTTATCCATTCATCATATGATGACATAATCGAGTAAGTGACGTGCATGCTGACGTCATAAAAGTCATGAATGTTTCAAAATAGTCCGTCTTTAAAGCTTAATAGTCCGACACGTTGCACGAATTGTATGTCTTTGCTATTTATACACCTGTGCAAAAGTTAAGCACCAGCAAAAACAATAGAACGTAGAAACATGATGGTACAACTAGGCTGCCATACTTTTTGTCCCCGCGTTAGCTGACATAATTCCAAGTACGAAATGCACATGCATGCATGACTTCACGCCGCTTGATGTCCGTGCGTGGCGGGAAACAGCACACGTGTTCAGTTATGTAAAAGTCCAGTTCGAGGTGTAGAACATTACATACAGATTTAGGCGACAAGATTAGGAATTTTGTGTTCATGACCGTGGTTTATTTGTACAGAGAGAATTAGCTCTCGATTGTGAACCGCTATGGCAAGACGAAGGTTAAGTGATCGTGTAAAATGGCAAATCATAGGCATGCATACCACTGGTATGTCATGCAGAGAGATTGGCAGACAGCTGAACATTAACCATACTGTAATCAGTCGTTTAATTGCAAAACATGGGCAAACTAACAAGGTGAAGGACAGGCCTAGATCTGGAAGACCGAAGAAGACTACTGCCCGTGATGATCGAGCCCTAGTACGCCTTGTTAGGAGATCTCCATTCACCAACAGCAGAGTGCTCAGCCAGCAATGGGAAACGCGCAATAGAGTGTCAATGTCTACCGTCAAAAGGAGACTATGCTGCTGGCATGAAAGCTAGGAGACCTGTCAGACGTCCTCTCCTCACTGCACACCACAAAGAGGAGCGTTTGAGGTGGTGCAGCGAAAGAAGACACTGGAACATGAGATCCTGGAGACGGGTACACTGGTCCGATGAAAGTCGGTTCCTGCTTCATGCCACAGATGGTCGAACTCGTATATGGAGGTCCAGACGCACGGCGTACGACCAACGTAACATCATGGAAGAAGTTCCATTTGGTGGAGGTTCCGTTATGATATGGGGGTGCATCTCATTTGATTGTAAGCTGGATCTGTTGACTGTACCTGGAACACTAAATGGACAAAGATATCAAGATTCCATACTGGATAGAGTTGTGGTCCCTCATTTTGTAAATCACGCACCTGGAACCCACCCTATATTCATGGATGACAACGCCCGACCACATCGTGCTAGAGCTGTGCATGAATACCTCCGCCAGAATGCCATCGAAACCCTACCATGGCCAGCATGGAGCCCTGACATGAACCCTATTGAGCATATCTGGGACATTCTGGGAAACATGGTGAGAAGGAGGGATCCTCCTGTGCAGAACCTACAGGAATTAACAGACGCACTCCATCTTGAATGGCAACGAATACCACAATGGCGTATCAGTCGGTTGGTGACCAGCATGAGACGTCGTTTCCAGACCGTCATCCAGGCACAAGGTGGATATACCAGGTATTAATAATGACAGTCTCAAACTCGTGCACAGATGTTAAACTTAGTTTTCAGACACCATTAATGACAATCTAGCCACGTGTGTCAACTGTAGGGCAATAGTTGTCAGTCGTGTCAACGTAACCATATTCAGGCCTCGTTTTCAAGTTCAAACAAAAACATACAGTGTTTCCCCACTATCATAATCAGCATTCCTCTAGTTGCATTATTACCTCTTGCACTAAGATGGATGGGTACATAAATGTTTATGCTATTACTTTCTTCATAGCACATGAATATACCCTCGCATGTGCGTAAAAATAGGGTGGTGCTTAACTTTTGCACAGGTGTATATTACACATGCTGTTGAATATTTTAAAACTAACTTTAAAACTAATCTGCCTAAGGCAGCAACAGCGCCCGGTAAAATTAGTTCCAAATATTCAACAGCCTACCTGTAATTTTCGGAAAATTGATAGACAGGGAGTTCAGAGATCGATCGATCCCAACACGAGCGAGGTGTGGCGAGATGGAGATGGGCGGGGAATAGCTAAAACTGGACTTTGATAGTAATAGTCACGCCATATATCACCACTTATCGGGAGAGGCTACTCACCAGGAACAATGGATAAGTACAGTTAAAAGTAGAAGACCAATAAAGACCAGACATTCTGTAACTAAAAACTAGCAGACGGGAGCATGCTAGAATTGCCCCCAATAAATATCCATGTAAGAGTTACTTGACAAACAAGTGGAACGATATTTTACCTCACCAAACAACTTCTATCAAAGCGGCATTAGTGCCTTGCACCAGGGCTGGTAAATACGAATAAGGCATAAATGCCGCCCTGTCAGAAAGTAGAAAAAGACCCCACTAGAGTGTACGCCCTCTACGTAAATATCAGCCCAGAATATGATTGGTCCAGTTGGTATCAAGATATACGGGTGATTTATCCCTTTCAAGTACCTGTATTTACTGCTTATACTTAGAGTAAACACATTATCAGTCCCTGTATTTATTGTCATTGAAGAATCTTTGAAAATAATTTGAAGACGATGAACCATTATTTATCCACGAGCTTTTCCTTAAATATAGTAATGGAATGATTTGTTTTAACTTTGCATGAGTGAAAGTAAATACGTTTTACTTTTCTATTTCCTTTAAAATAAATCGCGATCGGTCCCGGTTTTATATGCTGCATTGCGTCCACGATTGCCTCATATCTATTAATATAGTATTCATATTTATCTACAAGTAGCTCTATTGATAATTAACTGATTATATGATTGATGGTTCGTAGGTTGGGATTACTGGTCTTATCATTGTCTTACAATGCAGACATTTTGCCCAATGATAAACATCTTTAGGATGCACGAAGCATAGTTCATTGAAAGAATTCACGTCACTAGCCCTTATTCAGCCAGTCATCTCGCGAATGACAGTGCTGATAGGTGAGGAATTGATTTGCGATGGGACCTGTGTAATTCTTAAACCGTTATTCAAATGAGCGATCCAAGTACTTAGTTATCTGCGTTGCACAGAGAGAATCTAAACGGGCACTGCCAATTGATTAGTAATTTATCAAACTGATAACTATTTCGCAGGAGATGTACAGTCAAACCCATCTAGAACTGATTCCCATGCCTGCGGGCGGACACACGCCGGTTGCTCCATTCGTCTCCTAACCACTCGTTCTAAAGAGCCATTATATTGCGCCACCAAATGTCATGCCAAATGCTTGCTAAATAGTAAATTCATTATATGCATACAATTCGTAAACTTGTCCGACTATTCAATGCTCATGACGAGTCTAGATACGTTATACATTCCACCGTATGATTCTGACGTCAGTCTATGACTTAAACGATTATGAAACACATAATGGAGTGGCAGATACGATCTGGCAATTGGTAGACTAGTTTCAGATGTATTAATTTATTGATAAGGAGTACATTCTTTGTGCGCAGATCATGTTCAAGTGAGGCATAACCAATAATTAGCGCGAATACACAAACACATCAACACCGTTATATTATGACAGATTCCGGAAACACGTCGTATATAGTATAAAAAACAGGCGAGAAGGCGCCATTACATTTACTCTTAGTTCACAGAAATGGCATCAACAGCCTTTGCACTTTTCTTAAAAGGTAATTGATTTACCCAAAACGAAAGAACATTGGCCCGTTTGGCCCATTTATGTCGCCAGTCATATACAAATGACACTTTATTCGAAGTCGAGGAGTTGTGGACCATTTCCACAATTATGATAATGTTTGCATAGTAGATGACGGCCAGACAACTAAATACAGATAAGTATTTCAGCGGAATACTCAGTGACATCTCGATGGTACATTATATGCCCTCTACAAACAGGTGGTCATTTGCTTAACCAGGTAATAGCTAAATTTGCTCATGAATATTAAAATATGTGTTTATTGAATGTCAATGTGCAGGCCAGGAGACCCTCTTTTTAAATTTACCACTGGAATGACAGGCATTCAAGAGGAAAATTTGCAAAATAGATTTCTTTTGGCCGGCAAATGGAGATTCCCCAAGACCGCTGTAGAGGACGGTTGTGGCCGTCTTCGTCGTGAATTGTTTAAAGAAGAGAAGAAATAAGCCATACGAAACCTGTTACATGAAAATATCGATATTCTACCGGAACCCCGATGAAAGGTCCAGATATGGCCATTAATCAACCGCTTCAAAATATATACGTCACTAAACCATGCGATCAAATCTGATCTACTATGCTGAATTTCCCTATTCAATACACAAGTAAATTAACAGAATAAAACGTATGTCACGATGGACACACACGGTGTCTAGACGAAATCTTGAGGGCCAAAATACAAAAGAGGTTGGAGCACATGTCCATCAATAAGATATGCTGATGTTTGATGGCGGAAAAGAAACCCCAATAACGTAAATAAATAGCACAAGCACATAAACCATTTCCCTCATTCTATCTTTGAAGACGATCTAGTAGAACTGGTAAACACTCTTACGTTTGTTAACATATTTTAAAGTCACATAGGTGAAGCTTATGTGTGTTCACACTAGTGAGTTAATCCGGAATAACACCTTAAGTATGGCGTTATTCAGGATTAAATCTCTAAGTGAGAACAGGGATTTAATCAGAACTTACACAATTGAAGCGCATGCCTCTTTCTCATTGCCTAATCCTGTTTAACTATTTCGTGTACTTTGTTGATTAATATATAGTCGATATATCTTTTTGCGTTAGCACTGATGGAAGATAGTCCTGAACTGGGCAGTGGTGCTACCTGGTGGAGAATGAGATAGAATGATGACTGGAACGCTACCTGGCAGACGGTGGGAGCAATTTCTGACGGTAACACTACCGGGAACGTTTTTGAGGGAATATGTTGCGTTCATATAGGGAAGCAATGCCATATATAGATAAACCGCCGATTTTGTGGGATTTAAATTTCGAAATAAATGACGTATTTATCCCGGTACAAGAGGCAGTCGAGTGAGAACAAAAGCCGCTATACCTGCGAATCACCGAAATAGTGCCTATATGAGAACACGGGCTTATAGTCCAGGAGCTAAAGCTAGGTCAGAATCGTGACGTAACACACCCAGTATTCGGAAGGTCTGCCCCTTGCTGTGGCTTGGGGACATGTCCCACACATTTTACGCCCTGTTGTACAAACAAATTGTGGTAGCACTAATTAGTTATCCTGATTTCTTTGCATAGGGGGTCTAGGCTTTGGCTGTATCCACAGTGCACAACGATATAAGCATGATCGTGTCATAACTCAAAGTAATATCGTATTAGATTCACCATATATGATATTTAGACGGATATCGACCTAACATATATCCGACATACATTTTGCATGCATATACCAAAGGCGAGGGTGAAATGTGAAGGTTATATTTTATGTATGTATACTAACTCCATCATAGAATCTGTATATCCAGCTGTACCACTGTTGACAAAGCACCCAGGTAAAGGTGGTTGGAATGAGACAGATGGATGTGGTGGTAATCGGTGCGGAAAAACAAATTAAAATGAATACTACACCTCACATCGCTCTCATTGTCATTGTCTACATATAACTCAAATTATGCCTGTAACACTTGTTCCGGGGTAATTTTGTAATTTGACATCACAAGTAAACTGAAAGTTTAATTCACTCATTTTCTCAAATACAACTCTTTTTTTGAAAAGCAAATAAGAATGCAAGTGGCAATTTATGAATTTGTATTCATGAGAAAGGTTGTTAATACATGCCTTGATTAATAAAGCCTAGTATTGATTTAATATATATGCACACACACTAATTACATCTGCGAAATAATTACAAGCGCTATATAACTAGCAATTAAGCAAATATGGACAGTGATAGTTGTGACGAGGAAGTAGCGTTTCATCTTCTCCCAGCAAAGTGTATAAAATCGACACAATGGACTCGCTGTATTATTTGTCAAGCACATAGTAGCGAAACTGTTAGCAATGCCACTGAAGTCGGCATCTCAAAGTTCATAGACGCCTTCCAACACCGGGAGGATGACGTTTATGAAAGACTTAACTCAAATATTGATCAATTAAAACAACTGGATATCGTGTGGCATAGAAACTGTTATGCTAAATACACAAGCAAGCACAATATTAACTTTGCGAAAAGACGATCCATGACACCACCAACTCATATGCCTCTTGATAAACAAAGTCCAGAAGAATCGACAAGTTTGGCTAGAGCAGCAAGATCGAGATCATCCCCAATAAACTGGGCAATGTGTATGTTTTGCCAAAGGAAAACTCACAAGAAAGTCAAGAAATTATTCTCAGTTTCTACATTTTCCGCATGCCAACACATACAAATTGCAGCAGAGAAAACGGCGGATACAGAAATGCTTACCAATATAAGAGGCGTAGATTTAATCGCTTCAGAAACCAAATATCATGAAATATGCCGTGCACAGTATGTATCAATGCGCAATGTGATGTATAAATCATACCAAGAAACTGTGAATGAGGATTCGTTCTCCCAATCATTTTCGGAGCTGGTAGCTGAGATAGAGTCTGGACTTGTATCAGGAAAAGCTTACAGCATGACATATTTGTTGAGTCGATTCAAGTTTTATCTAAAGAATAATGGTGTGACTGCTGACAACTACCGCTCCCAAAGACTGAAAAGCCGATTACAAAACTACTTTCAGGATTCAATCGTTTTTCACCAGCAGCTAAACCCTTCCAAACCCGAGCTTGTTTATTCCAGTGATATATCTTTAGAAGATGTTATTAATGCAGCTGCCAATGCAGCTGGTGGTAGATCAGCGTATACTGATAGGCCACATGGCTCAACTGATACGACTAGCAATGATGTTCACACGTTGTTCCACGCAGCGCAGATTTTGAAGGGAGATTTGTAGGCTTCTGAGGGGATCACCATTAAACCAGTTGATGTTGACAATCTGACACTCGCAAAAGCAAAGGAAATTATTCCCCAAAGCCTCTACGGGCTGCTGCGGTGGGTTACCACGAATGCAGATTTAGCACCAGAGCAGTTTGGTAATGTTAGTTCAGAATGTGCTAATGAAGGTGATGAAATGCATGTAATGATGATATGCCAAGACATAGCGCATTGTGTATCACACGGGAGAAAGAAAATGCCAAAACACATAAGCCTCGCTATGACAATGAGGCATCTTACAGGTTCCAAACAAGTTGTCACCATTCTGAATCGTATGGGTCATAGCGTTTCCTATGATGATATTGAGGTAGTTGACACTAGTATGGCGCTTGAAGTATTAGCTCAATCAACACGGTATGGAGTTGTAATACCAACAAACATTGTTCCAAACTCGTTCGTTCAAGTAGCAGCTGATAACAATGATATACTTGAAGAAGCCTTAGACGGTAAACAGACAACTCACTCAACGACAATGGTGATGTTCCAACGAATGCAATTTGGCCCAAGACCAGAGCGTGTCATACATGCTGAACACTCAGTCAGGAGAAGGGCTTTGACAGCACCAGGTACTGAAAACAGAATTCTTGTTTGTGGGGTGTTTGGTAGAAGACCAGTTGTGACCGCGTTCATAGACACTGTCAAGAAGGATTGGTACCAATGTGATAGCTCAATCCAGGAACAGGCATTAGTCATGGATCTTGCATGGGCCATCGTTCGAATGTGTCCAATAAAATTGTTTGCGGTAGATCTTGTACCCATGATGACCACAGAAACACAAACAGTCCCTAGTTGGAGTGGATTTAATGCATTTGTATCATGTGCTAACACACCTTTTACACAAATCGGTTACTGTCCAATGATTTCCGGATCACCAACTGAATTTAATACGGTGTATACGGTCATGAAACAAGTTCAAAGAATGATGACAACACTAGGACAGAATGACTCGGTCATTACATTCGACTTGGCCATATATGTCAAGGCAAAGCAGATACAGTGGCGATATAAAGAAGAGTTTAGTGACACTGTGATCAGACTGGGGGATTCCACATTGCGCTAAACTACTTAGCTGTTATTGGAAAGATGTTTGATGACTCTGGCTTAGAAGATCTCCTCATAGAGGCCAACACATATGGTAGCAGCACGGCTGCTGCTCTACTTAAAGGGAAGTCATATAATCGAGGAGTGAGGGCTCACAAATTGGTTCTGGAAGCGCTGCTGCGATTACAATGGCAGTCTTTTTCCAAATGGGTTCAACAAAATGGACAACATGAAGACCACATTACTCCAACAGATTTGGAGAGTCTGGATGGGAAAATTAAGATGTGCCGAAGCAGCATTGACGACTTAGACGCACTGCAAGAAAATTTCAAAGAGGTGTGTATGTACGTGAATAAATTGCAACAGCTGTTCAAATCCTTTAAAGTTGAGTCAAGCTCGAAATCACACCTGTTCGCATTTTGGAACTCATATATTCATATGGTAGAGCTGCTGCTTGGATTCATAAGAGCTGAGAGAACTGGAGATTGGCAGGCACACCTATCTGCTACTGCTGCTATGGCGCCATATTTCTACAGCATGGACAGAACCAATTATGCAAGATGGCTGCCAATATATCTTGCGGACATGAAGATGCTTCCAAGTACACATCCCCATGTACATGAACAATTCTTGAATGGAAATCATTCCGTAAGTCGCTCAGACCATCCATTCAATCAAGTGTGGACAGATATGGCCTTAGAGCAATCGATTAATTTGGATTCCAAAAAGCGAGGTGGTATTATTGGAATAACACAAAAGCCAGGAGCTCTGGAGAGGTGGTTTTTAACTAGCCACGAGAGGGCAGCCATAACAACGGTCACAAAGCAAATGTGTGGGTTACAAGATAGTCACATGTTTGGAGTACATAAGGAAATGGGGACTAATCGAATGAACAGGGATGAAACCGATGTGCAGAAGATACTTTCGATGTTCTCATCAGATATAATGACCAATCCCTTTAATATTGCGGAAAATGACGACAGCGAGTGTCTTCCGCTTGTAAACATAGCAACTGGCGTGGTATTGCCTAGTGAAATCGCCAAGAGACTTGTTTCCGCCTGTGACATTGGTAAGGAGATTATGGACAATTTTGTTCAGGAGCGGCTGGACACTAACACGAGAAGCTTTTGGGACACGTTACCACACTTAAAACTTAACACATTTGCCAGCCTAGCACAGAAGAAAAAACTCAAAACAAATGATGAAAAAATTCACAATGTGAGATCTGACCGCGAACTATTTGGTCGATTAATTATTTCCGCAAGGTCCAGAGATGTTGATTTAAAACTAGTGATGACGTATGAACTGTCTGCTGTTCCACTATCATTGTCACATACGGATGGGACTCTAAGAAAGAATGTGAAAAGTGTTTTGTTAAGTGAACTAGAAAAGGAAGTAAATGTTGATGGACGGCTTCCACCTGTTGACAAGACAGGCGCAACAGCTTATGTAGTAGATGGCATGGCAATTGTGCAAATGGTTAAAACTGGAGGTACGTCTACATTTGGAGAATTGGCTCATAAATACTGGCACATCTTTACAGTTCCACTGAATCAAGAAGACTGCAACAGAGTAGATATAGTTTTTGACAGATATGATAGACTGGAATCTCTCAAAGCGGAAGAGCGGCTAAAACGTGGGTCATCAACAGCATTGGAAGTAAAGATTGCTGGAGAAAATACTCCCGTTCCAAAGCAATGGGCCAAGTACATCAGCAATCCAAGCAACAAAAGTAACCTGGTTGCATTTCTCAGCAAGCGGTGGCGTGATACTGGTCCAAATATGCTATCTGCCGACAATTGCGTCATTCTTGCTGGTGGCTTTAACGATGGAATGGATGTTGTTGTCATTTCAGCGAACAATTCGTCGTATTTGGAAGAACTTCGATCAGATCACGAGGAAGCAGGTACGCGTATGATGTTGCACGCGCTACACGCTTCAAAAGACCACATGCGTGTTGTTATACAGTCTCCTGATACAGACGTGGCAGTACTTAGTATATATACGTATCGTTCGCTTCACTGTTCTGAACTATGGTTCCGTACGGGCACAAAGGACAAATTGCGATACATACCAATACATACAGTCGCTCAAGTACTGGGCCCAGCTATCTGTCTGTCTTTGCCTGGGTTTCATTCTCTTACAGGTTGTGATAGCACTAGTGCATTATTTGGAGTCGCTAAGAGAAAATCATTCAATCTCTTAAAGTCATCTGAATGTCATCAGCTTAGCTTAGCCCAACTCGGCGAACATGTTGACTTATCACCGAATACTGCAATTCTATGTGAGAAATTTGTCTGTGAGTTGTATACCACCAGGGATGTGGGAAAGACAGCTGATGAAACCCGTTATTGGCTCTTTTGTCAAAAGAGACAAAGAAATGAAAATCTTCCACCTACATCGAATAGTCTAATGCATCACACCGAAAGGGCCAATTTTCAAGCTCTTGTTTGGAGACGTTCATTGCAAGCTATTCAGAATCTTCCATCTCCAAATGGACATGGCTGGAGTATAGTGGATGGTCTACTCAAGCCTGTTCTAATGTCAAAGGATCATGCTCCATTTGGATTAATTGAACTCACATCATGTAGATGTCAAAAGTCTGCCTGCAAAAGAACAGATCTCTGTCAATGCAAGGCTAACAATCTACTCTGCACTGAAGCATGCCTTTGTATGGGAGGTGAAATGTGTGACAATGTTCAGCATACAATTGTCGAAGATGACTCTGACACGGATGAGTAACATTCTCTCATTTGCTCACGTGATAAATATGTCCTGCCAGCTTGTGTAGACATGCACTGCATGTCAGTTAAAAGTTTAATTATGAAAAATGTAGAAAACATGGGCATTGTTGTAGCTAAGGTATTGCTAGTCACAAGAAGACCTAAGTGCCCCAATATGTACAAAGCAACATACGGGTGTCTTAAACGAGGTTGATTATGTATAAATCTGCGATATACGATCACTCCTTTCCATTTTTGTTAAGATTGTATTGATATAACATGCGCTTAAGTTTGTGAAAACTTACCATTGTGAAAATTGTCTGAAAACTACATTCAACACCTATTGTAAATGGGCTTCTCACGGGTTAGTGATACCACAATTTTCTTATACAACACGGCTCAGAATATACCCAAGACATCGGTCTAGCATAATATAGAGACAAACCTTCTGAATACTGGGTGTGCTACGAAACCATTCTTCTAGACCCCTTTTGAAAATTGGCTCCCGGACTATTAGTTAGAACTCTCATATTCTGAGCTTAGGCTGTGTTCTCATACAGCCACTATTTCAGTAAATAGCAGGTGTATCGGTTAGCGTTCTCAGAGAACTGACTCTTGTACCGGAATAAATGCGTCATTTATTTCGAAATTTAATCCCACAAAATCGGCGGTTTATCTTCCGATATATAGTTATTGTTTCGCTATGTGAAGGCAGCCTATTTCGTCAAAATCTACCAGGTAGCGCTACGGCCAGCATTTTATCTCGCTCTCCACCAGGTAGCGCCACCATCCAGTACGGGACTATCTTCTAGCAGCGTGAATGCAAACCGATATATCGGCTAATTGTTAACCTACATAGTACATGACATATTTAAACAGGATTAGGCAATGAGAAAGAGGCCTTATGCCTCTTTTGCATTGCCTAATCCTGTTTACCTGTTTCGTGTACTATGTAGGTTAATATATATCCGATATATCGGTTTGCATTCATACTGCTGGAAGATAGTTCTGGACTGCAGGGTAAAATGCTGACCATAGCGCTATCTGGCAGACAGTGAGAGAAACTGCTGACGGTAACGCTACCTGACACTATTTGAGGGAATAGGTTGCGTTCACATAGGGAAGCAATACCGATATATCGGAAGATAACCCGCCTACTTTGTGGGATTAAATTTCGAAATAAGTGAAGTATTTATTCCGGTACAAGATGAGAACATTAGCCGATAAACATTGGTATTTACCGAAACAGTTTAGGCCGTGTTCTCACTAGAGACTTAACCGGCGTAGCACCATACTGAGGTATGGTGGTATTCCCGATTAACTCTCCAGTTAGAACACGGCCTTAGTCAGAAGTCTCGAAATTGCTGCGCTACACCGACACAAAACATATAATTTAACCCCTTTATGACGAAGCCGGCCAAAATCGACTTATGCAGTGGTCTTGATGAATGCCCATTTGCAGCTCAAGAAAAGACTATTTTTGAAAATGTACCACGGGAATGATCGACTCGCTAACTGAGTCAGTCATTGCAGTGATACATTTTCATCAATAGCCTTCCTTTGGCCTACAATTTCAGGATTTTCCTGAACAAATTTGGTCATTAATGTCTTAAACTCTTAGGAAAATGACAAGAATCGGTGTGAAAACTAATCCTTTACGCGACGAATAAAATCTTCAGGTAGTTGCGATATCGTATCAAATCTATCACACTTTATTAAAGTTATCCTGAAACATTAAGTTTAGAAAATATTTAGGAAAATTCAGTGGCGACCGTCTTCCTCTGAGCCGCCATTTTACTTTAACATTTGCAGGCGCCATTATTTGGGATTCTATTGTTCTCGCTTCTGCCCAATGCTTGGTATAAAACCATGTCCGTAACGCTAATGCTTGTCATTGTACTGTTGGCATCCGATGTGTAGCGACTCTACCTGTATAGCATCTAGGAGTTCGATTCTAATCATGTATTTTGTCTGGTAGATGTAAAACGTGCTGGCCTAGATATTTTTATAGCAGGTTGACTAATAATTGTTTCTGATAATAGCAGCAACAACTCTCCTTCAATTTATTTGCGAAATAATCAGCAGCAAATACCAGCTAACGTTTTGAAAACGATTTGACTGAAAATCGTTGCTGCAATAACTTTCAACCAAAATTGTTCTCAAAATAATCAACAGGATTTTCAATGTAGTAACAAATTCTGAAGAAGTCTTTAGCAATTCGATTGACAGTCGTTGTTGACTAAGGCAGCAACAATGTTATCAAATTATTGTCAGAATAATTAGTGCCGAGCTGCCAATATCGTTAGTTAATACACGTTTGTACAATTAGGTAGGCCTGTATCATACACGTACTAGAGATCCGCCGTGAAATATATCTGCATAGACGATTAAGTCAGCAAAGCACATGCGCGAGCTGACATGCAGTGCCATGCTTACCTACTGGCTGAACAGTTTTGAACATATTTCACGTCTGATCTTTACAGCGTATAAGACACAGATCTACCGAATTGTACGCACATATGTTAGCTAACGACATTGAAAACCTTGCAATGATTATTATGGGAATAATTTAATAAAGTTGTTGCTGATTTAGTCAGCAACGACTGTCAATCGAAGTGCGCGAAAATCGTCAGAATGTGTTATTACATTGATAGTCATACTGATTATTTTGAAAACAATATGGTTGGATGTTGTTGTAGCCAGGATTTTCATTCAAACCGTTTTCAATACAGTAGATCGTAGAACTTGCATTTTCCGGTGATTATTTTGCAAATAATTTGAAGGCAAGTTGTTGCTGCTATCGGCAGCTACAATTGTCAGTCAAATTGCTATCGATGATATCTATCCTAGCACATTTCACGTTTACACATTTAGAATCCAACTACTATACGCTTACTACACACTCTACAGGTAGATCAGCTCACCTCAGGCCTACAGCCAATGGCTAGCATTATCGTTTCGGGAATGATTTTATACTGGACTTGAGCGACAGCGAGTACAATAGAATCCAAAATAATGGCGGCTACAAAAAATCAAAATAAAATGGCGGCTCAGAGGAAGACGATCGTCACTGAAATATGCAAATATGTCCCTAATGTTATTGCTTCAGGATAGCTTTACTATTAGGATATGGAACTCGCTAAGGCTCGCGCCAACTGCGATCTTATTAAATTCTATTTATCAACATGTTATCACCTGGAACTATTATTGTAGTGTTATAGTACAAGAATGCAGTTCAAAGATGATACATATCTATTCAAACTGGGTGTCTACGTGGACGAGATCAATATCACAGACGTGGACCCTTGACTTGACTATGAGGGTACTTTGACACCAAACTGCTCTATAAATTATTAATGACTTAACTTGTACATTTTAGTTAAGTCAGCGACTTTCGACGGAGAGACGCAGATCATGGAGAGATGACTGCTTTTTGTCAAGCTGTTGGCAATGTAACAAATCCATGATTCGCTAAGTAAATATTTAATGTTCTAGCACGAAGTTCGTTCCCTGTTACGTGACCAACCGCCGTTCCTAATATATTTAATAGAGTTAATGTTCACACTACACAGGCCGTTTCCTCTGGTAATTCTGATTGAAGATCAACTCGATAACGTTTGTTCAATTCCCAGCCGGTTTGTGAAACCATTGATGTGATTGATTGCTATTGCATTATTCAAGGCCTCACGCCAAAACCGGAAACGTGTTGCAGCATACCTGTTCTGTATTTGGGAAGTTAGTGAATATACTAATGCTTCGAAGAATCTCACCATGCCCATACTATTGCCAGACACCTGCGTGTGAGTGGTAGATCCCTTACTGTATTGCAACTGAATTGTTAACGGATGTGCAAGCCAGTAGGCATAGCGCTGTCAGAGATGTGTGGCGGGTGTGATTTCACCGCGAAGCTATTGGATAGTCCAGACGGACATCAGAGTCTTTGGAAGATGTGTCACCACCCGCCTACCCATTGCGTGAATCACTGTACTGTTAGTTTAGCGTATATGGGAGAATTTACCTGGTGGACTGGTGGATATGTAGACGAAGAATTTGAGGGCACGTAATTCAGTAGATGCATAGTTAATATTCATCATATCCAGTGCAATCCACTAGAACGGTATCTAATTAAAATCCTAATGGAGTACAATTCACCATTCCAGAGTACCCACCCATCATATGACGTCATAATCAAGTACGTGATTTGTAGAATGACATCATAATGAATGACGTCATGAATGACATCGATAGGGATGTCACGAACGCATATTTTAAGACGGGCTATGCGTTGTTGTACAAATTATATGCCTTTATTATTTAATAAACATTCTGTTGAATATTTTGAAACCAATTTGACTTGGCGCTGTTGCTACCATATGCAGCAACAGCACCCAGTCAAATTTGTTACAAAATATTCAACAGCTTCCCTGTATAGTTTTTAGGAAATTGATAGCAAGGGCATTCGGGGATCGATCAATCCCAACACGGCGAGGTGTGTGTGGAGCTTAGCGATTGATGGGCAGTGCATAGCTAAAAATGGAAAGGTCCATCATATTCTCAATAAACCGCCACAAACAGCATGAGGTTTCCTGAAATGTAGCAGTCAGAAACATAATAGATATACCAATTCCAAAATTATCTAACTGACCGTATATACCCAATGTATGTTATTCTGTTTGCAGATTAAGGCATGCGTGATACTTACCTAACGCTGTAGAGAATGGAGCCGTTTCTATGAAGATGCATCATGCGATTGGGAACACTGACCAAGTGAAAGGAAGCCTTCTTCTCATTTGAGAAAAAAAGATCAGGCACCCAGATGTTATTCATAAACTTCGCGTCTAGTTCCAATGGTTCCTTGAATGGTGGGTACTTCTGCCAGTTCAATCGCGGATCACTCCATTGTTGTTGCAAAAATAATGATATGGAAAAATCCTGAAAAAATATGTAATCTAGGCATTATCGTAATACAACGATGATGATACTCGTAGGATATTCCTTAACACCACCACTAACAACGCCACACTTTCATTCATGGGCGTCAATTCTACATACATGACCGCCATCACTAGCGCGGATAACACCATTACATAGGCACTAGCATCACCACGTATGTCATCTACTACTGCTATAATTAAATCACGACCACCAGCAAAGACACTAGCATATGCACAGCATCATCAGTCACCGACATGAACACAGGCACGACTATCAGCTTGGCCATAGATGGGCGTGGTATAGTTAAAACTGGAAAGGTCAATTCGCGTCCTTTCTCGGACATTACTACCATGAGCAAAGATGTGAATCCAGCAATTACCCCCACCCTACGCATTCTGTATTTCCGCGCCTTTATAACTGACATTCTTGATCTTACCAATCAGCTCTGAAGTCCTAGATCAGCGGAAACCTAATTCTTGTGTGCTTAAACTAGAATGAGACACATCGGGTCAACGGTCTAAGAGGGAGAATTGTGAATATCCAATCAAACAAACAAGCACTCACAGATGTAATGGACTCGTTCGGCCTAACGATACCGTTAAATGCCTGTGTAGTGGGTGTGGGTGCATGTGTAGTGGATGTGCGTGCAGGTGTAGTGAATGTTGGTGCAGTTGTAGTGGATGTGGGTGCATGTGTAGTGGATGTGGGTGCAGGTGTAGTGGATGTGGGTGCAGGTGTAGTGGATGTGGGTGCAGGTGTAGTGGATGTGGGTGCAGGTGTAGTGGATGTTGGTGCATGTGTAGTGGATGTGGGTGCAGGTGTAGTGGATGTGGGTGCAGGTGTAGTGGATGTGGGTGCAGGTGTAGTGGATGTGGGTGAAGGTGTGGTGGATGTGGGTGCTGATGGAGGAGTAATGGTGATTAGAGGCACTGACCCAATGGGAGAAAATAATTTCCCTGCTTTTTAAAAACGCTTTAGTGAAATATCTATTATCAAGACAAATTTGAAAATGTGTTGTCCTGTGAAGATATTCCCGCATTTTGATGAAACGATTTTCTGGAAATCGTCCTGGCTAATATGTATTTCCCCAAATTATTTCTCTAAGATGCATTCATGTAGTTGGGGCCACTAGTTCCCTCTATGCATAGATTCACCACTGTGGGGGATGGCACGATACATTCTTCAACATGATACAGATTAATGATGGCAAATTAAACATAATCTTTCACGTTATATTCTTTGAATAATTGACCAATAAAATTGCACACAGTTCTTCCAAATAGAATAGAAAACAGAAATAACATATAACTCCCGTCTAAGGCGTTTGATACTAAATTGAACACTTTCTGTTCGTTTAAGAAAAAGTGACCTTCATTTAGTTTTTTAATAGAATGGCATTGCTGAAAAGGCCACATTTTTAAACATTTCTGATAATCATTGATGTCATTTTCTGATCTTAAATCTCGGATGAACTCCGAGGATTCATAATGGTGTTAGCATAATATCTCTTTAAATTTGTTAATGCTCTCGGACAGTTCAATGAGGGTCATTCAATATTTACCATTGTCGTTTCACTGAATGAATCAACACTGTATACGTTGATCTGAACTCCAACCTGAGTCGCTTCTGTAAAATTAAAAAGAGTATTGCATTAGTGAGTCTGGAGGCACGGGATGCCAATACTGACATGCATATGTTTCAATGTATTGATTCAAGGTTTTATAGGCACGTATTCGTAGGGAATATAGGAAGTGGTGTGTTACACGCACTCCTCAGGGGTTACTTAGTAGAATCCGTAATGGAGCTTTCCATTTATAGCTCTCCACCGCCCATCTCTAGCTAAGGTCGACCCACACCTCGCTCGAGTTGGGATCGATCGATCTTTGAACGCTCTGACTATTAATTTCCAGAAAGCTATGCAGGTAAGCTATTGGATATTTTGGAACCAATTTAACTGGGCGCTGTTGCTGCCTATGGAAGCAATAGCGTCCCGTCAAATTAGTTTCAAAATATTCAACAGCATGTTTATTAAATAGTAGAGAATACAATTCGTACAACGTGTCGGATTATTAAGAGTTAAAGATGGGCCAAATAGAATCATTTATGACGTAATAAATCATGACGTCATCATACACGCTACTTAGCTGATTATGCCGTCAGATTAATGGATGAATTATCTCGAAGGTGGATTGCACACTATATCGGCTGGCAAAATTATCACAACGTTTTAAAAAATACGTCAGGGATATTGTAATCGCCTCTGCCCGTCTGTCTGTCCGGCCGTTGCGCTATCTCCTTCCAAACCGTTTGGTGGAATTAACTCAAATTTGATATGTGCGTTACTCATATGATTTTGCTTTGCAAATCGAAATATACATTTGCCCCCCCCCCCACCAGGGGTGGGTGGGGCTGGTGGTCAAAAGGCACACAAATTGATTGTAATGCAACTCCTCTTGGACGGAATTCAACCACATTTAGTATCAGTTACTCATATCAATGTGCATCAACTGCGCCTCAAAGCGCTCACAATGCTACTTATATTATATTAATTAATCATTTAATTGCCAAGAATTGTAAAGAAATGAAATTGTTGCTCAATGAATGCAATCTATTTGCAGGCGAAGAGAATTGACCAATGGAATTTACAGAAAACAGCTTTCTGTATTCCTGCAAATGGAGTTTGTTTTGGACAGCTTGACCATTAAAAGGTTGCGACAATTTCAATTTTTGGAATAATCAGTATCCATTTGCAGGCCAAGAGAAGATTATTTTCTGAGAATTTATCACTGGAATGACTGGCACGGTAACCTGTCAGTCATTCCAATGGTAGAATTTTCAAAAATAGTCTTTCCTGGAAATGCACATTCCTAATTGAAGAGGATGGCGTGGTCTGTTTCACCATCAAATGCTTACGGTGCAGCACGGATCACCGTCGGGTGCGTACAACACGGGCCGGTCTGGGATAATCCATGCTCAGCCCTCTGCTGGCCACATACAGCTCGCGCATAAATGGCCATTCCAGCAGGAGAACAAAATAATAAAGTGAGGTCACCCTACGCGCATGCGCGGCCATAAGAGCTAAACAAACATTGACCCGTTAGCCGGTGAGGATCTGCCAACTTATGTATATACGTGTTCATATCATGGCAATTCCGTAACATGGGACCGTCCTCAAAGATTTTGGTATGCATTAATATCAGAATTGAATGATGATTTCAACACTCTGAACAGAAATTAAATCGGTTCAGATCTGGCGAAATTAAAACGGACTCTTTTGGAGCTTCGACTAAGCGTAGACTTAGCGGGAGCGTGTGCCTGAACGAGAGAGAGCTAGTCACGATTGCTTAAGCTGCCTTGCCCAGCACGCAACACGTGCTCTGATTGGCTGAGCTGGCCGGCACAGCCTCTCACCGAGTATAAAAGGCGTTCTCAAAGCCAAAGTCGGATATATTCAGTCTTCTCGGATGGGACTTTAAACTGAGGTCCCGTCACACAGTGCCCATCACTGTGTGAACGTGAGCTAGGGTTAGGTAGGCAAGAAATTTCGGCATAGTCAAAGTAAACCGGATGCTGAATGGATCCCTCCTCGGATGGAACCACGCAACATACGGATTACAAAACCAAAACCAAATTGCTAGAATTAGAATCTTTCGGAATTTTCGAGGGGACTATGGAGGGATGTAACCCGGATGACTGACCGAGTTCGTCCTCGGACGGTCACAGTCACCATACGGGCTACCTAACCAATCAAAATCAAACAAGTGCGCGCTGGTGCCTGCTCGGATGATGGCCAGAAGACCAAATGGGTCCCAGGACCCGAAAGACCCCACACCCCAACCTCCCCACTCCCCCCAAAGGGGCCGGGAGGTCTCTGACCTAAAGCCCCCCCTTGGGTGCATCAGGTCATAAGACCGTACACACCTCCCCCGACCCAACACCTACCCCATCCCTTACCCACCCCTGTTAGGTCCAGGTTAGGCCATCCCCATTACACACGCCCAAGCATGAGGAGCAACAAAAAAAGCCATGGAAAAGAACAGCAACATGAGACAAAATCGAGAGACAACGATCAACACACACATACACACAGAGAGAGACACAAGCTAATGCACAAACCGACGTCACAAGAATTCACAAGAATTCAACAGAAACCATAAAGGCCAGGCGTGAGTCTAGACCCTAGCATTGGGAACTAGCATATAAACGCCTCAAATATTACAACACACACACAAAGTCGGATAGAAGGGAGGCTGACTCGGTCGAGTCGGAGGATTCTCACTATCTGCCTACTGCGTAGATCTTGCGTTCTACAATCTACACCAATGCTGCTTATTACAATCAGGTTCCCTCTCTGGATAGCCACGCTCCGCACCACACCAAGTTTTTGTACACTCCTGGGCGATCAACATGAGTAGCCACCTAAATTAAAAAGAAGGCTCTTTATTCTGACCACCGTCACAAGTGGTATCTTCACTGCGGTGTAAGACTTTTGGGCGCTACCATCTAAATAAGTATGTAAGAACGGTGGTGTTTTACATGCCCCGCCAGACTTGCCATGCCACTACAGAAACGGTGGTAGAAAACAATGGACGTGTTCATCATCATTGAATTTATGTTTTTACCGCAGTCCAGACAAGGACATTGCTTTACACGCCGTAAGATCTAAACGGCGTGGATCGTCTTGTGCCGAGAAAATAATTCAACATAGTATGTAATTACCGTCTCCACACAATGGAAACATCCCTCACTCTTAAAGCACAAAGAGTACAACGGTATTACGGTGAACTATTCAGTATGTACTATGCATTAGGACCTGTTAGCCATCAACATTGGCTTTATTCGTCACTGTTTTCGAGTATGAAACATTACGGGCAGTATCATGCAGTAATTCTCCAGGCGGCAGTTACACCATGCCTCAGCTCACACCGCAAGAAAACGGTACAAAGTCTACACGTGACGTTTAAACTGCACTGATGACTAATAGGTGCACCACACATAGGGACATATCATAGTTATGTGTACTGTTATTAATAATAAATCGAGTACCGCCCTAAGTGGTACCGTAAGCTCTGGTAAGACCTCCACTTTAAGACACTATTGTACGTAATGTTATGCATTGTAAACGGTGTCAGCAAATAAACGGCACCGTCAGTCGAATCGACCCTATATTCCTAATGAATATATATATATATATATATATATATATATATATATATATATATATATATATATATATATATATATATATATATATATATATATATATATATTTATGTATGTGCGTGCGTGCGTGCGTGCGTACGCACGGCGTGCGTGCGTGCGTGCGTGCGTGCGTGCGTGCGTGCGTGTGTAATCAGGCTTTCTGCCAATATCATTAGTTATCAGTAAAAACAACAAACATATGTGGACCGCAGTACACCTTTACACCATAGAGGTTACACCATACATCAACAACAAATTCATCACCGTATTTTCTCCCAAGGGCACCAATTTAACA
This sequence comes from Chaetoderma sp. LZ-2023a, assembly GCA_034401795.1. Classification (NCBI taxonomy): domain Eukaryota; kingdom Metazoa; phylum Mollusca; class Caudofoveata; order Chaetodermatida; family Chaetodermatidae; genus Chaetoderma; species Chaetoderma sp. LZ-2023a. The sequence continues at coordinate 101,177,409 of CM067366.1, forward strand.
TTATGGTCGCTATATGATAGCTCGATAGGAAAGGTTTTTAAGCTTGCCATGAACGGTTCCTCTTCAAACGGAGAATTGTTAAAAACTCTTCTTCACGGTCAATAAGACCGTTGGATAAATGGTACTACTGGTTTTCATAGTTGCCCATCCATATTAAGGCCTCCTTTGTTAAAATGGAGAGTAACTGCCGTTGACTACCCTTCTCTGGCCGTCTGGCCGAAATAATTGGTTGAATTCCCACCGTCAGAATGGTTAGGCCCATCTCAAGAAACTACAGCAGGTTTCTGGCCGGCCAGAATCAATTTGCCATTCACATACATACCCCGTGTATCTTCGAATACCTATTAAGCAAGACTTTTTATGCCAAAGTAGGAAATACTGCGATACTATAAATAAAGCAACACTGTTGCCATCCCAGCAGTGTTCTTAAGGCAACATTCTCCAAACCTAAAGCAGCTAAATGGTAACGTCAGGGTACGGATCTCATATGGTCCGTACTCGAAACCTTAGGTGACGGATGGAAACACGGATCACAATCTAACTCATAACGGTGACTGGGTGAAGCCTTAGAGCTCACCATGCCCTATGGGATAGCCACCATACGTTTCTCTCTCCCTACCGTAAGTAAGCTAAGCTCTTCTTTCTAAACATGCTTCTGTCAATGTGATTTGTCCATGTATTGTTATTTGTGGTTGTGATGCGGTATGTGGAGGGATCGCTTTGCGGCCCTGAAGTTACCACCAGACAACATGTTGCACGCGGTCGGTCTGAGGAGAGGTGCTCTGTGGGGTATTGGCAATGGTACGAGCATCCTTGCCAGGAAGACATATTCGTTAAAGACATTTGGTGCTACGCCACTTGCGGCCTAATGATATGTGTTTTTTACTCACAGCTAACGTTAGTCCAGGCCATTTTTAGGTACACAAAAAATTAGATGGTACCAACGGAAACTGTATCTTTAACTTAAGACAACGGTGCTGAAATCAATGGAAATCAGCCACCGTATTTTACCTACACACCGTAGGCACACAACAGTAAAATAACTATATTAGTATAAGTACACAGGATACTTTTTTCTCTCTTTGTAGGATAGGAGGGCGGTCCTTTTTACCACTCTCCTCCTCCGCTTCGGCGTTGAAGGCATTTTTCTTTTTGACGGAGGCCTGCGTGAGGAATTTTACTCTCGCAAAATTTTGTATTCCCTACCTTGTGTAGTGAAGGCAAACCTAATTCCCCCCCCCCACCCAACCCCACCCCGCCCCTCATTTTCCGTTACTGCAGGATGCCTCTCTAGCGTTTGTACGCTAACGGTAAGATTACATCCACCCCTTTCTCTATAGTTGGCTTCCCACCGGTTGTCTTCTCATAAGGCGCCACGGTGCGGTACCGTCGTAAATTTACTCTCAAACAAATGCCAAGTACATAGTCATCCTTGGCATAGAGAGGTATTGGTTCCCGATTCTCCCTCCGCATTGTTATCGTCGGACGTTTTCCTTCCTCGGTCGTCCCCCATGCGGAGCACGGTACTGCACCATCATATATTTCCTCTCAAGCAAACGGTAAAGATACAGTCATCATCGGTACTGCTGGGTATGGGTTCCCCATTTTCCCCCTGCATTTCATGCAGGACGGCGTCTCTCTCTCCTATCTTATCTATTCCTCCGCTACAGCGTTGTAGGCATTTTCTTGTGATGGAGGCCCGAGCGAGGCACGTTCCTCTCGCAAAACCAATAATTGTTGGCCAGCCTGAGGCAAATATGGTTTATAGTAAACCAACTGATGTGCCCTGACTTGAACTTTCCCCCACAGGGGTACCTTTAACTATACTGTCTATATATAACTAGCTCGGTTATGTACCTCGGGCGAGACATAAACCCAAATTCATCACTCTCATAAGTGACAAGCATACACAAATTGTTTGTTACTGTAATCAAGTAAGTAAATTTGTGTGCTAGCACCGTTCTTTCCATCTTGGAAATGATGGCTAGACACACCGGGGACGCGAGAATTTTCGCAGCAATGGCTGCATTGGCCTACTGAAACGTGATCGTTCCACTGGCCCTGGAGGTCGGTTTTTGTGGACACTGGAGATGCGCAGCGACTGCTCCCCATCCCCGAGGCTGACGGACCAGCAGCAACAACAACAGCAAGTGGCGGAGCCATGCGCGCCCCCGGCGGCTACAAAGTTAACATGAGGGATTAATTGTCTCAAGGGCGTGTGCCATAGTAATGTCCATTTTGTGGAAATGTGTGTTTGCCCACACCTACTGACACAAGGATGTGCTCAGTCGATGAAATGTTGCGAAGTTGTGTTCACCTTGAAAGCCACTTTGAAGGCAATCAGTGATGCAATCAATTTTGTGTCCAATCGCGGCATCGATCAAATTGGATAGGATTTGCCATATGTTGTTCAGGAGCATAATTGCCGCAGGGTGGCTGGGGCCATGGCAGGTGGCGTCTTGGTATTTGGTAGCGCGATAATGGTGACCTGGCTTACAGCATCGATGGGAAGATTGTGCATAAAGGCTGACTTGATTAGGTGCGTGATCAATTTTGAAATAATGTCAGTTACATATTTGGATATTTCATTGTGCCACACGATTGGGTCAAAATACATCCCAATTCCGCCTGTCTCTGATGTGTCGTCATAATCAATGGCCAATACTACGCTATCTATTGCGGGAGGGACATTTTGTAAAAAGGTTTGAGTGGCATTGACGGTGACTCTACGCTCTTGCCTGGTATGGCGCTTGTATATATGTAAAGACTGGTCCATGGTCAGAATAGCGGGCTGTATCTCCATAGGAACGAGCATCCCGAAGTAGGACTCCACATCTGTTTTGCATAATATTGAGTCTATTTAGTTGACAGCATGTGTTCTGTCCATGTTGTTCGGTGACGCATAGGTGTTTTAAAGGCGATTTGTGGCAAATAGGCCATTGCAACTGTGGCATCTGCGTCACAGATCCGTGAGCCCTGTCCTTATAATCCTATGTACAATCCAATTTTTAATTCTTGTCCACCTTGCTAAACTTACCCAGCTCGGAGTTGAAAGCCACACACACACACACACACACATATATATTTCCCATCTGGCTGGTATCATAATTGCGGAGCCCAGTTCTGCATAGAAGGAATCTAATATACTGATGAATTCTTTTCAACTTTTTCAACAGTTGGACCGTACACATTGACTACATAACGATTATTGGTGGTGCGTTTTGGCATTGGTATAGCCATGATTGATGATTGCAACGTGATCACTGACCTATCCGAAACTTATGATGCCGTCCAAATGCATCTGCCATATTACGATGTCCAAATCCTGATATGCGGATTGAGTTTGTTCCATAGACACTCGCGTGTGGCTTGTCCGACGGTGCTGATCTGAGAGGTTAGTGCCTTTAGCTACCAGAATGTATGTAATATCGATGTTATCGTATTGACAATTTTGCTTGTGATGTAGGAGGCAGACCACACATTGGCGGAGGATGTCGAAACCATATATGACTTTCGTTCTAAACAAAGTTGGTATTTAACCCATCTGTTGTCAACTTAAGCATTTGATGGTGATACAGACCACGCCATCCTCTTCAGCCAGGAATGTCCATTTGCAGGCCAAAAGAAGCCTACAAATGGATACTGATTATGCAAAACATTGAAATTTTCTTAACCTTTTAATGGTCAAGCTGTCCAAAACAATCTCCATTTGCTGAAAATCAGAAAGATTTTTTTCTGTAAATTCATTGGTCAATTCTCTTCGCCTGCATATGGATTGCATTAATTATGGGTTTTTTTTTTTTACAAATCTTGACAAATAAATGGTTAATTAATAGAATATAAGTAGCATTTTGAGCACTTTGAGGCGTGGTTGACGCAAGAGAGGTTGATGAAGAGACCACCGTAAAGGTATCGTCTTCTCTGGTACAGCATATAATGTGATAGTGTAAGGCATTTAAATAAATCTACATTTTTCACATAATAGAGCAGAGCATAATGTGCGGAATGTAGACTTAGTGAAATGAGCTACACTATACCAAGAAGGTGATGCAAACATGTGCTTCTCTAAGTACTCCTTAACAGAGCATTATAACCCGCTGTTACAGGTCTCTGTGTCTGTCATATGTCAGCTATATCGTATAATGCAAGCCTGGACAAAAACCATTGCTAGCAACAGCTTTGTTTTAGTCAGATTGATGGCGTATTAGCGGAAATTATTTACCAACATTTGAAGTATATTGGGCTTAGAGCGATTTTAATAATACGCGTAATGATACTGTTTATGAGAGACGGGTAACCGTGTTCTGCATATCATGTTTACCATCTCATTAGCGGTGATAAATCGAAGACATTCGAGGTGTAGCGAGGTTGTGGTGATGCGGGTATAAATAATTTGTTGACACTGCCGATGCCTCGGCTTTCGGTTATTTAGGTTTCTTATGCGTGGACACGAATTCAATATTAATTATGTAATAACTTGGATATCTTCCAAAACTAATCCAAATCCGATTCTGTATACAGAACGATGAGAAGACTAACTCTATCCACTCTTTGATGCTGCTTGCAAATGCACATTTCGTTTTATCTGGCAAATATACGAGCATTGATTCTGTCTATGAACTCACAATCCAGTCCGTTCCATACGTCATTGCCAATTACCTTTTATCTTTGAGGATTGGTCAAGCGTATCTATATGTTAGGAAGATACACTTAAAGATACGTCAAGTTGTAGTAGCTAAGATGTTATATTATGTTTCTGAAGCTAAACGTCTTATAAAAACAAACGGAAAACAGAGAAATTCGCCAAACGGTAGATTACATAAGTCACAGGAAGAAAAGGAAGAAGAAGAAGAAGAAGAAGAGGAGGAAGAAGAAAGAGAGAGAGGGAGAGAGAGAGAGAGAGAGAGAGAGAGAGAGAGCGAGCGAGAGAGAGAGAGAGACAGAGAGAGTGAGAGAGAGAGAGAGAGAGAGAGAGCGAGAGAGAGAGAGAGAGAGAGAGAGAGAGAGAGAGAGAGAGAGAGAGAGAGAGAGAGAGAGAGAGAGAATACATATTTGTTATTGCAGACGGCAATGAATAATCTTAGGAGTCTGTATTTATCTTATTGTCTATTTGCACATATGCTCCAGTTGTCGTCTCTATCCTAGGAATGCGCGTACTATAGATGTCTGATGTTATGCTAGGATTATCTGTATAAGGTGTCGAATGTTATGCTCGGAAGGTCACATATGAAGGAATATTTGTATAACTCCTTACTCTGCATCTGTATGTCACGTGACAGATTACCAGGAGGACAAGGTGACGCATGTAATATTGGAGTGTACTGAGCATGCACATCCATGTATAAAAATATATATCCATCATCCCACCTTATTTTACTTCAGATAACATATTGCTATAATGATATAGCGCGGAAGGCCGCATTCTATGCAACCTTACTACTGTCTAACATATAGGCGGATGGGGTTTGGAAATCAATAACCAGATTAATGCTACCAAACACACAATCTGTCCGCACATGTTTTCCATTTCCATCACGAATGTATCCATGATAATTCTTCACATTTGGGTAACATCCCCAAAATTCGACAACTTACATTCAGGAAAATGCCGACAGCGTGGCTAATATATTACGAACAGGATATCGTTCAATATTGCCTCAGTGTAAGGGAGAATGCGTTCATCGAAATTGTCCTTTACATCTCTTGTTAAATAAATACCAGTTTGCGAGCTGCGGTATTCTCTCAGCACGCGTGTACTTGTATTGACGTCCGTGTGTCTTGTAATGATAATCCAGCGACTAAGTATCACTGAAGAAACGATCGCACTATACTCGATGGAAGTATCCCATTTCAGGTTGGCATATCAAAACAGGCTAGCAAAGGATAGTACCAAATGACCACTGGTTAATATTGAAGAGAGAAAGTGAAAAACATGATACACGTCTAGGTTGTTTACCCGTGCGTACGCACGTGTGTGTGGCGGCACGTGTGTTCGCGTGCATGACATGAGTTGGACGGACATTGCTAAATGAGGAAGACAGATCGAATGCTGGGTGACGATTTAATACACCTTTCCCACATTGACTTCATTACGGCAGTATTCCCTTAAAGCAAGGCTCAGAGCACCGTTCCTATGATAAAGTAAAATGGCAATACTATTGAAATCAAGGTGTTTTTATATTTTCGTAGTATATTCACTGAGTTATTTACGTATATAAAATAAATATATCATTATACGTAGATTCATTAAATCAAGTGGAAAATAGGGGCTATTTTAAAAATACTATTAATAGTATTACATTTTATAAAACTATAAAAACGATTACAGATATGCATAGACAATTAGATTAGCGCCCTAATGGTGTATGACTTGAATAATATTGTGACATTATCTCTTCATTTACACTGATTACGTGTTATATCTGAGACTAATGGTAAGGTAATGCTGGTTGCGCGTCGGCTGGCACGTTTACCAGCCAGACGTGATGTGTGCAATGCAATATGGGAAGGTATTTTCCCAGTATACGCTAATGTGGGAAATGTCTATAAGTATACAGCGTTCTCATCAAGCAAGAGTATTGATAGCAACATGCATCCATATCTGGTGTATTATTACTGATAATGACTAATTATTGGATTCAGCAATCTGTTTATGTGGGTTAAACCTTTCAACTTTCAGTGTGCAGGGTGTGCAACTATATATATATATATATATATATATATATATATATATATATATATATATATATATATATATATATATATATATATATATATATATATATACATATATATATATATATATATATATATCCGTGTCATGAAAGTGCAAAACCAGTGGCATTATTGTAAGAGATTATAGTGTCCATGTCTGGCAAGTGCAAAACCAGTCACATTGTCTAAGGGGTCACCTCGTAGAATGCTTAACAAACATAGCCAAACATGGGCCATCTTTGCTGGACGACTTTTACAGACAACGGTAATGTATTCCACGTCTTGTATAGTGCATCGTTGGAAATTATACTGTCTAGCCATCGGTGCCCAGGGAGGTGTTTGCGTGGCAGACAGCGCGTTTTCCTAGAGCTCTGCTTGAAGGTGCCCAGCTGTTACAGTTATACAGCATCAATGACATGCAAGTTGCGTTGTATAACCGTAGTCTTTTTGTAAAGGGAATCTTTTATCACTGAACCCATAGCATCCAGAAAGACTGGAAAGCTATGTTCCCCATTATGCAACGTGCATCAATGTTAGCCGAACTGCAGGGTAGTGAGCCCAGGAATTTACTTTTTCTCTATGGGTTGCCGCCACGAATTGGATCGTCAATTTCTTTTATTTCATGTATTGTCGATAGGTCTATGTCTGTTTTGAATGCATTCATAAAGAGATTTTAATTTTAATTTTGTTTGTGGCTATTGGGGAGTAGTTAATCAAGGGGTTTCCTTTCCGCGTCTATGAAGTCCACATCATCGACATTTGTAAATGCAGCAGGAAGGTAATTTGTGAAAAGCATGGGGGATAGACCATTTACCTATGCGGAGCCGATTGATGTCTCAAACACTGCAGAATTCCCTGATTTGACTTCTACTCCCAGCTTGGCGTCTGCAAGTAGTTGTCTTACTATGCGTAGGCCATCTACAATGCAACTGGCATGGCGTAGTACTTGTAGGATCCTTAAGCGTTTAATGGTGTCAAAAGCTCACATGACATGCCAATACCGATTTTTTTTTTGGAGATGATTACTGACATAAGCATATGTTGAGCCCATACAATGTCTACACTGTTACACCCACGTGTAAAGCCACTTTGCCTGAGACACTAAAGTCATTTATCTTGTCTCGGATGCGGCATAGAGTAATATTGGATAGGATTTTCCGCATGCTTTTGAGCGGGTGCAAGGGCTCATTGCTGTGGCCAGTGAACTGTGGCTTGAACCTCAGATTTGCTCTGGTCAGTCCCGATAAAGTGTTCTTCAGTGGTGTGCTCAGTGAGTGATGGCATGTAGTCAGTAACTTCACGATTCCAGCTTCGCAACATAGTTTGTGACAGCCACGCACAGCAGGGATGATTTCATCTGCTACGTAGCCTGCTTGATGAATGCAAGATCATTTAACCATTCACTGACATTAGTGGAACGTTATTCCGTTCACTGCATAGTTTGGTGCAGTCTTCACCTTGCCCACATTGATAGATGCGCAACCGTAATGCGTTCTGCTCCGCTGATAGTTTCACTACTACACGGCCATACATATTTATGTTGTTGCTTTTGAGAACTCCTATTGTACTGGTCGCTAACAATTTCATACATTTTAATATTTTGTTTAGGGCTTCTATCTAGCATTTTTCTGTCATGATTGACGCTTCGAACGGTAGGATATGTAAACGACTGTTACTGTCGATGATACAAACCTCCCAATACTTAGTCAATGATGAGTATGTCAGATCACAGCGGTTCAAATTACCTGACGAACTAGAATGTATGCATACATGCTGATCAAGGTACTGACGTGGCATTAATGGAGCTGTAGGTATGCTCCATTTCTCTACAGAGGAACCATTTATTTTGGTCAATTCACCTTTCCAGAGTACCCACCCATCATATGACGTCATAATGAACTGCGTGATGTGTACAATGACATCATAATGAATGACGTCATGCATGACGTCGATAAGTACGTCACGAACGCATATTTGAAGACGATCTATGCGTTATTGTACACATTGTTTGCTTTTACTATTTAATAAATATTTTGTTGAATATTTTGAAACTAATTTAACTGGGCGCTGTTGCTGCCATAAGCAGCAACAGCACCCAGTCAAATTAGTTACAAAATATTCAACAGTTTCCCTGTATAGTTTTCAGGAAATTGATAGCTGGGGCATTTGGCGATCGATCAATCCCAACACGGAGAGGTGTGGGTGGAGCTTAGTTAGTGATGGGCGGAGCATAGCTAAAAATGGAAAGGTCCATTTGTGGCATACTGCTAACACATCGGCTGGCTGCTATATGTAGTATGAACATAGATATGGAACTCGTGGTCGATTCCGAAAGTTGGAAGATATACCACGTAGAATGTGATTATCATCATATTAAGACATCCACCTTGGTAGCATTACTACATTGGGCCAACGTGGGCAATCGATTGCCTATTGGGCATTGGGCATTAGACTCTTCATTTCTGAATGGATGTAACTCGGCAACACGATAGCCCATTATTTAATAGATTAAGTTAAGTCGATGTTTGTAATAAATTGATGGAGCTAATTTTTTAGCAAACAATACTTCCTCTGAAAGCAGGTATATGGTCTAAATAATACCCCCCTTCTAAATACTGCTATCCGGTTATATAATTTCAATATGTCTTCTGACAAGCAATATAAGAATTTAGCAATCACCTATGAATACATTTGATTTGTAATAAATAGAATACCTTGTAAACCAACATTTGAATACATGTTTTTAATGTTTCTGAAAATGTTATATGTTGGCCCAAACGGTATACCAATGAGCAGATTGATGTTGGGCCAACATATCCAGTAAATGTTGGGATAATGATGTTATATGATGTATGTTGGGTCAACGTTTTGTGGTTTAGACAGATGATCAGAATGATGTTGGGCCAAAGTATACTCCAAACGTTGGGCCAATATTTCAACATGAATTGGGCCAACATATTATTGTTATCTGGACAATAAACAAGTTCGTTATTAATAAGATGGTTCTCCTGTGAAAATCGGTATGTTTTAATCCCAATTACAGTGTGTTCAGCATGAGCAGCCATACACACGTTCGGACTATAGGTTAGTTCTCAGGCTGCCAACATTAGCATTATACGTCCTTGTTATAATCAGCACTTGTATGCATACACGGTGGGAGAAAGAGGAGGTGATAATGCAACGGTGTCCTCATTACTTGAGGACAAATGATTAGTTGGATTCTTGGGAGCATTGCATCGAGATTGTGTCGCTATGCACGTAACTATGGCAATTCTGTTGACACCGCATCACGATCTTGAGGAAGAATGCATTTCCCATGTGGCATTAAGACGAATTATAAGGTCTATTATATGTCTATAATCTGCCATACACAACTTATACGAGTGTTTTAAGTTGGAAAACGTAGAGGAAAATTTGTTACAATTGAGAAATTTAGATATGTTATGCGACTGAATTATATCTGCACACCATACATTGAATCACAATAGAATTGCTCATGGAGACGGTGTAATGCCATTGCCAATTTGCATACACTAGTATGCTAATGTAGAAGAAACATTTAAAGACCACATTTACAACTAAACACCCAGATTTGACTCCATAACCCTTTACCATTTCAAATTCCAGCATTTCAGCTTTAAGGCAACTATACGAGGAAGCGGTAGATTATATTGGATAGCAACAGCTCCCTGTCAAGTTAGTGTCAAACTATCCAACATAATATTCTCGACATTATGAAGGGCTTGCCGTTTCTGGTCACTGAGGAGTGGATTCTTAATGTCATATTATATGTAAATGATAGGTGATTTTGCGTGAGTAGAAACAACTAGATAAAATGTGTACGAGCTAAGACCCAACACGGCTCACATGTTGTATAGAGATTTTAAATTTTAATGGTGGACACCCTTCCAAACCACATCATGATGTGGATCTAAAATAGACTCCGTTAGGAGCTAAATCGTTACTGCTAGAATACCCGTCAATTTTATCACTAATGAATGAGTAGCGAGTTAACAATTTAAACGTAGGTCACCATTCTAAAATCTAGCACAGCAGTGTATTGGGAATTGTGACCGCATTGGTGTCGAGAGTGACACATAGACTACCCCTCTCAAGTTTTATCAAGCGGCATTAATTATTAACGGATGAGTGACGATTTGAAACTTTAATGGCGGAAAGCGCTATATATACTAAAGCTCCTGAGGGCAGTGAATTGAAATCCGGGTCCTGAATGATATCAAGATTTACTGATAGAATATCCCTCTTACGTTTAATCCAGATCGGTTCATCAGCAATTAAGAGTAGGGATTCTAAAAGTTAATGCCCTACTAAAAACAACATGGTTGGGAATTAATACGTGACATTATTATGGCGCCAAGAGTTGCAACTGTGTATTATCCCTCTCAATCGTTTATCGAGATCCGTTGATCAATAACAGTTATGACAGTATTTTAGTATGCGAGTACAGCCACCGGGTACCAGCTAAAGCACAGCCCCAGACATGGGAGAACAGGGGGTGGAGTCGCTGTGTTATATAAAGAGGCGTTCGATCTTAAAGTAATAAAATCGCTATCATATCACACATTTGACTGTCTTGAATGCGAGTTTATGCATAACTCAGTCCTATTAAGACTCATAACAATATATCGGCCGCCACCTGGAAAGCATAACCCACCCTCGTCAGAATTCTTCCAAGAAGTGTCCTACTTGACCGATATACTTTCAGTACCGGAAATTTACTGTTACTCGGTGATTTTAACGTACACATGGAAATTGCAGACGACCATGATGCATCAATTATGCGGGCTTTATTAGAAACATCAGGTCTTATATAACATGTGAAACATGCCACCCATAGTAAAGGACATCTACTGGACTTAATTATAACACGAGCAGATGAATCTGTCGTCAGTAATGTTGATCTTGATGCAGGCGCCATCGCGTCTGATCATGCATTTATAACATTCGACGTTTCTCTTCCAAAACCTACTCTGACACCAAAAACGATTACTTATAGGCGACTTCGTTCACTTCCCATTGAATCAATCAGATCAGACATACGTGCAAGTAGTATGTGCACGAATCCATCTGAGAACATGTCCAAACTCGTGAACCAGTACGACAATGAACTACGAGCCATTCTTGATAAATATGCTCCCCTAAGCCATAAAACAATCGTTGTTCGTCCAGATTCACCATGGTTCAACAGTGAGATAAAGGAAGCAAAACGACTTTCACGAAAATACGAACGCCTTGCACGTAAAACGAATCTACACGTTCATTTACAGTTATATGCTGATCAGTGTAAAGTGGTTAACAAAATGATAACTGTAGCAAAGCAGGATTACTACTCAACATTAGTGTCCGAACACAAAGCAGACCAGAAAAAACTGTTCTCCGTTTTCAACAGGCTCCTTCACAAAGATAAAGGACGAAATACCTTACCACAGCACAGCAATTCAGTTGAGCTAGCTGGCAATTTTGGTCAGTTTTTCACTGAAAAAATCGAACTCATTCGTGCAAACATTTTGAGACATCCAGATTATTCATTACAGATTCTGAACGATGTACCAGTATCAGAATGTCCTCTGATAGAGTTTGGACCAGCTTCCATCAGTGAGGTGTCAACACTAATCAGGAAATCACCACAAAAGTCCTGTATTCTAGACCCAATACCCACACACTTGGTTAAAGACTGTATCGCCGACCTTGCACCAGTCATTACAACTATGATAAATATGTCCATGGAGGGTGGCTCTGTGCCTACTATCTTTAAATCAGCAAACGTGATACCACCTATCTCTGGACTCTAACCTTCTTAGCAATTACCGACCGGTATCGAATCTAACATATCTATCAAAACTGTTAGAAAAAGTGATTGCAGAACGACTTCAGAATCACCTAGAAGTAAATAACCTACGTGAGTTGTACCAACGTGCCTACCGCAAGCTTCATAGCACAGAGACGGCTTTACTACGCGTGCAGAACGATATATTAAGTTCTATGGACAATCGTATGTATGTGCTATTAACACTCCTAGACCTATCTGCAGCCTTCGATACGATAGATCATACAACTATGCTATCACAACTAGCAGAACTGGGCATATCTGGTACATCACTGAGTTGGTTCAAATCCTATTTAACATGTCGCTATCAAACAATCACATTAAATGAAGCTAGGTCATCACGGTATGAGTTGCTCTCTGGTGTGCCGCAGGGGTCTGTGCTCGGGCCTATATTATTCACTATCTACACGGCACCACTGGAACGACTTCTAGACGCACGTGGAATGAGATATCACTTCTACGCCGATGATACTCAGCTGTATCTAGCTTTTCACACACCCAACCAATTGAATGCCCGGGAAATTCTGGAGGACTGTATTCGCGATGTGAAACTTTAGATGTTAAACAACCTTTTGCAACTCAACGAGAAAAAGACAGAAATAATTATGATCGCTTCCCGTCACTTGAGACCAAAAATAGAAATTGAATCGGTGCATATCGGTGGCGCCAACATTCCTTTTAGTGTTAATGCGAGAAATATTGGCGTAGTCTTTGACAATACTATGTCTATGGAAAGCCATGTGACGTCGATCTGTAAATCTATATTTCTGAACACTCGCAACATCGGTAAAATTAGGAAATTGCTAGACTATAATACAGTCAATACCCTCGTCCACGCAACCATTACATCAAGGCTGGACAATTGCAATTCTCTTCACACAGGCATATCATCATCGCAGTTACAACGTCTCCAACGAGCACAAAATACGGCAGCCCGGTTAATAACCAGAACAAAAGTGCATGAACACATTCGACCAGTCCTCAAAGAGCTACACTGGCTGCCAGTGGAACAACGAATCGAATTTAAGGTCGCACTTTTCGTGTTCAAATGCCTACATGACTTAGCCCCACCGTATTTATCATCACTCATAACTAGACGAATAGCACCGAGAGCACTAAGATCGAGTGAACAGCTACTCTGCGTAGTACCCAATTCCAATCTTGTCATTGGAAAGCGTGCTTTCTCCATAGCTGGACCAAAACTTTGGAACGACCTTCCATCCAACATTCAAAACAGCAACAATGTTGAGGCTTTCAAAACTCTTCTAAAAACCCATTTGTTCCAAAAAGCATATTTCACTATTTTAAATTAGCTTTAACTTTTGTAAAGCACCTTTGGGAAGTTAATTCTGGAATTGGCGCTATATAAATGCATACATACATACATACATACATTTGGGACCCTTGTTAGCTGGGTCGCAGTGACCTAGACCTTTAACATTTTGAACCAAGAATTCACACACGTCCTTCGGACCCCATGGGTGACCTTGCACTTAAGTATGGTATGAACTATATAATATATGCTGACGTTAATGAAATTTTGCCATTTTTCACATGCTTGCTAAGTGTTGTTCGTTCCCATCAGTGTTGCGCACGCAATTCAAGAAGTATGCCCTCCTCTCCCATAGAAGGTCTAAAGTGGGTCTTGCATTTATTTGACTCCACATACTATATGGTACAAATGTACCACTTTTGGTGATTTGTCACATTTTGAACAAGTCGGTAATGATGCTTATCTGCTGGACTTTATAACATCACAACACAGTTGCCATGATTAATCGGGTGTGTTGAAACAGTTGACTCGGTTTATGTTGGTGTCCACTACTAAACCGCCGAAACGCGCTTATCTTGGATCTTCATAGCTTAATAAAATTGGCAACTAGTTTTACCTAGGTATACAGACTACAACCCCATATGCACGGTACGTCAAATTATAGCAGCACGAAACTAAATGTTTGAGATATGAAGAACACTATTTCACTGAATCTTTTTGCTTTCTTATGCGACATTCACGAACAATATTCAGTCAAGTTATTGTTAAAGATGGCGTAATACATCTTACAGAATTTGTATTCTGCAAGTTACAAATGCGCTAGCATGTTGACCATGTTAAGAAATATGCTTGTTAAGAGTAATGGAGACACGATTTAGAACGAATTAGACACACTTCTTAGTACAAACTGTTAATCTATCCGCCGACGATATCTTCTCATTCGAGTTAGATTAAGCGACAAATGCATTTATTGAGAATTTTTAGTGGAGCATATAATAACCGATTGGCAGGCAGTGGGCACAGGATGTCTACAGTCAGGTGTCCTTTCTTTCTGTTTCATTAAGCAAAGTTGTGTAGTGACTGCTGAAATAAATGGTCTTCTATATGTAAAGGAACTTAATATTTGGGATATTACCATTCATTAACAATAATACTTAATTTGTAAAACTCAAAAGGCTTTCCCTCAAACATGAAATGTGTGCAACTATCATGCTTATGCATGAACTGTTCATTGTCAGAATATCATTGTGGCATTCCTTTGTAATTGCTAACCACCGTTCTGATTCTTACACAACATAATATTATATTAGGCTTTGATAGAACTTCCTCTATCTGCATTCTATATGTGTAGAGATGCAATGTGTTTGCAAAGTAAATTGCTAAGTTTAGATTACTGTTGTCTAAGGCAGCAACAATGTTCACAAACACAGTTCTAAATGTTACATCAATTCCCCATCAGCCACATCTGCACAGAATTAACGAAACAGAGATATGTCGCCATACTTCCCTCGATACCAGACGCTTGTCTGCTCAAACGTAAAATAGCTGAAACACAAATCTATTTCGTTGATCTCATCCTCACCAATGCGTTATATTTTACGGATATGTTTACCGGGTTCTTCATTAATTTGACGACGAGAGCACTTTTACAGTCGTTCTACAGCATTGGTCACCGGTCAAGTGGGGCGACGTTTCTATACTCTATTAAATGTCAAATGAAACTGGAGATGGTTTATCAACAAAGAGTGAACCACTTAGTCATTAGACTGATGGTCAATTGATATATTGGCTTTGCAAAATATAGTAAGGTCAATAAAATAGTATCTTTCATTTACGACAGTATAAAGCGGTTTCAAATCCAGTAGTCAACATTATGACTGACCACATTCTGGCATGCACATATTGGAGATTGTGAAGATATGATATATGAGTTGGGTTGATTCTCAATATTTGATAGGTTAATATGTAACTATCCTTAAGAAACAATCAGGCGATATCAAAATGTCCAATAACGGATTGATAGAGAAGCCTTCAAAATTGTGATGCAAATGCAATGTGCTTACTGTTCAATAATCGTAATGGGCTACGCAACTCCCTTACCAAAAATTGCAATGGCAGATTTTAACAACAATAATAACGTCCAGCAGAACATTCTAGTACCTGTGAAGTATTATGCGTATCCATTTGAACCGTGGATTGGGAGACTATGAATTTCAAGATAACTTTGCGACTAAATTAACAGGAACATTTGAATAACCAATTCCCTCAAAAAAGTTTCTATTGAATGTGCGTACTATTAACAGTCGTTATTAGTAGGTTGTAGTTTGGCATAAAGATAACTTGAGTATGATATTTTGAGACTAAACATGATGTGTTACCAAGTCAGCTCAAATGATACGAAACGATATGAGGCGTGGATGCGGAACTAGATTCAGCTAAATTACAGGATAACGCAATCAATCTTATATATAATAATTTCAGTTTATTGGGTGAAACTGATTCTTTATTTTATATGATATTAATGGAGGAAACCAATTTTGACTATGCCCCGTCCATCTCCAGCTATGTTCTAACAACGTGTTTCCCATGTTGGGATTGATCGATCCCTGCTCTCTCTGAATGTTAATTTCCAGAAAGCTAAGCAGGTAAGCTGCTGAATATTTTGAAACTAATTTGACTGGGTGATGTTGCTGCCTACGGTTAGTCCATCATAAATTACGCATTCGTGGTGAACTTATATATGTCATTTATTACGTAATCTATTATGACGTCATCATACACGTTTCGTAGTTGATTATGACGTCAGATGATTGATGGATACCTGGAATCCTCCATTGCGATTGCTCAGCATACAAGATCTGGAGAATCTCAACCACCTCCAAAGAAATCTTTCCGTACAATACCTGGACTGCCAAGATTAACACCACTATGGCCCAAGATAGACTTAGAGATGCTACCATTTTTATTCGGCTCTACAAGATGATAAGTGTAGATTGTCCAGATACCCATGAGCCAGCCCCCTCACACCGCCACCACTACCCTCCTCCCCACGACATACTGCTCATGTAGATTGAGAGAGTGGTAAATCAGTTGGTATCACCTTGTGACTTAATCACTATTGTCACTATGAAAAATAAATATAAGTCTTAGTATACACAAATTAGATATTAATAATTTTGAGCAATTAGAATATTACTGAAAAGGATGTTTATTTACCAATCGAATGTGATTTATCACGATTTTAAAGTTCCATATATATTTATCTTATCTATCTATATATATATATATATATATATATATATATATATATATATATATATAGAGTCTAATGTGTGGCTAATGCAATCTTTTGGTATTGTCTAAAATCTTAACATTGAAATTGAGTACTTCCAGATATGCAGGCGATCCAACTTGGGCAAAGGTTTAAAATTGATTAATGCAATATCACCACTGTGAATTCAATATCTGTCGAACAAATGGCGATATGTGGCATAATTAAGCAAGATAAAGTCTAGAGATCTGGTGAAATGGGTGGTATATTGCTTTGGGACAACTTAAGTGCGGTGCTGAATTATTTAAAAGAAAGCTGGTGTCTTTCAGAATGCAATAAATACAGTTAATTGGATCCTATTTTGAGCACAATTAAGGCATTTTAATGTTCTTTATATGCCAATATATGTTGGCATATAATCACCTCGCTTCTCTGCACGTACATTTCCACCCAAGAGAGGGGCGGGGTGGAGAGTGGAGCTATAAAGAGAAAACGGGGCCAGGCGTTTGGGCGAGTCTGTTTAGAGATGACAGAGAATAGTCCAGCTAATCTAAGACAAAATCTAGGTGCACCCGGGCAAAATTGCAACAGCATTTCTGACTGTAGATTTATAGCGAATAAGCAATGGCATATTACCAAATAAATCTAGCAAATTCGGACAATGAGAAATATATAATTGTATTTCTTATAACCTGCACTCTTTTGTGTTGCGTTTATTACTGATTTAATGAGCGGGCACATTTATTCTCCAATATATCCTATATCTAAACTGGCACGCTTATTTAGTGTTATGTTAGGTGCAAATCTATGCTTTATGAACGTTCATTTGTACAGCAGTTATTAAAATATCTGGCATGCTACCGGATTTCGAATTCTTTTCTTACGCGTTACTTTTAGAGTAGAACCCGTCTATCTGTTCTAACTGAACTACACGCATATACTTTAAAAATTCTACTGATGTAATGAACTTAGATTTCTGTCAATTCCTCTTGTCGTTTTCTTCTTTGGATATTCCGCTGGTAGCAGGAGTATCAGGATCGAGTTATTAAATTATGTTATAATATAGCAATCTATGATGCCGTAAACTTAGCTTGGTCACCGTGATAGGTGATAAGCCACACACTTTTGTTTGATTAAGTGGCGACAGACCCCTTTCCATTAACTAATGCAACACGTCCATGACCACACAGAAAAACACAATCAACCTTTAGATGGCATAATAATCAAATCAAAGTTGAACCATGATAGAGTTCATTTAAATACCCTGACCATACAGACCTTTCACTTAAAGGTAACGCACTGGGAGTGGTATACAGCCAAATATGGAAGAATAAAGGGAAAGTGAGCGATTTAAATTCTGAGGTGATGAGCTTAAGGGCAATTCGCGCGCTCATTAAATCAGTAATAAATACTTCGCAAAGGCATGCCGGTTATAACACCTAAAATTATATATTTTCCACCGTCATAATTGGATAGCTTTTTTTGGTCATATGCCATTGCTTCTTCGCCATAAATCTACTGACAGAAATTCTGTTTCAATTTTGCCGCGGTCATTTCTATGGATTGACTGGACAAGAAAGAGAGGAAATATCTTGAACTAATGGAAAATAAAATGGAATGAAATGAGAGAGAGAGAGAGAGAGAGAGAGAGAGAGAGAGAGAGAGCGAGAGAGAGAGAGAGAGAGATAGAGAGAGAGAGAGAGAGAGAGAGAGAGAGAGAGAGAGAGATATGGGGTATATTAGTTGGGCGTATAGTTTGGGATGTATAGGGTGGGGAGGGGTAGGTTGAGAAAACGGAATGGTATATAAGCCAGAGCGAGACTAATCGGCATAAGAAAGTAATTGGAGGGGCAGAGATTGTTACACCGATGTAGGAGTGGGTTTGAGCGAGATATTGATCATTCTATGATTCAATCATTTATCTGGCTCAAATTTTTAGCCATGTTACTGAGATCCGTGAAATTTCGGGGGCGTCATCGTGTCGACACGCTCTTAATTTATTCCCTCCACTTCCGCAGCAGCGTAACACGAACGTCTAAGTGTGCCTGGTGTCATTGGCACAAGAGTTAAGACAAGATGATGTCTTCTAGTTTTGCGGTTGCGATTAGACATGCCTGGTAATTTGTCAAACTGGCATCGTCATGACTGTCTAGGCTCACTGTAGTTCACGAGTTTTACGATTTAATAGACAATAATGAGGGAGCTGCAGGACAGAGATGTTATTATTACATTATGGTAGGTCGGCCATGACTTGAAATAGGTTAGAAGAAGGTCAGGGAAGATCACTGGAGGATGTAAGTCACATACATAGCGATGCGTGGCTGGACGGTTGCCGTATGTTGAAAATGTATTTTCTATTTCACCTCTCCGTCTCCCTATCCTCCCCTTCCTCCTTCCATCCCTCCTATCTCACTTTCCCTGTCACGACAGCCCCATCTTCTCCTTTACACCCCCCCCCCTTCCCTATCTCGCCGCCAGCCTCTCTCTCCACCCCCAGCCCTCTCTCGCGCTTTCTCTTTCTCTCTCTCTCTCTCTCTCTCTCTCTCTCTCTCTCTCTATTTGAGATGAGAAACCAAAGTGTGCGACGGCATGAACATCAGGATATGGAGGGAGAATGTCAGTGGTTATGGCAGAGATGAAAGAGTTGGGTCGACGAAATAGTGCTCATTGTATAATTCCATACTTTTCTAACGCGAGCCCCTTGCCACGCTGTCGTGATCAGTGATATTCCTTGGGCGTCAGTGTGGCGCCGCACTTTTGATTTATATCCTCCAATTCCCCAACATCATAACATGCACTAGATAAGCGGAGAGCGAATGTCCTGTGTCATTGGCACTGTATTTAAATCAATAGGATATCTTGTAGCTTTATGTTGTTTTAGACAGGGTAATTTGTTAAAACATGAGTTAATACAGGGAAGGTAGGTGAGTGTATAGTATCTCCCAGATCTGCAGTGACTGATCGCCGACATGGAGAGCTTGTCGTAATTGGCAACATGTTGGTTTTATGAAAGCTAACACCGTTGAATTGGAATTCATGAGCTCAAGATCAATTTCAACTGGGCGATCAAGCTGCAATCAATCTGCAATCTAATTAGTGGCAAAGGGTTGATATTTAACCCGTGTGAATCCTAACAGCTCAGAAACTACAAGATAGTTTATGATGTAAGGAAAGGTTCTGTTGAATAATCTGAAACCAGGGCAGCAGCAGGTCCCAGTCAAATTATTTCCAAAATATATCAACAGCTTTCCTGTATATGCGTCTAGGCAAAATGAGTGCAAATAGGGATGCTTAACAAATATGTATCAAAACTCGGTCTTGATACTCACATTCTAAATGTATCCCGCTAGAATATATGTGTTTTCCCGTATTTAATATGTGGCCACGTATCCGCCGCGACATAAATTGATTGTCAAGTAGAAGAGATATTGCAAATCGTGGCTGCAATAACTTGGTGCACGCCAAGATTTTATACTGATTTGAATATTAATGTTTATCTCGGAAAATAAGACGATACTCCTACGAGTTCTGTTTTCAAATAGAAGCAAGATAGCAGCGTAATGCCGCGGTAAGAAATGGTATGTTCATATATCCATGTTTCATATTTTCATATTGCTGGTTTCTCTTGTTTTAGCACTGTTATTCCTCATGCGGTCGCCAAATGTATGATTGACATTCACAATGTCTAATTGACGAGTATTAAAATTATGCAGATTTCTCCCTTGCTCGTGCACAGTGTTATATTTAAATTAGGTCAGTTCCGCACTGTCTTGAAATAGATTTAAAAAGGTCAATGGATTTTATACTTGGTTGGAACTGAACAATTCCTAATAATTATTTGTCGTATATAAAACTCAATTATCTATTCTCTCTCTCTCGCTCTCTCTCTCTCTCTCTCTCTCTCTCTCTCTCTCTCTCTCTCTCTCACAGCGCACTTAGTAAGTCTTTTTGTAAATATACTCGTGTTAGACTTTTACGCGTAGTGGAGCGGAAAAGCCTAAGCATTGTGCTATTGAGGATACACGCAAACGTTGGCAGGCACAGTGGTAACGCCATTCACCCGTATCATTCCTGGATATAGAAACACAATGTGATTACATACTGAACATTTCCTGAACACATTTAATGGTTAAAGTTATAACAATGGTATGCGCAAGTCCTCTAATTACTTCTTCTATTACCTCTTATAATGTTATATATTCTGTAAACAAGATCACTAGCAGTGTCTGCTAGCTCAGCTAGCATCAGCATATAGGTCAATTGTTCTTGACATCTTCAATAGTATGCGTTATGTCCTGCAGAATAAATCTCGTCGTCGTGTGACTGCGCTAGTTGATATTAAATCATCTGAATGATGTGATAAATATCCATGTTAGAGCCAATTTCTGTGCTGGCAGTCACCGCCGACTTCGCGTTACACCCCTTCCATTAAATGTAACATTTATCAAAGGCAATTCGGCTCTCACTATTGTGTTATCAATATTCCAAGCACACGAGCTATGCATTCGCCAATGGCCGTGTAATCCGGTCTACCTCGCCATTTCAAACGATATTTGAAGCGTACACATTACAATCATATACCATACTGTATAAATTATGGATTATTTATTTGTTTACGGACTCTTTAACTGCATGCATTTAACACGCGCCACTTGGATATTAGCAGCCTTCGTTCTACTTACATTACTTACAATATACAGCAGAAAATTGGTCAATGGACATTTCCAGTTTTAGCTTTGACCCGCCCATCCCGAGTTACGCTCCGCCGACACCTCGCTCCTGTTGGATCAATCGATCGTTGCGCTCACTGACTATGCATTCCCAGAAAACTATGGCCCATGGCAGCAACAACATCCAGTCAAATTAGTTTCAAAATATTCGACAGAATGTTTATTAAATAGCGGTTAAATACAATTTAAAGACGCGTTAAAGACAGACTAATTTCGAATCATTCATGACATCATGATTATGACGTCATCCTACAGCCACATAGCTGATTACCACATCTTATGATAGATGGACACACTTGGAAAGATATGTTATGAAATGACAATAGCATAAAGCCCGAGGAAGCTATCACAGTTTTACTGGCAAGCATTTGCGCAAAGATAAAATCACAATAGCATTGCCTACTCATCTGCAGACACCTTGGATTTGTCTATCAGCCACTGACTACCACTCGAGGAGTATGATATATACATGGTCACCAAATAACGTATGCGCACTAAGGCTGACGCGTTTATCTTGGAACCCGGATATCGCTGTCAAGAAAGCATTATCCCCATACTGCAATCAGGCTGAACTGTTGGATGTACGTGGTAATATAGGGCAAATGCAAAATAATGTATGCCCTCTACTTAGTCAACTTGAGAGACGAACGTGACAGAATGCATTGACCGCATGCCAGAATCTGCACTTGAACGTCACATATTAACTGGAGATCCCCGAAGACGCTAGCAATTATAGATGCTGATGCCAGAGAATGGCTGCTTAAGAGAATGGCTGCTTAGGACTGTTGCTGAGTATTCGAGAATATATGCGTGTTAGGGATGCAAATGATCAACGGGGCAGCCGCCTAGAGCCGCCGACAGACACAGATGCGCGCCCGCCATTTTAGGCCGCAATGGCCCGTATGTATGGATGTATATATCTTGCGTATTTTTATTTATGTATAAAATTGGTTGCATTGCTTCTGTCCGTATACATAACTAGATGTTCCCTGTGTGTGAAGCAGATCAATGCTATGCCATTAGTAGAATGGCTTGCGTGTGTGGTCTTCTGAGCAGAATAACATCATCCAAACAGGACGTTAGATCATCAGCAGCCATGTCCAAGTAAACAATTTGTCAGAAATGTCGCACTTTGGAAAGATATGCCGACATAGAGACAGACAGAACGACTGTCAAACCACACTACTACAACGCATACTATGCGTTTATACTTAGGAAACAAATTCTATGTAAAAATGATATGTTAAAAATACATTCAGGAAGAACTGTCTTCGCCATTATTTCATCCGTTGTCTGGAGCAGCAAGGGTTGTTACGGCATTCGTCTCTCTTTACAGGCATGTCCGAATAGATTAGCTTTAGTACCTAATTAGAAGATAGTTGTGTTTGAATAATACTAACATTATCCTAGATCTGGCGATGAATGCCGTTCAACCAGCGATATATGAACAACAATTATAGCAAAACATTAAATCCATTTACATACATTCATTTACTATTTTCTTACGAAAGCAATTATTTACATCATAAAAGCCAGACAAGCAGAGCGAAACCGGCTTCACGTTCCATCTATCCCTCTGCGGCAGAACAGTGCGTATGAATAATGCAGATGCGCATAAGTTCACCTGTCTTATTGCGACCATCTGCCATATAGACCAACCATATTGCGGTCATTGGATGTATATTGCTCACGATGAATGTTCTCCATGCTATTAGAAGACATTTTGTGAATTTTCATAGTGTGGCCACGGCTGTCCAAATACTGGGAAGCTACTATGACAAATAAGAATGGAACTGCATCCAGCCAAATAAGCTGAAGACTATTCTAGGTGTATGGTTCCTGGGCAATGGCCCTTTCCACTTTTAGCTATTCTCCGCCCCTCTCTAGCTAAGATTTACCAACAGACGCTCGTATCGGGATTGGCCAACCCCTGCACTCACTGACTGTCAATTGGCAGAAATAGGTAAGCTGTTGAAGTGTTTGAATCTAATTTGCCTGGGTACTCAGACAGCGCCCAGTCAAATTAGTTTCAAAATATTCAACATCATGTTTATTAAATAGTAACGACCTAAGATTCGTAGAATGTGCCAGTATATTAAGCGTCTAAGACGGGCTAAATCGAGTCATCCATGCTGTAATTGAGTATGGTGTCATCGTACACGTTATGCAGTAGATTATGACGCCATATGACGTGATATGATGGATGGATAAAGAGGAAAGGTCCATGGAGCGAGATGGAGTTCATTGTGAAAATGAGTAATAAATAATTCCAGCTTGCAGGCATCTGTGCACAACTGGGCGCATTTCCAGTATCCAGTTGGTCTGGCAAATATTGTATTACTTATTTTACCAAGCATGATGCGCATGGACATAGTTACTGAGCAAATCATCAATCCCGGATCAATGGGATTGGGGTTTTCGTAAGAATTCTGGTAACGCTTCGATCTCCTCAGCTAAATTCTTTGTTAATTAAAGATGATTTTCAAATGAAAAATCTAGGATAATATTCTAGTTATTTTGTGATTTATTATTACAGACACATGTTTAACAAAGACGATTCATATGGGGCCACCTATTTCTAATAGTCACGAAAGACCATTTCGCTATCGACAGGCTTCTACCATTGCCTGGCGGAAATCCGCGTGTTTATTTTGGAAGAACAACGCACGAGTATATAACTAGACAAAGATTGCATTCACTTAGTCACGTTTCTATATGGAATGGTACAATTCACTGGCAGCTGTAATTGAAGCTTCGTCCCATTTTACCACGTACAAACAGTATATGTACACAACTGGAACACTATCGGAAAATGCTTTCTAGACACCGATATTCGATATTCAAAACCAAACATTATCAGGTAGCCCTCATATGTGCATATCTAAAAAAAGCCGACACATTGTCTCCTAGCAAATGGTACCATTATTGATCGTTAGTTAGTTGCTGGTAAAATAAGTGGGTTCCTGGAATTTGTCATCAGATGTATTTGTTATTATACTGTTGTCTCGTATTAGTGGCAACCATAGCAACCGAAGTTTATTATAAATGACTTATAAAAGGTTGATATCTTTACCGAAATGATTGTTAGATAAATATTCCGTAGTGTATTATGTGGATGATAGTGTAAGTTCAGATTAATTTGTATCATTCAAAATTATGACGGATACACAACATTTGATGTAGTAGTACACTAGCATTCAATAACTATGGTATGGATGTGGATGTGTCTTCTCATGGGGTAAACGCGTGAACAGTGTTGTTAGGACTGCAACGTCACTAGATGATGATGATGATGATGATGATGCGGGTACTCGTGCTGGCGATGGTGATGGGGATGGTGATAGTGATGTTGATGATGATGATGATGATGATGATGATGATGATGGCGGTTATGCCGATGGTGGTGGTGGTACTGATGATGATGATGATGATGATGATGATGATGATGATGATGGTGATGATGACTGAGTGACCGTGTACTGCGGCTCAAGAAGCGAACACTTATTTCAGCTGCTATCATTTTTTCTTCAACCCTCACGGTATCTTGTCTACTGCGAGAATCCTGAGCTCCTTTGAGTTCATTGTTGTCTTTAGTTGTCCTAGAATACGTCCCTCTGAAGTCTGACCGCAAAATAGTTAGCACGTTGATGTTGTAGCGTCCTTTGCGTACATGATACGTGTTGGTACTTACTGTTGCACATAATAGTGCTTTCGGGCCTCACAGATAGTGGTTCTGTGTTACACAGTTTGTAGGGTGCAGCATTTAATATTAGACTGTATGACCATTGCTTATTTGTAATGGCTCGCAGATTCGGTGAGATGCATCGAGTTTGTTCAACACGGCTTTTGGAGCTGAACATGTTCCATGGGAGAACTGTATCTATTACATATTCTCGAGATAGCAACTGTCATTATCAGTATTTAATCTATTAATTCTGGTTTAGCCTAGCATTGCCTCCAATAGAGAGACCCATCTCTAGCCATGCCCCTCCCACTTATAGCTATGTCCCACCAATTTCTAACTAAGCTCCACCCACTCATTGCCCTTGTTGAGATCGATCGAACAATGAACTCCCAGAATCCTAATATCCAGGTAACTAGTCCACGTAAGATGCTAAATAATGTGATACTAATAGAAATGGGAGTTGTTGCTGCCTATAGCTCCCAGTCAAACTACTTTCAAAATATTCAACATAATGTGTAATAAATAATGAATACGTCAAAGTATACAATTCGTGCATTTGAAAAAAGTTGTAGATATTTATAACAGAGCTAGATCCGCCATTCATTAAGCATTTTGATTGTGATGTGAGCCTACATATGACGTAATAGTTTATGACATCATATACGTGAGTGTCAGATTAGTCTTCTCCACCAGCATGATACGTATGCTTGTAGGCTTCTCACCGCAAGCTGTGCATGTGATATGTATGGGCAACTCCCCAAATATATAATGTCTCCATAAAACGCATTGACCATATATATATATAACAAACATAGAAAGACTATTTCCCATACTATGACAAAACAATAGGACAGATTTGGCGCTGAAAAATTGGCTTTGGCAAATCACTAAATAAATACTCCTTTACAATTTCAACAACCCTCCATTAATCACACGCTTATTACTCAAGTCTCTGTGAGGATTTTGGAGCAATGTCGCCTGTCTGTCTGTTTGCCTATCTATCTATCTCTCTATCTATCTCTCTACCTATCTATCTATCTATCTATCTATCTATCTATCTATCTATCTATCTATCTATCTATCTGTCTATCTGTCGGTCTGTCTGTCTGTCTGTATGTCTTTCCATCCATCCATCCAAATATATATATATATATATATATATATATATATATATATATATATATATATATATATATATATATATATATATATATATATATATATATATATATATATATATATATATAAATATATATATGTTTGTTTGTGTGTCAGTCTGATCATCAGCAGTATATTTCCTAAAGACATGAAGGTAGTCTGCAAATTTGGCACACCCATTCATATTATTGTTGACCAGAGATAATATGAACTTCAAGCAAAAGAATCAAATATCCAGATCAAATGAAGGATCTAGCTGTGCTCAGCCACTTATGACTAAGCCCCACAAGTGTATTCCACACGATGGAAGCCTCCCCAAGACGTCATGGAGAATGACGTCACATATTTGATGTAAGATCGGATCTTTCCATTTTCGCGAAATGCCTTGAGAAATCGGATCGCAAAGACATGAGTCTAAACCCTAACCGAAGTTTACCGACGATTCATGTCAATATAACAATGGCAGCAACAGCGCCCAGTCAAATTAGTTTCAAAATATTCAACAGAATATTTATTAAATAGTAAAAGCAAAGAATGTGTACAACACAGCATAGACCGTCTCCAAATATGCGTTCGTGACGTACTTATCGACGTCATTCACGACGTCATTCAGTATGATGTCATTGTACACATACGCAGTTCATTATGACGTCATATGATGGGTAGGTACTCTGGAAAGGTGAATTGCCAAATGTTGTCTCTCAATATATTACAGCAGCGACATTTCATTCTCCAAGCTCAGGAAAACGAGCATACGTCGGCATGAGTGGGTTAGTAGTGCATTCCAAAACTTAGCACGTGGTAGTTTACCGAATCTGGATATTTCATCATATAATAGCAGTAGCTGTAAAAGCAGCGGCATCGATTTTGTAAAACTGATACCATCCCAGTATTATCAGGAAAAGATTGAGTGTATAGTGAATTGATTAGGGAAGATCAGCTAAATGATATGCGACCTGCGCTCGCCAATGTGCCGGAATACATTCCGCCGAATAGACCACAGAATGGACCTTTCCAGTTGTTACTATGCCCCGCCGATCTCTAGCTAAGTTCCACCTACACCTCGCTCTTGATGAGATCGATCGATCCCTGAACTCCATGACTATGACTATCAATTTACAGAAAACTATACACGTAAACTGTTAAATATTTTGTAACTAATTTGACTGAGTGCTGTTGTTGCATATGTATTCAACATAATGTGCGTTAAATGGTAAAAACATACACTTCGTATACCGTGTCGTACTAAGCTTTAAAGACGGACAATCGAGTCATTCATGCCATAGTTAATGATGACGTCATCCTACACGTCACGTACTTGATTATGACATCAGATGATGGATGGTTAAATTGGAAAGGTTAATCCAACGGTTCCCTTAGGTCCTGTGCGTTGGCTGATAACTTTTATAAAGATCGCACCTTTACTTGGTCAATCATTTCTTTCTCCATCTCTTAGAATAAATAATTTACACTATGAACATCATTTTGTCTGGAGTAACAGTTGTGGTCGTGGTCGTTCGGTTGGAATGACAACTGTAGTAAATCCAAGCTATGTCTGGAGTGCGCGTGTTTATGGCACGCTTACATCTAGCTATTAAAGTCTATATTCACATACACATGCAATAGAGGGACCCGACCTCTCCCACAACTAGTTGTCGTCATACGCAATTACGTCACACGTGTGCTGAGATCATAATTCATACATAAGTATCTAACACCGTCATGAACATTGAATAGTCCTATCTTGATCTTACTCTTGATCTTATGGTGGCATATGCAAGGGCATTATTTCACACAGCATTCTTCAATAAATAAAACAACTCAAGCTGCTTCAATCATCAGAAAAGTTGCGACAAGACGCGCTTGTATTCGGTGACCCATCCACTCCAAAGGAGGACATAAAAGTTATCGGGGAAGCTTTCAGTAAATCTCTGTGGTGCGTCAATAAGTCATGGGTTAGACAATCTCAGATACCTGACTGCAATCTCTCCTAAACATGTACCGGTTGAACGCATGCCACCCACACGCAGAGCAGCTTACTTCCATTGCCTTCGGGTACATCACCAAGTAAATACATGGTGTCACCTAAAGACTGTCTTGGACAACGAAGAGAATGGGTATAAAGTAGAAAATGGATCAGTAACAACAATTATCACTGACAAGGATCCAGCATCCACAGAACTACTTCGGGATATCCGGTGACAAGGCACTAGCTCTACCCGCCTGTGCTCATCGTGTAGCTGTTCTAAGAAAGGCATTGCATGCAGTATCCATTGTAAATGTGAAGGCAACTTCTAAAACAGCTCGAAATATGAAGATGCAACTACATAAGCAATGTGACGTCGGATGTTCCACCTTAATGTTTAGGCGTAATATGTTTTTTCCTTGAAGAATAACTCATAAGCATTTGTAGCTTATTATCTGGTTCACAATTATTTTAAAATAATTACATGTAAGAAAATCATGCGTTCTTTATTTAAATGACGTTTTATATGGCTCCTACCCATAGCTTTGGCGGCCATATTGAAATTACCATAAAAACACATTTCCCCATGCGGGAATTTGGGAGACTTTTTTGGAAGCTATTTTGGTTCATACTGAAGTTATGATGCTAACCTCACTGGACGCTATGCCAGACGCAGAAGAGAGAGAGAGAGAGAGAGAGAGAGAGAGAGAGAGAGAGAGAGAGAGAGAGAGAGAGAGGAGGGAGGGAGGGAGTGCGGGCGGACGGGAGGGGGAGGGAGGGAGGGAGGGGGGGGGGGGAGGGAGAGCGAGACTGGGAAGGATGGAGATGATTGATAGGTATATACAACACCACGCTCACGGTGATTTAATCACAAAGGTGGCATGATCAACAATGAATAATGTATTATACCGGTGTCAACTTGATCAGTTCTGTGAAGGTCCATGGTGAGTCTCTCTGTTAAACATAATTATGTAACACATGCCAGGGTCACGAGGGAACTTAATTACACTGAGGAAATCTAGCGGTGTCGCCACCAGGGAATGAACACTAGCGTGTTAGCAAAAAGCCAGACTATATATTATTAGTTATACAAGTCTGTTGCGGGATCAATTCTGATTTGTATGCTGTACAGGCTAAGTTTATATTTTTCTTCTGGCAAGCCACTGGGGGTTGCCGAATATCGTTTTTGTTGCTATGTGTACCAGATTAACCCCCTAGTGTATCAACCGCGCCTCAAAGCGCTCAAAATACGACTTTCCTCAACTAATCCTTTAATTTGTTAAGAGTTGTCCAGCAAATTGAAATGTTTGCCCTGTGAATGACCATTTGCTGGCCAACAGATCATTGTTTTTTGTAAGTTTACAACCGAAATTTAGGAACATCCTTTTTAAAAAGGTAATTTGTGTCCGGTTTAACGATTAAAGGGTTACTGGTCAAAAGATCTAAATCTTTGTTTAGTCAGTGAACGAGCCAGTCATTTCACTCGTAAATTTTCAAAAATAGTATTCTCTTACCCTGCAAATAGACAGGCCTCAAGGCAACTGTAGAAGAAGTATTACCATCTTAAGCCACAACTTGATTTGGTAAAAGAAGGGTTATCATGATGAACAGTGTTGTGGTTTTAGGATGCGTTACCGGTACAGACACATTTAGCTTGGCGCGTATGGACTTGATGGTGTTTCCTCTTTGTTATAACTTTAGTATGTCGAAATCATCGAGGGCATAGCACTTAATATGCTTTACAAGGGTGTACATGGCGTAAATTGTATTATGGAAAGGGGATGGCTACTAAATATCATAGCGATAACGCATTACTAACTACCAGTAAATACACACTCAGACAAATGATATTAAACTAAATAATTACATAATTTTATTCCAAAATTTATTCACATTGTGTTGACGTCAGATATTGCATGACATCATGCCGATAAACAATAGATAATCAGATGAATACACAGATAAATACACTCTTCCCTTCTCCCTCTCACATTTCTATCCTTCCAACCTCTCTCACAAACACTTTCTCTCACGCCCACATACCGCTCTCTCTCACTCTCTAGCTCTCTGTAAGTCTATCTGTCCCTGCGTTCTCTCTCCCGCCACCTCTCTCTCTCTCTCTCTCTCTCTCTCTCTCTCTCTCTCTGTCTTTCTCGCTCTCTTTCTCCCTCCCCCTCTCTCTGTCTCTCCCGCCCTCTTTCTCCCCCACCCCTCGCTCCGTCTCTCTCTCCCCTTCCTCCCTCCCCTCCCTCCCTCGCTCCCTCCCTCCCTCGCTCACCCCTCTCTCTCTCTCTCTCTCTCTCTCTCTCTCTCTCTTTCTCTCTCTCTCTCTCTCTCTCTCTCTCTCTCTCTCTCTCTCTCTCTCGTACTCACACGTCTGTCATTCTCACTCTTTATGCGTTCATAATTGATATCAAAATGATATTTATCATTTACTCTCTGGCTCTCCGGGGGTCAAACAAGTAAAAATAAAGAACTGAATCAGGGCGCACATGTACAAACACAGATTAATCTAAGCTTGTGTGTCATTCCGTCTGCTCGCATCAATATCGTTTCTCGCACGGGACTATACATACATATGTCATTGATTAAATAAAACTGCTACACGATGAATATGATTGGCCATAAGACCATGCTAGTATCTGAAACAATTCATCATTCTGGAATACCTCTGCACGGTTACCAAAGGAAGATATTTTCAGACAGTAACTGGTTAGATAACCCGGAATATTTCATCCAGTGTTGTCACGTTGCGTGCCAGAGTAGTCTTGCACAAATTACATTTACTAAATTACTGATTTATTTCTGGTTATGACTGATAACTTGTACTTTCGCCAGCATGACGGAAAAATGTGTTCCTCGGATTATCTGTGTTTTATAATGCTAAGGTATTCGCGGGAATTAGTAAGTGAATCGTGACACAATTAAAATTATATAAAGCTTCAGGTTAAGCTTACATTGAATGAATGCATTGTGCTGCAACAATTACTCATAAAACGTCTTCGAGAAAGTGCACTTACATTGCGTATATGATGTTTCATGATATTTCTGTGTCACTATATGGCTGAGAGCAGGTTTACCGCCACCCGATCGATCATGATATCAGTCCATCTACCCAGATCTTACAACTTTGCTCATTTAAAATGATGGTTACAGAAAAGCAATGCGGCTCAACCAAGATTGCCTTATGTTTGATCTGTTCTTATGTCCCCAGGCGTCCGGGCAGAGGCACCAACAGTACACACGTTTAAAACAATTCTCAATACAATTGAGCAAATGTATAATAATGATCAACGAAATAAAGGTTTTTTTAATTTATTAATTCCTCTCTTAATGCGCGTATCTCAACATTGGTCTTACAAGAAGGCGTCTACATTAGTGCGGTAAAGCAAATGCCATGAACCCCTAATGTGGAACATTACGTGCTCCCATTATAAATTGTTCCTGACATATGTTTCCTTTAATGGGCGGGTGGCACAATAGTTTTGACGCATAATTGGCTCTCCTTGGGGTGTTTTGTCAGTATCCACATGACCTATTACTTTATATGATCTCGCTCAGTCGTACAATACATGTTCGTGGCCATTTAATACGAGCGGGAGTGCTGCCGCAATTTGATATCGTGAAACTTTCCTCAGAATATAGACGTGTACATGCATCATTAATATATATTGAGCCACCGTGTGTGTGTATATATGGGATAATTCATATTTCAATGTAGCAAATATATTTGCGTTGTGGGACGCAAAATATAACAACATGGAGATCACGATGCATGCCGAGCGAGGGAGAAAGAGGATGTATTGCTTGCTCATTTGGACAGAGCATTACACGATTCTGCACTAGATGAGTTTAGTATGTAAACCAGATAGATCAGATATGATACATTCTATTCAATGTTAGACGTACTATATTGAACAGATTTGCCTAATGCCAGAAATTGAAATCAAATATTGTTAAAAGAATATGCACCATGGTGTGTGTGTGTGTGTGTGTGTGTGTGTGCGTGTGCGTGTGCGTGTGCGTGTGCTTGTGTGTGTGTGTGTGTGTGTGTGTGTGTGTGTGTGTGTGTGTGTGTGTGTGTGTGTGTGTGTGTGTGTGTGTGTGTGTGTGTGCGTGTGTTGTAGGAAAGACGTTGTAATATAATACAAGAAAAACATAAATGTCGAGAGTCTTCCATGTTTCAGGTAGCTAACAAATCTTCAAAAATAAGTATTACCAAAGTACAGCTCCGTTCATATCCGAATATAATACACATAACACGTATTATCAGCAGATTTTAACAGAATCTCCAATACCATTGCTGGCTTTAGACGCTTCTGAGTTCATAATTCATATCCTGTCTCTCATCACAGACTAGACAGCTCGCCATAGCAAGCCGTAGCTTACTAATACATGACTAGGATTCACTCTGATTCAATTCTTTTGATGAATACTGCGACGTATGGAAACTAAAAATTAATATAGACAAAACAAAGGTCATGGTCTTTGGCAGTACAAAACGATTCTATGAAAAACTACATTTTCGTCTTAAATTAATAGAGCTTGAAATAGTAGATAGCTACAAATATCTTGGAATATTTTTTTCATATAATAGCCGCCTCCTTTTAGCGGAGAAAAATATTTCCGAACAAGCTCGCAAAGCTACATTTGCACTACATCGCCGAGCCAGGGAGCTGGACCTACCAACGGATTGCCATATTAAATTGTACCACCAAATAATTGAGCCAACCCTACTATACGGGTGCGAAGTCATCGGAATAGAAAACTGTAACCTATTAGAGAAAGCAAATTTAGATTTTTTCCGGTACATCCTAAAAATAAAAAATAGCACCCCAAAGTATATGATATACGGCGAGTTAGGAGAAACCCCAATCAAAATTGTAATAAGAAAACGCATGATAACATACTGGCTTAGGCTCATCTCAGGTAAGCAAACCAAACTCGCTTGCAAAATATACAAACATATTCTATTAGACCACAATCAGAACGGAACATACTACAAATGGCTAGACTCTATAAAAAATATTTTAGATAGCACGGGGCATAGCTATCTCTGGACGAACCAGACAATACACAACTTCAATGAAACAAAAATAAGAATAAACAAAAATCTTGATGACCAATATATCCAAGAGATGGGCGTATCTTGGAAGGGAAAAATCTACCACTCTTTTAAAATAAATTGGGAAATGGAAAATTATCTCATGAACTTAAATGACCGTAACAGAATCTTATTCACGAGATTTAGAACAAGCAATCATCGGCTACCAATAGAGGCGGGGCGGTGGGAAGGCATACTCCGGGAAGAAAGAATCTGTCCACTATGCACCCTGGATGAAATAGGAGATGAATTTCATTACCTATTCATCTGCGAATTCTTTAGCGATAAACGTATAGAAATCTTCCCAAGACACTATTATAAAAGACCACATTTTTCGAAATTTCACCAACTGCTTTCAACGAAGAACAAGAAATTACTATTAAATATCTGCCGTATGATCGAAGAAATTAATAGGCACTTCCAACGTTGATTAACCCTATACACAATGGACTCGCAGATTAACAACACAACATTGACGAGAATTCCAAAGTACCACTGCCACCACCACCACCACCACCACCACCACCACCAGCAACAACACCAACAACAACGACAACGAAAACGACAACGGCGACGACGACAACAACAACGACAACAACAATAACTATAGCAGCGACAGCAACAACAGCAACAATAACAACAATATTAATAATAGTAAGGTTTAAACATAGTAGTCAACCATGTCTAGAAAACTACTCTACCGCTAGATGTCGCTCCATTCAGACTAGTGCTCGAGTCGGACCACACGCTTTTGAACCCAAATGTAACAAACTGACCGCATTAGTGAACAGGTTCCACTGGGTGGGTGCACAAGATTCCCCATAAACTACCTAAGATTCGATCCGATCTGTTACTCAAATACCTGATGTCATAATAAAAATGTGTCACTTTTTATATGACGTTACAATCATACAACGTAAGCAGGCAACTGCCCTAGTAATCCGCTTGGTGTCCGACAATGGTTATTCAAGATCTCCCCTAAGCTAGGCAAGAACCGACCCTATGTAACCCAATTATCTGATGTCATAATAGAAATGCGTCAGCTGTCGGCTAACGTCATAGTGTAACGTTATAATGTGGTCTTCTTAAAGATTTCCCTTAAACCAACTAAGAACTGACCCTATGTTACCCAAGTATCTGATGTCATAATAGAAATGCGTTAGCTGTCAGCTAACGTTATAGTATAACGTTATAATGTGGTCCTCTTAAAGATTTCCCTTAAACCAAAACTGTTACCCAAGTATCTGATGTCATAAAAAACACGTCACATTTTAGCCGACGCCAAAATCACATAATGCAAACAACCACCTGCCTTAACAACCAGTTTGTTGCACCCACACTGTAGCTATCCAAGAAACAATAACAAAAAACCTAATTGTAGAAAAACTATAGAGTAACACGATAAGAGGCTGTTTTGTAGATTTAACACAGCAATGAATGGTTCGGTTATCGAGCAAGTCATTCCGGTGGTGAATACCCAAAATAGTCTTTGTCGCGATATGAATGAATATAACTGTCTATTGTTGAAAATAAGGTTGTTCTGTATTTTAGTTTAAAAAATGACTACCTTATGTACAGCAATAACCCATTTCTAAGAATACCAATCTGACATTTTTTATTATCAGTTATTATATATTTATTATAATCTAAATCCTGATGACCCCCACAATATGACCACTATAATTTTAGTACTTTGTTATTGAGATGGCGGTACAATAACAGTAATAATTTTGTCATTACTAATTATGAAGTACGTGTAAATAATAACTGTAGCTTTCATAATAATTCTAAGTTACTACTACTACTACTACTACTACTACTACTACTACTACTACTACTACTACTACTACTACTACTACTACTACTACTACAACTACTACTACTACTACTACGACTACTGCTGCTGCTGCTGCTGCTACTGCTAGTGCTATTGATGCTGCTGCTGCTGCTACGACTACTACTACTACTACTACTACTACTACTACCACCACTACTACTACTACTGCTACTACCGAAAGCACAAACAGTGGTTATATAACTAGATAAATACCAAAATATGTAATTATGAATTGATATATAATGTCTGATCGCCATAACATTTATAATTTCTGTAAATTCATATTCCCCATATGCCATTATGTGGCCTGGGGGTGTAAATAAAATAATCTGAATCTGAATCTGACTAATTCGCTGATAGATGCCGACGTACTACTTCAACACATCTTCAAACATGGTTTATTTTGATAGGTCATTTAATGAAAGGTAGGCCTGTTTGACAGGCCGTGTTTATGAACGCCCATCTCCAGGACAACAATTCATCACAAAGCTAGTTTCTCTTGATTGGCCATTTAGACAATGAAAGGTAGGCTTGCTGGACACGCTGTGTCTATGAACTTCCATCTTCGATTTAGCTATCAACAGAAAGCTTGCTGTGAGTTTACCGAGCTATACGGTTATCTTCAATTACATCACCATTACATCCCATGTTCTATCCAGCAATAATGACAAAAATAATATAAGGTGAATTTGGTGGCGAATGGTCAGCATACATGTGAAAATTAAAAAAATAATCTGTCATGTGATCTACTCCAACTCGTTGCCATTTAGACAGTAAGTTATCATTTATTTATATCTCATTTGGGACCTGCACATATTATCGTTCAGGGTTTATTTACATGTATTGTGACTACTATTAATTCAGAAAGAAACAATATTGTCAAATGAAACACA
This sequence comes from Chaetoderma sp. LZ-2023a, assembly GCA_034401795.1. Classification (NCBI taxonomy): domain Eukaryota; kingdom Metazoa; phylum Mollusca; class Caudofoveata; order Chaetodermatida; family Chaetodermatidae; genus Chaetoderma; species Chaetoderma sp. LZ-2023a. Next base: position 101,213,888 of record CM067366.1, read on the forward strand.
CCTTAGCAAATATACCCAGGCTACAAATACCCATTAGACAATGCATGTGACTCACAAGTGCGAGAGAATATGTCGGGAAGGCTTATTCATGTTTGGTCACAGAGTTTGATCTTTAAGTAATTCATGGTCATACTATCCTTTCAGCATCTGCCTCTTCTAACTTCTCATACAGAATAAATGAAATCTACATAAACACCTGACACTGACGTCTATTATTCAAAATCTTACATGACAACTACACTGAGTCCTGCATTGTTTGAGATGAAATATAATGAGAAATAATGTGCAATAACTAAGTAGTAAAGCTGGGGGGAGGGACAGACGTTATTGCTCTTCTCTGCGGGAGGTCTTGGAGAACAATGGTATCCGTATGCACAACAATGGCGGCCGTAGGCACACAAAGGAAGAAGAATGGCATCCGTACGCACTGGTATGTGAGAGCAATGGCGTCCATCCCCTTGTGATTTAGAGATTTGAGTACAAGGACATCTATATTCACACACTTGAGAATCTATATTTAGTATGTGTGGCTCATGGTAAAACCCCATTGTCCATCCAATTTCTTGCTGACAATTTTAACCAATAAAAGTTGGGTATTTTAAGTTTTAACCTAGCTCCACGTGCCCCCCCCCCCCTCCATGGTTATCTACCTGGTAAAAATAATAGATTTTAAGAGGTGGACTGATAACGGATGTAGAAATAATAGAGTTTAAGAGTTGGTCTGATACGGGAGGTCTATGACGAGGATGAGGAGTAGGAGTAGGAGCTGGATGAGGATTGCATTCCTCCTCAGTAGAAGTTGATGGTTGGTTTGAGGGTGATGCTAGCGTACTTGTTTACAAGACAATGCTCGATGTACAAATATTTTGAAAATAATTTGACTGCCTGCGTCAGTTGAGGCGGAATGCTATAACATTCCTCCTCAGTAGAAGTTGCTGGGTGGTTTTGAGGGCGATGCTAGCATACTATTAAAAATCATTACACACAATATTTATCAGTGGACCCATTTAAATGACTGCGTTGTCATATGTTTTATTATGGTTTTTAACCCCGCTTTGTACCAGTAAAGTCGTACGGATAATTGTACCATACGAATATTTTGAAAACGCTTTCGCTGGCTTAACACGATCAAATCGTTTCCTAGGTATCTAGCTATAACACCACCCAATTACTTTGTCTTGTGTGACATCTCGTTGTCTCGATGTGTTTAAGCCACTAGACTTTATTAGTAAACTATGCACATGCCAAATATTTTGAAAAACGATTTGACTGGCGACTTAGCTGACCTTATGTGCAACTTTGTTTTTAAAAACCTGATAGGAAATATAGCGTTTGCAATAACGTCAGTCGTTTTAGATTTTGTGTCTGATGGATGTTATCGTTGCATGTAAAATGTCTGCATTATGTCTCTGAGGGTGACACACGTTTATGGAATTGTTTGTCAAGTGGATCACTCTGTATGATAAAAAGTTTATTTGTCATGTATGGCATAAAGTTTTACCATTCATCAGTGTCCCATTAGCCATGGGATCGGTCCTTAATCGAGTTACAAACATGCCACGTGTTAAGGAAGAATTAAAGAATGTTAAAGCACCACCCGTCTCGTTCTAAGCACAAGATATTATGTCCTCGCTGACAGTTTTTAAAAAATCGATAATAAAGCATGCACACGCTCACCGGCTATTGTTGTTTACTGACGCATACAGATTCAACAAGTAAGAGCAACATTACGAGCATAGTAGCATAATCATAAATGGTCGTTTACCACAAATATAAATATATCCTTTTGCTACAGAGCAGTGATAGGTTATAGCCATGTTTTTACTATATAAGTCAGTCCTGCCCTAAGCGACGACCTCGTGTTACACCATTACATGGACGCTAGAGACTTTCTTAGCCCTTTAACCCTCGAATTTCTTCAAGAAAATTGTAATTTTCTTCATATTCATAAATGTAGACCAAGAGAAGACTATTTTTGAAAATATATCGTTGGAATGACTGGCACTGCTGGCTATCCATTTGTCTATACATTTCACCAGCAAACACCCCCACCCCCACCAACCACCACTGCCACCACCATCACCATCACCAACACCCAGCATCAACACCACCACCCACCACCTTCACCACCGCCACCACTGGCACCAGCACCACCACCCACGCACCACCTTCACTACCACTGCCACTAGCACCACCACCAGCACCACTGTCACCACTATGGCCACTACTGTCATACATCACCAACATCAACACCACCAACCACCACCCTCACCACAACCGCCACTAGCACCCCCACCAGTACCACTACCGCCAGTATTGATATCCACCACCAACCACTAAGCACCACCACCACCACTACGAACTACACCCACGACCATGCATTAACCCACCACCAACACCCACCCACCCGCCAACCCCTAGCAAATTTCTTCATATTCGTACTTGCAGTCCTAGAGAAGACTGTTTTTGAAAATTTATCATCGGAATGACTGACTCTGACAGCTATCCATTTGTCTAGACATTGTGGTCGGAATGTGTGAGAGCACTATGTCTGAAAAATGGCATATATGTTGGAGAGAGTATGGCAATGAGGGTTTACTAAAGGTCTTGCTCATATGCATAGGTGCTAATATGTGATACTGCTAGTTATATGTTGTGCCCTTGTGCGTGTGCATGTGTGCGCATGCCCTGGTGTGCGCCCTTGTGTGCATGCGTGTGCCAGAAGACTATTTTTGAAAATTTATCATTGGAATGACCGGCTCTGCTGGCTATCCATTTGTCTAGTCATTGTAACAGCAAACACCACCCACAAGCCACCCACCACCACCACCATCATCATCATCATCACAAACACCCACCCCCTTCACCACGACCAGCACCACCACCAGCACCACTACCACAACCACCACCAGTGCCGCCATCCACCACAATCACTAAGCACCACCACCACCAATGCATGTTGCGGATTGCGACTGCATATTGCGAATTTGTTGCTGCATGTTGTGGATTTGTGGGCGCATGTTGCGGATTTGCGGGCGCATGTTGCAGATGTGCGGGTGCAAGTTGTGGATGGCAACAAGTGTATGTACATGCCTGAACATACCTACATGCCAAAATGCATGCATACATGTTGTGGATTTGCAGCCACATGTTGCAATTATGGCCGCATGTTGTGGATTGCGACCACATGTTGCAGATTTGTGGCCGCATGTTGTGGATTTGCAGGGCGCATGTTGTGGACTTCCAGGTGTATGTTGCGGATTGCAGCCACATGTTGTGGATTGTGACCGCATGTTGCGGATTTGTAGCCACATGTTCCAGATTTGTGGGCACATGTTGCGAATTTGTGGGGCACATGTTGTGGATGGCAACAAGTGCATGTACATGCCTGAACATGCATACATGTCAAAATGCATCGTACATGTGCAGCCACATGTGGGCCTCATGTTGCGGATTTGTGGCCGAATGTTGCGGATTACGGCCGCATTTTGTGGATTACAACCACATGTTGCAGATTTGTGGCCACATGTTGTGGATTTGCCGGTGCATGTTGCTGATTTGCATCCACATGTTGTGGATTGCGACCGCATGTTGCAGATTTGTAGCTGCATATTCCAGATTTACGGGTGCCTGTTGCAGATTTGCGGCCACATGTTGCAGATTTGCAGACAAGTGCATGTATATGCCTGAACATGCATACACGCCAAAATGCATGCGTACGTTTGCAGTCACAAGCAGGCCGCATTTTGTGGATTTGGTGGTGCATGTTGCGGATTGCGACCACATGTTGCAGATTTGTGGCTGCATGTTGTGGATTTGCGGCTGCATGTTGCTGATTTGCGTCCACATGTTGTGTATTGCAACCGCATGTTGCAGATTCGTAGCTGCATGTTCCGGATTTGTGGGCACCTGTTGCAGATTTTCAGCCACA
>CM067366.1:101222818-101247818 GCA_034401795.1 Chaetoderma sp. LZ-2023a
TATCATCACAACTGCATGCCAATTTCCGTGTGTACCTCTATATCATCACAGCTGCCATGCCAGTTTCCGCATGTACCACTTTATCATCACAACTGTCATGGCAATTTCCGCTTGTACCCCTATATCATCACAACTGTCATGCCAATTTCCGTGTGTACCTCTTTATCATCACGACTGCATGTCAATTTTCGCTTGTACCTCTATATCATCACACCTGCCATGTCAGTTTCCGCTTGTACCTCTATATCATCATAACTGCATGTCGATTTCCGTGTGTACCTCTATATCATCACAGCTGTCATGTCAGTTTCTGCTTGTACCTCTATATCATCACAACTGCCATGTCAGTTTCCGCTTGTACATCTGTATCATCACAACTGTCATGTCAGTTTCCGCTTGTACCTCTATATCATCACAACTGCCATGCCAGTTTCCGCTTGCACCTCTATATCATCACAACTGCCATGTCAGTTTCCGTGTGGCCCTCTATATCATCACAACTGCCATGTCAGTTTCCACTTGTACCTCTATATCATCACAACTGCCATGCCAGTTTCCGTGTGTACCACTTTATCATCACAACTGAATGTAAGTTTCCGCTTGTACCGCTTTATCATCACAACTGCCATATCCCGCGCGGGCATCCCATCATTGTATGTATGTCTTTATTTAGTGTCATATATGTCCATCCAAGTTTCATTGTTAAGAACAAATACACAATATTTATTATGTTTTATACATGACGTATCTAAATATGGCACTCATTTTGGCGTGTGTGATTGCCGTTGTAAGTTGTATGCAATCATGCATATCGATTTCTACATTTATTATAATAATTATGGAACATTATTGTTTAAATAAGTTTATTTAATTCAACATAGTGACTATGCTAGAGAGTAGAGCACGTATGCAGTAATTGAGTGTGTCTTATAGGATATTAAAGTCACATATCTCGAGTTTCAGTATATGTCACAATTCGGACTATATATCGGTACAGATTAACTAGATGTATCAATGATAATGTTAATAAAATCTCAAGAATTCTATTCTGTACCCGCCTCGCTTAGCGGTTCTACTGAACAGATCTTCTCAGAACTTGCAACAGCAACAGTGTTCCATAATATTATTTTCAAAATGGACAATTTTAACGCATATTTTGAATAATTCTGATTCTATTGGATCGATCATCTCGATCACCGTCGCTTCCTAAAGAGGTATCCCCATTTTGGGGTAAAAGACTCAAACAGCAACAGCGTTCGGCAACATTGTGTTTTGAAATGGACAGTGTTGATGCATATATAAATAAATCTGGTTCTATTGTAGCCGCCGTCTCCAAACGTTGGTGGATGTGTGTCCATGGGGTCCGGAAGAGGCTTCAAACAAGCCTCCAAACCGACCGGAGCGCACAAGAAATAGCAGGGGCATAGCTATAAATGGGTTACTCTATTCAGAAGAATACACGGATGAGCGACCTGTTTTGATTTCGGACTCACAGCTAATAACACTATCGTGTGCACGTAGATCGTCAGTAATACTTAAATCAGCGTATATGAATGGTAATTAATGCGTTATGATCACGCGCCTATTGAACAGTCATTCTATATCATCCATGCTCAGATATTAAATACAATGGTATATATGCTTAACATATGCTATGCGTCGTGAATAACGATCAACTATTGATGGAACACGTGTGGCAGAGCACTTGGTTGGATTAAAGGCTATCTAACCAACAGTGTGTTCAATACAATGGTCTCTTATATGAAAATAATATATTAGTATGTTCCTCAAAGATCAATTTTTGGCCTGCTGCTATTTCTATTAAACATGAATGGTCTACCCACCACATGTAACTAACTATCACAAATTGTGTTTGCTGATGATACCAATGCCTTTGTATTGCCACAAAGATATAGATACCCTGTATAAAAATGTAAATCATGAAATGGAGAATGTAATCCACTGGTTTAAAACAAATACGCTGCCACTAAATGTAAGTAAAACTACGTATCTATTATTCACAGAAAGCTTAAATCCAAAAATTCCACAAAACAAATCTCACAACAACAAGAACAACAACAACAACAACAACAACAACAGCTACAACAACAACAACATCAGCAACAGCAGCAACAACAACACCACCACCACCACCACCAACAACAACAACAACGTTAATGAGAATGTTAATAATTAAGTTACTGCTCACATTAATACTAATGTTATGAATAGCATATGCTTTAATAATGATATGGTATGACGATGAACCATGGTGAGCACATCCACAAACCTTCCTCCCAAACAACGTTATATAGCCAACAGCGCATCTTAATTGCTTCATATATGTATTTTATGTATTGTAAGTTAAGTGAATAACGTTTATAGTTGTCATTTTGTGTGTTTCCCATCCGGTTTGTAATGCATAAGATGCCCACCACCTAATAGGCATTGCCTTGGATGTACTGCCTCCAGTATCTATGCATATGTACATAAATCAAGAAATACATAATATTGAACTTGACCTTAAGTACTATGATGTCATATTGCACAACCCGCCATAATGGAAACGGATTACAATGTGATGCTAATTGAACTGGAGACTACGCATGCATTATCCAGTAAGGTATTTCAGACACATTCTTTTCACAAAGCTATTCGTGTATCGCATTGCGCTAAAAAATATATGATAAGGCCGTGACACGCGGGTGAACAAATTGCTTCCAGCAAGTTAGTTCCAGCATGTCTTTCCACAAAGTGTGATGTCATCAACAAGTTGATTTTATTAAATTGGTTTCATTAAGCATGGACCAGCCAGTTGAATCTAGCATGGTACATGGCTACGTATGTTTTGCCACAAGACACTGCACAATCATTCAATGAGTTGCCGTCATTTGTTCCATTTGAAGCATTCGGTAGATTGCATATTATACAAATAATCGTGAGTTTCGAACACTGCTTTACAATTCACAATGTCGCTTTGATGTGACTGCTAGCTATCACATTGTTATTGCCACATTGCCGAATAAGTTCATGATGCAATTCGGACAAGGTACTTGGTCAGATATATAAGTCAAATATTAAAATGATGTTTGCAACGGAGTTGGTGCGTGTCACACGGACCATTATGGTGACGGCAACAACATGCAGCTGAAACGTGGGTGAAAATGTTGACTGAAATAAACACGTTCGTGTTTTTGGAATATCTTTGGTTCTCGTTACACATGAGCAAGCGTGTTCAAACCAATACGTTCCCCGCAACTTGTTCACCCATATTCCATGGCATCCCAATCAATATTGCATGTGGAATGCTATTAAGACACATCTCTGCCAGTTTAACGACTTAAATATGTCGCAATTTACTAGGAATAGTGACGGCGGCTTGATAAATTACATGGTCAAATTGCATGCATAAAATATAAGAACTCCACAAAGACAGCCCCCACCCTGGGTGTGCTTAAGGCCGTCTTAGTGACACGAGCAGATGCATTCCTTTCACAGTGTATGATGCATGTATGAGAAAATGTGTGGCATAAATTAGTTGCTCGATGACAGATTGCCTTGTTACAGATTTCAACATAGCTTAACCTATTGCCTAGTATCCCGGGAATATAGCATCACACCACCCATACCACCATCCCCACCCTCATTCCATCCTCTCACTCTCTCGCTCATGCCTCCTTCATTGTCTCTCTCTCCCTCCTTCCCTCCATACACTCCAATCCCTTCCCAATCTATCTGCTTCACCCCCTCCCTCATTCCCCCTTTCCTCCCTCCCCCTCTATCTCTCTTTCTCTCTCTCTCTCTCTCTCTCGGCGGCGGTGGCGGCAGCGGCGGTGCTGGCGGTGGTGTTGTCCCTCTCTTCTCTCTCTCCCGCTCTCTCCCCCCTTCTATCTGTATCTCTCTCTCTCTCCCTCCCTCCCATGGGAGTGTGGGATGACACATTTGACGGAGAACCAACCATATGTCAAATGTATGCGTCATCCCGTGACGTAAAGGTGCATACAATAATTTATGTTAAGATACAGTCTTTAGAGACAGTGTTTTCGTTGTTCACTTGTCGCCTTGACAATGTTATTCATTACATAATCTTTAACGAAATTGCACACTGCGCGCATTGGTTCATGCCAATTTCTTTCTGAGAAAACCTGTTAAGTAGAAAAATCCTTTGGGAAAGACCTGAATCTATCCGGTCATACCCTTGGTATAGAATATAATAGACATATACATTTAATTTTTAAATCAAACATCAAACTGAGATGAAAGTTGTGTCTAAATCGGTTAAGACGGCATTGCACAGAACAAATTCTGAATGCGTTATTATGTATTCTAATATGATATTTGACCATTGACTATATATTCACCGGAAACCAGCTCATACTGGGGTAATTGCTATGCTAGTAGCTGACTTGATTTTGATTTGAACGTATTTTATTGTAACATTATGCACATTGAGATCTGGCTCACAGGCTTACAACTTAGTCGCGTTCTTTCATTACATAATCATTATACGCAGGCAATATACAGTTATACATATACTTTATTATCCAATTGTGCAACACTAACGAAAACAATACATTAAGAGATGCGTGCGTGCGTGCGTGCGTGCGTGCGTGCGTGCGCGCGCGCATGCGTACGTGCATGTGTGCGTGCGTGCGTGTTTGCGTGCGTGCGTGCGTGTTTGAGAGAGATGAGGTGAGAGATAGCGAGAGAGAGAGAGAGAGGGAGAGAGAGAGAGAGGGAGAGAGGGAGGAGGGAGGGGGGGGGGCGGCGGTGAGAGGTGGGTGAATAATTTATACAGATTGGAAGCGAATGGAAAAGAATGGTTCTCTAAAATTACGAGTAAATGTTAATTGTATAGCAATAAGTTTCACCACTGGAATAATTGCTATCCATTGGAATTCATAGTACATAGAATACATTAAGGGCATGTTATTGCAGCATAAGACAGCGCGATTCTGTTAGAGTAGATGCCCATGGCCACATAATTGTGATTCACCATCTATTTTGTAAATCCATAAACAAATAACACACTTATTAGCTTTCCAGCTGTTCTCGTATGTGGCAACACTTAGAGGTAAAGATGATAGCTATATATAGAGTATTATAGATGGCACATTTACATAACACATATTGGCGCGAATACATGCTCTAAGCTTTGTTCACGTGGTGGCCCATCTGGCTATTTTTTTAATTTACCACCGAAATGACTGGCTCGATAATCGAGCCAGTCATTCCTGTAGTACACAAAAAATAATCTTCTCTTGGTCTGCAAATGGGCATTTTCTTCGAGAAAATTTAAATTTTCTTGAACACAGTTAAGGGTTAAAGTGTTAATACCAATCATTACATATACTATATGCACAAGAAAAATTAAGCAAATCATCTTACACATACATCCCACCTGACCTGGTGAATTGGAGCAACACCTAGTTAAATGGGCTTGGCCTTAATCGATTCTAAATATAACGTCGTGGATATGCGCATACTGTGATCACCGCCGCCACCGCAGCCACCGCCGGCACCAGGACAACCACCACCACCACGACCACCACGACCACCACCACCACCACCACCACTACCACCACCACCACCGCCACTACGGCCACTACCACCACCACTAGCACCACCACCAGCAGCAGCAGCAGCAGCTGCACCACCACCACCACCACCACCACCACCACCACCACCACCACCACCACCACCACCACCACCCCACACCCGCCGCCAAAGCCAGAATATCAGCACCATCGCTATACTCATGCATCACTTGACATCAGGACTACAACCAGCAGTATCACCAACAGAACCGGCACCACCACCACCTCCATCACCACAACCACCACCACCTCCGGCACCACCACCACCACCACCTCCGCCACATCCGCCGCCATCGCCACGACCGCCCCACCGCCGCCACCAGCAGCAGCAGCAGCAGCTGCACCACCACCACCACCACCACCACCACCACCACCACCACCACCACCACCACCACCACCACCACCACCACTACTACCACCGCCACTACCGCCGCCACCGCGACCACGACGACCCACCACCACAACAACCACCACCCAAACAACCACCGCCACCGCCAACACCATAACAACCACCACCGCCACCACGGCCACCGCCCCAGCCCCCACCCACCCACTCACCCACCACCACTGCCAATAACAACAGCACCGCCGACACCGTTGTCACCACCACCACCGCCAGCACCACCACCACCAACACTAATAAATACTACTATTCTGAAACCAGCTTAAAAAAAAGCATTACTTGTTCTCTACCGGTAGTGATGGTAGTAATGTTAATGGATGTCGTCTTTCTGGTGGTGTGTGATGTCTGTGACAAGGTTGGTGGTTGTGATAACGTCGTCGTCATCCAGCAATACGAGCCACCCCACAAGCAGCTCAGATTGGTGTGGCATATGGTATGAAGTAGTTTTTGCAAAGTGATGCGAGAATTATTAATGTTGATCTGATTACACTTTCCTTCAATATGGTGAATATAATACGTATATGCAGAGCAATGTTAAATTGAATTGATAGTTACATCATGTTATTCCACGTATTACACATAATTAGTTGATTGATGCTCTCTCAGTCTCCCCGCTAAAAATACACATTTTGGATACGTAAAACCCTCAATTCTGCGAATTCGCAATGAAATAGTGATCCAGTTACGAGTAGTAACATAGATAGCAGGTATGGCTGATACAGTCGTTAAGCTAATTAAGACACACGCGACTGAATAATAACGCAATCTACTGCTTTTGTGTTTAAGCTGAAGAAACCATCAGTCAACTTAGTTTTAAATCACCAATAGAAACGATTACACTCCTCAACATTTAATATGCTAACTTCCCTGGACTCTATGCCCCATTGCACGTTCATAGGAAAGAGTGTGTGAGAGCAAGATGGGGTAGGGGTGGGTGGGGATTTGTGTTGGGTGGGGGCTGGCCGCGTAATTTAATCACAATGGTGGCATGATCACCATTGAAGAATGTATTGTACCCATGCCACTATCAGCGACCGTTGGCAGTGATATAGTCTGTGCATGGCTTTATGCTTCAACATTTGCAAAACACGTAATGTCTATGATTGATAGACCAAGTATGTTTATGGTTGCAACAAAACATGAAAAAAGACATGATTTTATCTCAATGAGGTCGTTTGGTGTAATATCAACACGGTCAGTTCTGTCAAGAGTCATATTGAGTCTGCCTGGCATACATAATTATGCAACACATGCCAGGATCACGAGGATACTTAATTACATTGATGAAATCCGTGTCGCCATCAGGGAATGAAAATGATCGTGTTAGCACATAACCAATCTATATATTATTAGGTATACAAGTGTCTTGTGTATGCTGCAAGACTAAATTTTGTCAGCCCGTAATGCCATTGGAGTTGCAGACGGTCGTTTTTGCACGATGTAGTGAGTACCATATTAATAAAATGAACAGGGTTGTGGCTTTAGGATGCGTTACCGGTACAGTCACATTGAGTTTGACGCATATGGTGGCGGACTCGGGTGTGCGTGGCAGGATGGCCTGTTTCCTCTATGCAGTAACTTTGGTACGTCGGAATCAAATAAGGTAAAGCATTTAATATGCTTTACACGGTCATTATTGTCATAAATTCTTTCAGAGAGAGAGAGAGACCACGGCTACTAAATATTATGAGGATAGAGCATTACTAATTACTAGTAAATACACACTCATACAAATGATGTTACATTTAATAATTACATAATTTATTGCAGTTATTGTGGTGACAACAATTGATGGTCAGATGAATAGGTATATAAATAAACTATTCCACCCTCTCTCTCTCTCTCTCTGTCTCTCTCACTCTCTTTCTCTCTCTCTCTCTCTCGCTCTCTCTCTTGCTCTCTTTGTCGCATCCCTCTCTCTCTCTCTCTCTCTCTCTCTCACTCTTTGCCGCATCTCTCTCTCGCGCTCTCTCGCTCTCTCTCTCTCTCTCTCTCTCTCTCTCTTTCTCTCAGTCTATGCTTTCGCTCTCACTCCTTCTCTTCCTCTATCTCCATATGTCTTTCTTCTCCATATTATTTCCCACCCTCTACTCTCTCTCTCTCTCTCTCTCTCTCTCTCTCTCTCTCTCTATCTCTCTCTCTCTCTGTATATATGTATATATGTATTTTTATTTTATTGACGCACTGGCAACGTGCGGCTTCAATTTCCATGTGCTAACTTAGCCGACAGTGCTGCACCCGTTAGTTTAATTTGTTGATCACCATCTCCCGGTCGCGGGATCGAACCGCGATCCTGCAACTCCGCATAGCATCAGCAACCAGACATCTTTCCACTGGACCACCGCACCAAGACTAATAAGTCAAGGATTGGCCGACCAGCTTTCACATGTCCGATATACTGACACACTGACGATTCATATGGGACTATCTGTGGATGCATCTGTCACAATCAATCCTAGGCTTTTACGCCTATTGTACTCTGACTCCAGCACGGCTCTTGCAGTATATGTATTTTAATTTTATTGACGCACTGGCAACGTGCGGCTTCAATTTCCATGTGCTAACTTAGCCGACAGTGCTGCACCCGTTAGTTTAATTTGTTGATCACCATCTCCCGGTCGCGGGATCGAACCGCCATCCTGCAACTCCGCATAGCATCAGCAACCAGACATCTTTCCACTGGACCACCGCACCAAGACTAATAAGTCAAGGATTGGCCGACCAGCTTTCACATGTCCGATATACTGACACACTGACGATTCATATGGGACTATCTGTGGATGCATCTGTCACAATCAATCCTAGGCTTTTACGCCTATTGTACTCTGACTCCAGCACGGCTCTGGCAGTATATGTATTTTAATTTTATTGACGCACTGGCAACGTGCGGCTTCAATTTCCATGTGCTAACTTAGCCGACAGTGCTGCACCCGTTAGTTTAATTTGTTGATCACCATCTCCCGGTCCCGGGATCGAACCGTCATCCTGCAACTCCGCATAGCATCAGCAACCAGGCATCTTTCCACTGGACCACCGCACCAAGACTAATAAGTCAAGGATTGGCCGACCAGCTTTCACATGTCCGATATACTGACACACTGACGATTCATATGGGACTATCTGTGGATGCATCTGTCACAATCAATCCTAGGCTTTTACGCCTATTGTACTCTGACTCCAGCACGGCTCTGGCAGTATATGTATTTTTATTTTATTGACGCACTGGCAACGTGCGGCTTCAATTTCCATGTGCTAACTTAGCCGACAGTGCTGCACCCGTTAGTTTAATTTGTTGATCACCATCTCCCGGTCGCGGGATCGAACCGCCATCCTGCAACTCCGCATAGCATCAGCAACCAGGCATCTTTCCACTGGACCACCGCACCAAGACTAATAAGTCAAGGATTGGCCGACCAGCTTTCACATGTCCGATATACTGACACACTGACGATTCATATGGGACTATCTGTGGATGCATCTGTCACAATCAATCCTAGGCTTTTACGCCTATTGTACTCTGACTCCAGCACGGCTCTGGCAGTATATGTATTTTTATTTTATTGACGCACTGGCAACGTGCGGCTTCAATTTCCATGTGCTAACTTAGCCGACAGTGCTGCACCCGTTAGTTTAATTTGTTGATCACCATCTCCCGGTCGCGGGATCGAACCGCCATCCTGCAACTCCGCATAGCATCAGCAACCAGGCATCTTTCCACTGGACCACCGCACCAAGACTAATAAGTCAAGGATTGGCCGACCAGCTTTCACATGTCCGATATACTGACACACTGACGATTCATATGGGACTATCTGTGGATGCATCTGTCACAATCAATCCTAGGCTTTTACGCCTATTGTACTCTGACTCCAGCACGGCTCTGGCAGTATATGTATTTTTATTTTATTGACGCACTGGCAACGTGCGGCTTCAATTTCCATGTGCTAACTTAGCCGACAGTGCTGCACCCGTTAGTTTAATTTGTTGATCACCATCTCCCGGTCGCGGGATCGAACCGCCATTCTGCAATGCCGCATAGCATCAGCAACCAGGCGTCTTTCCACTGGACCACCGCACCAAGACTCTCTCTCTCTCTCTCTCTCTCTCTCTCTGTATGTATGTATGTATGTATGTATGTATTTTTATTTTATTGACGCACTGGCAACGTGCGGCTTCAATTTCCATGTGCTAACTTAGCCGACAGTGCTGCACCCGTTAGTTTAATTTGTTGATCACCATCTCCCGGTCGCGGGATCGAACCGTCATCCTGCAACTCCGCATAGCATCAGCAACCAGGCATCTTTCCACTGGACCACCGCACCAAGACTAATAAGTCAAGGATTGGCCGACCAGCTTTCACATGTCTGATATACTGACACACTGACGATTCATATGGGACTATCTGTGGATGCATCTGTCACAATCAATCCTAGGCTTTTACGCCTATTGTACTCTGACTCCAGCACGGCTCTGGCAGTATATGTATTTTTATTTTATTGACGCACTGGCAACGTGCGGCTTCAATTTCCATGTGCTAACTTAGCCGACAGTGCTGCACCCGTTAGTTTAATTTGTTGATCACCATCTCCCGGTCGGGGGATCGAACCGTCATCCTGCAACTCCGCATAGCATCAGCAACCAGGCATCTTTCCACTGGACCACCGCACCAAGACTAATAAGTCAAGGATTGGCCGACCAGCTTTCACATGTCCGATATACTGACACACTGACGATTCATATGGGACTATCTGTGGATGCATCTGTCACAATCAATCCTAGGCTTTTACGCCTATTGTACTCTGACTCCAGCACGGCTCTGGCAGTATATGTATTTTTATTTTATTGACGCACTGGCAACGTGCGGCTTCAATTTCCATGTGCTAACTTAGCCGACAGTGCTGCACCCGTTAGTTTAATTTGTTGATCACCATCTCCCGGTCGCGGGATCGAACCGCCATCCTGCAACTCCGCATAGCATCAGCAACCAGGCATCTTTCCACTGGACCACCGCACCAAGACTAATAAGTCAAGGATTGGCCGACCAGCTTTCACATGTCCGATATACTGACACACTGACGATTCATATGGGACTATCTGTGGATGCATCTGTCACAATCAATCCTAGGCTTTTACGCCTATTGTACTCTGACTCCAGCACGGCTCTGGCAGTATATGTATTTTTATTTTATTGACGCACTGGCAACGTGCGGCTTCAATTTCCATGTGCTAACTTAGCCGACAGTGCTGCACCCGTTAGTTTAATTTGTTGATCACCATCTCCCGGTCGCGGGATCGAACCGCCATCCTGCAACTCCGCATAGCATCAGCAACCAGGCATCTTTCCACTGGACCACCGCACCAAGACTAAAAAGTCAAGGATTGGCCGACCAGTTTTCACATGTCTGATATACTGACACACTGACGAATCATATGGGACTATCTGTGGATGCACCCGCCACAATTCAATCCTAGGCTTTTACGCCTATTGTACTCTGACTCCAGCACGGCTCTGGCAGTATATGTATTTTTATTTTATTGACGCACTGGCAACGTGCGGCTTCAATTTCCATGTGCTAACTTAGCCGACAGTGCTGCACCCGTTAGTTTAATTTGTTGATCACCATCTCCCGGTCGCGGGATCGAACCGCCATCCTGCAACTCCGCATAGCATCAGCAACCAGGCATCTTTCCACTGGACCACCGCACCAAGACTAATAAGTCAAGGATTGGCCGACCAGCTTTCACATGTCCGATATACTGACACACTGACGATTCATATGGGACTATCTGTGGATGCATCTGTCACAATCAATCCTAGGCTTTTACGCCTATTGTACTCTGACTCCAGCACGGCTCTGGCAGTATATGTATTTTTATTTTATTGACGCACTGGCAACGTGCGGCTTCAATTTCCATGTGCTAACTTAGCCGACAGTGCTGCACCCGTTAGTTTAATTTGTTGATCACCATCTCCCGGTCGCGGGATCGAACCGCCATCCTGCAACTCCGCATAGCATCAGCAACCAGGCATCTTTCCACTGGACCACCGCACCAAGACTAAAAAGTCAAGGATTGGCCGACCAGTTTTCACATGTCTGATATACTGACACACTGACGAATCATATGGGACTATCTGTGGATGCACCCGCCACAATTCAATCCTAGGCTTTTACGCCTATTGTACTCTGACTCCAGCACGGCTCTGGCAGTATATGTTTTTTTATTTTATTGACACACTGGCAACGTGCGGCTTCAATTTCCATGTGCTAACTTAGCCGACAGTGATGCACCCGTTAGTTTAATTTGTTGATCACCATCTCCCGGTCGGGGGATCGAACCGCCATTCTGCAACGCCGCATAGCATCAGCAACCAGGCGTCTTTCCACTGGACCACCGCATCAAGACTCTCTCTCTCTCTCTCTCTCTCTCTCTCTCTCTGTATGTATGTATGTATGTATGTATGTATTTTTATTTTATTGACGCACTGGCAACGTGCGGCTTCAATTTCCATGTGCTAACTTAGCCGACAGTGCTGCACCCGTTAGTTTAATTTGTTGATCACCATCTCCCGGTCGGGGGATCGAACCGTCATCCTGCAACTCCGCATAGCATCAGCAACCAGGCATCTTTCCACTGGACCACCGCACCAAGACTGAAAGTCAAGGATTGGCCGACCAGCTTTCACATGTCTGATATACTGACACACTGACGATTCATATGGTACTATCTGTGGATGCATCTGTCACAATCAATCCTAGGCTTTTACGCCTATTGTACTCTGACTCCAGCACGGCTCTGGCAGTATATGTATTTTTATTTTATTGACGCACTGGCAACGTGCGGCTTCAATTTCCATGTGCTAACTTAGCCGACAGTGCTGCACCCGTTAGTTTAATTTGTTGATCACCATCTCCCGGTCGGGGGATCGAACCGTCATCCTGCAACTCCGCATAGCATCAGCAACCAGGCATCTTTCCACTGGACCACCGCACCAAGACTAATAAGTCAAGGATTGGCCGACCAGCTTTCACATGTCCGATATACTGACACACTGACGATTCATATGGGACTATCTGTGGATGCATCTGTCACAATCAATCCTAGGCTTTTACGCCTATTGTACTCTGACTCCAGCACGGCTCTGGCAGTATATGTATTTTTATTTTATTGACGCACTGGCAACGTGCGGCTTCAATTTCCATGTGCTAACTTAGCCGACAGTGCTGCACCCGTTAGTTTAATTTGTTGATCACCATCTCCCGGTCGCGGGATCGAACCGCCATCCTGCAACTCCGCATAGCATCAGCAACCAGGCATCTTTCCACTGGACCACCGCACCAAGACTAATAAGTGAAGGATTGGCCGACCAGCTTTCACATGTCCGATATACTGACACACTGACGATTCATATGGGACTATCTGTGGATGCATCTGTCACAATCAATCCTAGGCTTTTACGCCTATTGTACTCTGACTCCAGCACGGCTCTGGCAGTATATGTATTTTTATTTTATTGACGCACTGGCAACGTGCGGCTTCAATTTCCATGTGCTAACTTAGCCGACAGTGCTGCACCCGTTAGTTTAATTTGTTGATCACCATCTCCCGGTCGCGGGATCGAACCGCCATCCTGCAACTCCGCATAGCATCAGCAACCAGGCATCTTTCCACTGGACCACCGCACCAAGACTAAAAAGTCAAGGATTGGCCGACCAGTTTTCACATGTCTGATATACTGACACACTGACGAATCATATGGGACTATCTGTGGATGCACCCGCCACAATTCAATCCTAGGCTTTTACGCCTATTGTACTCTGACTCCAGCACGGCTCTGGCAGTATATGTTTTTTTATTTTATTGACGCACTGGCAACGTGCGGCTTCAATTTCCATGTGCTAACTTAGCCGACAGTGATGCACCCGTTAGTTTAATTTGTTGATCACCATCTCCCGGTCGGGGGATCGAACCGCCATTCTGCAACGCCGCATAGCATCAGCAACCAGGCGTCTTTCCACTGGACCACCGCACCAAGACTCTCTCTCTCTCTCTCTCTCTCTCTCTCTGTATGTATGTATGTATGTATGTATGTATGTATTTTTATTTTATTGACGCACTGGCAACGTGCGGCTTCAATTTCCATGTGCTAACTTAGCCGACAGTGCTGCACCCATTAGTTTAATTTGTTGATCACCATCTCCCGGTCGGGGGATCGAACCGTCATCCTGCAACTCCGCATAGCATCAGCAACCAGGCATCTTTCCACTGGACCACCGCACCAAGACTGAAAGTCAAGGATTGGCCGACCAGCTTTCACATGTCTGATATACTGACACACTGACGATTCATATGGTACTATCTGTGGATGCATCTGTCACAATCAATCCTAGGCTTTTACGCCTATTGTACTCTGACTCCAGCACGGCTCTGGCAGTATATGTATTTTTATTTTATTGACGCACTGGCAACGTGCGGCTTCAATTTCCATGTGCTAACTTAGCCGACAGTGCTGCACCCGTTAGTTTAATTTGTTGATCACCATCTCCCGGTCGGGGGATCGAACCGTCATCCTGCAACTCCGCATAGCATCAGCAACCAGGCATCTTTCCACTGGACCACGCACCAAGACTGAAAGTCAAGGATTGGCCGACCAGCTTTCACATGTCAGATATACTGACACACTGACGATTCATATGGGACTATCTGTGGATGCATCTCTCACAATCAATCCTAGGCTTTTACGCCTATTGTACTCTGACTCCAGCACGGCTCTGGCAGTATATGTATTTTTATTTTATTGACGCACTGGCAACGTGCGGCTTCAATTTCCATGTGCTAACTTAGCCGACAATGCTGCACTCGTTAGTTTAATTTGTTGATCACCATCTCCCGGTCGGGGGATCGAACCGTCATCCTGCAACTCCGCATAGCATCAGCAACCAGGCATCTTTCCACTGGACCACCGCACCAAGAGTAATAAGTCAAGGATTGGCCGACCAGCTTTCACATGTCCGATATACTGACACACTGACGATTCATATGGGACTATCTGTGGATGCATCTGTCACAATCAATCCTAGGCTTTTACGCCTATTGTACTCTGACTCCAGCACGGCTTTGGCAGTATATGTATTTTTATTTTATTGACGCACTGGCAACGTGCGGCTTCAATTTCCATGTGCTAACTTAGCCGACAGTGCTGCACCCATTAGTTTAATTTGTTGATCACCATCTCCCGGTCAGGGGATCGAACCGTCATCCTGCAACTCCGCATAGCATCAGCAACCAGGCATCTTTCCACTGGACCACCGCACCAAGACTAATAAGTCAAGGATTGGCCGACCAGCTTTCACATGTCTGATATACTGACACACTGACGATTCATATGGTACTATCTGTGGATGCATCTGTCACAATCAATCCTAGGCTTTTACGCCTATTGTACTCTGACTCCAGCACGGCTCTGGCAGTATATGTATTTTTATTTTATTGACGCACTGGCAACGTGCGGCTTCAATTTCCATGTGCTAACTTAGCCGACAGTGCTGCACCCGTTAGTTTAATTTGTTGATCACCATCTCCCGGTCGCGGGATCGAACCGCCATCCTGCAACTCCGCATAGCATCAGCAACCAGGCATCTTTCCACTGGACCACCGCACCAAGACTAATAAGTCAAGGATTGGCCGACCAGCTTTCACATGTCCGATATACTGACACACTGACGATTCATATGGGACTATCTGTGGATGCATCTGTCACAATCAATCCTAGGCTTTTACGCCTATTGTACTCTGACTCCAGCACGGCTCTGGCAGTATATGTATTTTTATTTTATTGACGCACTGGCAACGTGCGGCTTCAATTTCCATGTGCTAACTTAGCCGACAGTGCTGCACCCGTTAGTTTAATTTGTTGATCACCATCTCCCGGTCGCGGGATCGAACCGCCATCCTGCAACTCCGCATAGCATCAGCAACCAGGCATCTTTCCACTGGACCACCGCACCAAGACTAATAAGTCAAGGATTGGCCGACCAGCTTTCACATGTCCGATATACTGACACACTGACGATTCATATGGGACTATCTGTGGATGCATCTGTCACAATCAATCCTAGGCTTTTACGCCTATTGTACTCTGACTCCAGCACGGCTCTGGCAGTATATGTATTTTTATTTTATTGACGCACTGGCAACGTGCGGCTTCAATTTCCATGTGCTAACTTAGCCGACAGTGCTGCACCCGTTAGTTTAATTTGTTGATCACCATCTCCCGGTCGCGGGATCGAACCGCCATCCTGCAACTCCGCATAGCATCAGCAACCAGGCATCTTTCCACTGGACCACCGCACCAAGACTAAAAAGTCAAGGATTGGCCGACCAGTTTTCACATGTCTGATATACTGACACACTGACGAATCATATGGGACTATCTGTGGATGCACCCGCCACAATTCAAACCTAGGCTTTTACGCCTATTGTACTCTGACTCCAGCACGGCTCTGGCAGTATATGTTTTTTTATTTTAGTGACGCACTGGCAACGTGCGGCTTCAATTTCCATGTGCTAACTTAGCCGACAGTGATGCACCCGTTAGTTTAATTTGTTGATCACCATCTCCCGGTCGGGGGATCGAACCGCCATTCCGCAACGCCGCATAGCATCAGCAACCAGGCGTCTTTCCACTGGACCACCGCACCAAGACTCTCTCTCTCTCTCTCTCTCTCTGTATGTATGTATGTATGTATGTATGTATGTATTTTTATTTTATTGACGCACTGGCAACGTGCGGCTTCAATTTCCATGTGCTAACTTAGCCGACAGTGCTGCACCCGTTAGTTTAATTTGTTGATCACCATCTCCCGGTCGCGGGATCGAACCGCCATCCTGCAACTCCGCATAGCATCAGCAACCAGGCATCTTTCCACTGGACCACCGCACCAAGACTAAAAAGTCAAGGATTGGCCGACCAGTTTTCACATGTCTGATATACTGACACACTGACGAATCATATGGGACTATCTGTGGATGCACCCGCCACAATTCAATCCTAGGCTTTTACGCCTATTGTACTCTGACTCCAGCACGGCTCTGGCAGTATATGTTTTTTTATTTTATTGACGCACTGGCAACGTGCGGCTTCAATTTCCATGTGCTAACTTAGCCGACAGTGATGCACCCGTTAGTTTAATTTGTTGATCACCATCTCCCGGTCGGGGGATCGAACCGCCATTCTGCAACGCCGCATAGCATCAGCAACCAGGCGTCTTTCCACTGGACCACCGCACCAAGACTCTCTCTCTCTCTCTCTCTCTCTCTCTCTCTCTGTATGTATGTATATATGTATGTATGTATGTATGTATGTATTTTTATTTTATTGACGCACTGGCAACGTGCGGCTTCAATTTCCATGTGCTAACTTAGCCGACAGTGCTGCACCCGTTAGTTTAATTTGTTGATCACCATCTCCCGGTCGGGGGATCGAACCGTCATCCTGCAACTCCGCATAGCATCAGCAACCAGGCATCTTTCCACTGGACCACCGCACCAAGACTGAAAGTCAAGGATTGGCCGACCAGCTTTCACATGTCTGATATACTGACACACTGACGATTCATATGGTACTATCTGTGGATGCATCTGTCACAATCAATCCTAGGCTTTTACGCCTATTGTACTCTGACTCCAGCACGGCTCTGGCAGTATATGTATTTTTATTTTATTGACGCACTGGCAACGTGCGGCTTCAATTTCCATGTGCTAACTTAGCCGACAGTGCTGCACCCGTTAGTTTAATTTGTTGATCACCATCTCCCGGTCGGGGGATCGAACCGTCATCCTGCAACTCCGCATAGCATCAGCAACCAGGCATCTTTCCACTGGACCACGCACCAAGACTGAAAGTCAAGGATTGGCCGACCAGCTTTCACATGTCTGATATACTGACACACTGACGATTCATATGGGACTATCTGTGGATGCATCTGTCACAATCAATCCTAGGCTTTTACGCCTATTGTACTCTGACTCCAGCACGGCTCTGGCAGTATATGTATTTTTATTTTATTGACGCACTGGCAACGTGCTGCTTCAATTTCCATGTGCTAACTTAGCCGACAGTGCTGCACCCGTTAGTTTAATTTGTTGATCACCATCTCCCGGTCGGGGGATCGAATCGTCATCCTGCAACTCCGCATAGCATCAGCAACCAGGCATCTTTCCACTGGACCACCGCACCAAGACTAATAAGTCAAGGATTGGCCGACCAGCTTTCACATGTCCGATATACTGACACACTGACGATTCATATGGGACTATCTGTGGATGCATCTGTCACAATCAATCCTAGGCTTTTACGCCTATTGTACTCTGACTCCAGCACGGCTTTGGCAGTATATGTATTTTTATTTTATTGACGCACTGGCAACGTGCGGCTTCAATTTCCATGTGCTAACTTAGCCGACAGTGCTGCACCCATTAGTTTAATTTGTTGATCACCATCTCCCGGTCGGGGGATCGAACCGTCATCCTGCAACTCCGCATAGCATCAGCAACCAGGCATCTTTCCACTGGACCACCGCACCAAGACTAATAAGTCAAGGATTGGCCGACCAGCTTAAACATGTCCGATATACTGACACACTGACGATTCATATGGGACTATCTGTGGATGCATCTGTCACAATCAATCCTAGGCTTTTACGCCTATTGTACTCTGACTCCAGCACGGCTCTGGCAGTATATGTATTTTTATTTTATTGACGCACTGGCAACGTGCGGCTTCAATTTCCATGTGCTAACTTAGCCGACAGTGCTGCACCCGTTAGTTTAATTTGTTGATCACCATCTCCCGGTCGCGGGATCGAACCGCCATCCTGCAACTCCGCATAGCATCAGCAACCAGGCGTCTTTCCACTGGACCACCGCACCAAGACTAATAAGTCAAGGATTGGCCGACCAGCTTAAACATGTCCGATATACTGACACACTGACGATTCATATGGGACTATCTGTGGATGCATCTGTCACAATCAATCCTAGGCTTTTACGCCTATTGTACTCTGACTCCAGCACGGCTCTGGCAGTATATGTATTTTTATTTTATTGACGCACTGGCAACGTGCGGCTTCAATTTCCATGTGCTAACTTAGCCGACAGTGCTGCACCCGTTAGTTTAATTTGTTGATCACCATCTCCCGGTCGCGGGATCGAACCGCCATCCTGCAACTCCACATAGCATCAGCAACCAGGCGTCTTTCCACTGGACCACCGCACCGAGTCTCTCTCTCTCTCTCTCTCTCTCTCTGTATGTATGTATGTATGTATGTATGTATGTATGTATTTTTATTTTATTGACGCACTGGCAACGTGCGGCTTCAATTTCCATGTGCTTACTTAGCCGACAGTGCTGCACCCGTTAGTTTAATTTGTTGATCACCATCTCCCGGTCGGGGGATCGAACCGTCATCCTGCAACTCCGCATAGCATCAGCAACCAGGCATCTTTCCACTGGACCACCGCACCAAGACTGAAAGTCAAGGATTGGCCGACCAGCTTTCACATGTCTGATATACTGACACACTGACGATTCATATGGTACTATCTGTGGATGCATCTGTCACAATCAATCCTAGGCTTTTACGCCTATTGTACTCTGACTCCAGCACGGCTCTGGCAGTATATGTATTTTTATTTTATTGACGCACTGGCAACGTGCGGCTTCAATTTCCATGTGCTAACTTAGCCGACAGTGCTGCACCCGTTAGTTTAATTTGTTGATCACCATCTCCCGGTCGCGGGATCGAACCGCCATCCTGCAACTCCGCATAGCATCAGCAACCAGGCATCTTTCCACTGGACCACCGCACCAAGACTAATAAGTCAAGGATTGGCCGACCAGCTTTCACATGTCCGATATACTGACACACTGACGATTCATATGGGACTATCTGTGGATGCATCTGTCACAATCAATCCTAGGCTTTTACGCCTATTGTACTCTGACTCCAGCACGGCTCTGGCAGTATATGTATTTTTATTTTATTGACGCACTGGCAACGTGCGGCTTCAATTTCCATGTGCTAACTTAGCCGACAGTGCTGCACCCGTTAGTTTAATTTGTTGATCACCATCTCCCGGTCGCGGGATCGAACCGCCATCCTGCAACTCCGCATAGCATCAGCAACCAGGCATCTTTCCACTGGACCACCGCACCAAGACTAAAAAGTCAAGGATTGGCCGACCAGTTTTCACATGTCTGATATACTGACACACTGACGATTCATATGGGACTATCTGTGGATGCACCCGCCACAATTCAATCCTAGGCTTTTACGCCTATTGTACTCTGACTCCAGCACGGCTCTGGCAGTATATGTTTTTTTATTTTATTGACGCACTGGCAACGTGCGGCTTCAATTTCCATGTGCTAACTTAGCCGACAGTGATGCACCCGTTAGTTTAATTTGTTGATCACCATCTCCCGGTCGGGGGATCGAACCGCCATTCTGCAACGCCGCATAGCATCAGCAACCAGGCGTCTTTCCACTGGACCACCGTACCAAGACTCTCTCTCTCTCTCTCTCTCTCTCTCTCTCTCTGTATGTATGTATGTATGTATGTATGTATGTATGTATGTATGTATTTTTATTTTATTGACGCACTGGCAACGTGCGGCTTCAATTTCCATGTGCTAACTTAGCCGACAGTGCTGCACCCGTTAGTTTAATTTGTTGATCACCATCTCCCGGTCGGGGGATCGAACCGTCATCCTGCAACTCCGCATAGCATCAGCAACCAGGCATCTTTCCACTGGACCACCGCACCAAGACTGAAAGTCAAGGATTGGCCGACCAGCTTAAACATGTCTGATATACTGACACACTGACGATTCATATGGGACTATCTGTGGATGCATCTGTCACAATCAATCCTAGGCTTTTACGCCTATTGTACTCTGACTCCAGCACGGCTCTGGCAGTATATGTATTTTTATTTTATTGACGCACTGGCAACGTGCGGCTTCAATTTCCATGTGCTAACTTAGCCGACAGTGCTGCACCCGTTAGTTTAATTTGTTGATCACCATCTCCCGGTCGGGGGATCGAACCGCCATCCTGCAACTCCGCATAGCATCAGCAACCAGGCATCTTTCCACTGGACCACCGCACCAAGACTAATAAGTCAAGGATTGGCCGACCAGCTTTCACATGTCCGATATACTGACACACTGACGATTCATATGGGACTATCTGTGGATGCATCTGTCACAATCAATCCTAGGCTTTTACGCCTATTGTACTCTGACTCCAGCACGGCTCTGGCAGTATATGTATTTTTATTTTATTGACGCACTGGCAACGTGCGGCTTCAATTTCCATGTGCTAACTTAGCCGACAGTGCTGCACCCGTTAGTTTAATTTGTTGATCACCATCTCCCGGTCGCGGGATCGAACCGCCATCCTGCAACTCCGCATAGCATCAGCAACCAGGCATCTTTCCACTGGACCACCGCACCAAGACTAATAAGTCAAGGATTGGCCGACCAGCTTTCACATGTCCGATATACTGACACACTGACGATTCATATGGGACTATCTGTGGATGCATCTGTCACAATCAATCCTAGGCTTTTACGCCTATTGTACTCTGACTCCAGCACGGCTCTGGCAGTATATGTATTTTTATTTTATTGACGCACTGGCAACGTGCGGCTTCAATTTCCATGTGCTAACTTAGCCGACAGTGCTGCACCCGTTAGTTTAATTTGTTGATCACCATCTCCCGGTCGCGGGATCGAACCGCCATCCTGCAACTCCGCATAGCATCAGCAACCAGGCATCTTTCCACTGGACCACCGCACCAAGACTAATAAGTCAAGGATTGGCCGACCAGCTTTCACATGTCCGATATACTGACACACTGACGATTCATATGGGACTATCTGTGGATGCATCTGTCACAATCAATCCTAGGCTTTTACGCCTATTGTACTCTGACTCCAGCACGGCTCTGGCAGTATATGTATTTTTATTTTATTGACGCACTGGCAACGTGCGGCTTCAATTTCCATGTGCTAACTTAGCCGACAGTGCTGCACCCGTTAGTTTAATTTGTTGATCACCATCTCCCGGTCGCGGGATCGAACCGCCATCCTGCAACTCCGCATAGCATCAGCAACCAGGCATCTTTCCACTGGACCACCGCACCAAGACTAATAAGTCAAGGATTGGCCGACCAGCTTAAACATGTCCGATATACTGACACACTGACGATTCATATGGGACTATCTGTGGATGCATCTGTCACAATCAATCCTAGGCTTTTACGCCTATTGTACTCTGACTCCAGCACGGCTCTGGCAGTATATGTATTTTTATTTTATTGACGCACTGGCAACGTGCGGCTTCAATTTCCATGTGCTAACTTAGCCGACAGTGCTGCACCCGTTAGTTTAATTTGTTGATCACCATCTCCCGGTCGCGGGATCGAACCGCCATCCTGCAACTCCACATAGCATCAGCAACCAGGCGTCTTTCCACTGGACCACCGCACCAAGACTCTCTCTCTCTCTCTCTCTCTCTCTCTGTATGTATGTATGTATGTATGTATGTATGTATTTTTATTTTATTGACGCACTGGCAACGTGCGGCTTCAATTTCCATGTGCTTACTTAGCCGACAGTGCTGCACCCGTTAGTTTAATTTGTTGATCACCATCTCCCGGTCGGGGGATCGAACCGTCATCCTGCAACTCCGCATAGCATCAGCAACCAGGCATCTTTCCACTGGACCACCGCACCAAGACTGAAAGTCAAGGATTGGCCGACCAGCTTTCACATGTCTGATATACTGACACACTGACGATTCATATGGTACTATCTGTGGATGCATCTGTCACAATCAATCCTAGGCTTTTACGCCTATTGTACTCTGACTCCAGCACGGCTCTGGCAGTATATGTATTTTTATTTTATTGACGCACTGGCAACGTGCGGCTTCAATTTCCATGTGCTAACTTAGCCGACAGTGCTGCACCCGTTAGTTTAATTTGTTGATCACCATCTCCCGGTCGCGGGATCGAACCGCCATCCTGCAACTCCGCATAGCATCAGCAACCAGGCATCTTTCCATTGGACCACCGCACCAAGACTAATAAGTCAAGGATTGGCCGACCAGCTTTCACATGTCCGATATACTGACACACTGACGATTCATATGGGACTATCTGTGGATGCATCTGTCACAATCAATCCTAGGCTTTTACGCCTATTGTACTCTGACTCCAGCACGGCTCTGGCAGTATATGTATTTTTATTTTATTGACGCACTGGCAACGTGCGGCTTCAATTTCCATGTGCTAACTTAGCCGACAGTGCTGCACCCGTTAGTTTAATTTGTTGATCACCATCTCCCGGTCGCGGGATCGAACCGCCATCCTGCAACTCCGCATAGCATCAGCAACCAGGCATCTTTCCACTGGACCACCGCACCAAGACTAATAAGTCAAGGATTGGCCGACCAGCTTTCACATGTCCGATATACTGACACACTGACGATTCATATGGGACTATCTGTGGATGCATCTGTCACAATCAATCCTAGGCTTTTACGCCTATTGTACTCTGACTCCAGCACGGCTCTGGCAGTATATGTATTTTTATTTTATTGACGCACTGGCAACGTGCGGCTTCAATTTCCATGTGCTAACTTAGCCGACAGTGCTGCACCCATTAGTTTAATTTGTTGATCACCATCTCCCGGTCGCGGGATCGAACCGCCATCCTGCAACTCCGCATAGCATCAGCAACCAGGCATCTTTCCACTGGACCACCGCACCAAGACTAAAAAGTCAAGGATTGGCCGACCAGTTTTCACATGTCTGATATACTGACACACTGACGAATCATATGGGACTATCTGTGGATGCACCCGCCACAATTCAATCCTAGGCTTTTACGCCTATTGTACTCTGACTCCAGCACGGCTCTGGCAGTATATGTTTTTTTATTTTATTGACGCACTGGCAACGTGCGGCTTCAATTTCCATGTGCTAACTTAGCCGACAGTGATGCACCCGTTAGTTTAATTTGTTGATCACCATCTCCCGGTCGGGGGATCGAACCGCCATTCTGCAACGCCGCATAGCATCAGCAACCAGGCATCTTTCCACTGGACCACCGCACCAAGACTCTCTCTCTCTCTCTCTCTCTCTCTCTCTGTATGTATGTATGTATGTATGTATGTATTTTTATTTTATTGACGGACTGGCAACGTGCGGCTTCAATTTCCATGTGCTAACTTAGCCGACAGTGCTGCACCCGTTAGTTTAATTTGTTGATCACCATCTCCCGGTCGGGGGATCGAACCGTCATCCTGCAACTCCGCATAGCATCAGCAACCAGGCATCTTTCCACTGGACCACCGCACCAAGACTGAAAGTCAAGGATTGGCCGACCAGCTTTCACATGTCTGATATACTGACACATTGACGATTCATATGGTACTATCTGTGGATGCATCTGTCACAATCAATCCTAGGCTTTTACGCCTATTGTACTCTGACTCCAGCACGGCTCTGGCAGTATATGTATTTTTATTTTATTGACGCACTGGCAACGTGCGGTTTCAATTTCCATGTGCTAACTTAGCCGACAGTGCTGCACCCGTTAGTTTAATTTGTTGATCACCATCTCCCGGTCAGGGGATCGAACCGTCATCCTGCAACTCCGCATAGCATCAGCAACCAGGCATCTTTCCACTGGACCACGCACCAAGACTAATAAGTCAAGGATTGGCCGACCAGCTTTCACATGTCTGATATACTGACACACTGACGATTCATATGGGACTATCTGTGGATGCATCTGTCACAATCAATCCTAGGCTTTTACGCCTATTGTACTCTGACTCCAGCACGGCTCTGGCAGTATATGTATTTTTATTTTATTGACGCACTGGCAACGTGCTGCTTCAATTTCCATGTGCTAACTTAGCCGACA
>CM067366.1:101250318-101315318 GCA_034401795.1 Chaetoderma sp. LZ-2023a
CCGACGATCAGAATCTGTTGGGTGTGCGGGTGTAGACGATCTGTTTATTGGATGAATGAGTTGGCTCTGCGACGCTCTATATAACAGTCGAAACTTCGCGATACGCGTTTGTAAAGTCGAGGTATTCAATTTTCTAGTTTCTAACCCTTTCAACAAGCAGCATAAATTTATTTATGACGCGCGGAAGTCTGATTTATTTGAAACTATTGTGGAACTTGAAGTTGTTGCCGCCTTAAACAGCAACCAGTCTAAAGACGAGCTAGGTTCAAAATATTCCATACTGCAATACTTCAATCATAGATGTTGCTGTATTAGGGTTATGGCATGCAATGATCAATCGATACAGGATCATTAAAGCTGAGACCAACAGCAAAACGCGTCTATGGCGGGCAGTCTTTGGCCCCATACTAAAGAGTGATTACTAAAATCAATGCCTCTTAATACAAGTCATTTACCACAGTAAATGGCGTGTTTTGGGTTACACAATGCCGATTCTTTAGTAAATGCGGGCTTGTGACCACGCACCTCAGAGAACCGCCATCTTGTGATCCAAAGCAAATGTAAACTATAGACAGGTTTGTCTGGATTTCATATATTAGCCGATTTCTATCAAGACACCAACTTCTGATCACTCTTGTAGACTCACGCATTCTTGCCAAATAAGAAAAGCGTAAACTGCCAAATAGTTTAAAAGCACTAAGACAAATTTATTATATTCA
Source organism: Chaetoderma sp. LZ-2023a (assembly GCA_034401795.1). Lineage (NCBI taxonomy): Eukaryota > Metazoa > Mollusca > Caudofoveata > Chaetodermatida > Chaetodermatidae > Chaetoderma > Chaetoderma sp. LZ-2023a. Next base: position 101,251,038 of record CM067366.1, read on the forward strand.
ACATTTGGGCATTATCGTGAATGTTTGACACTATGACTGTTTCAGCGAAAGAAATACAGGTGCTATTGTTATTGACACCTATGTGCGCAATTGTTGCCGACAGCAGCAACTACGTTCAGTCAAATGATTTCAAAATATTCAACAGGAGTCTTGCGACCATGGGAAGTAGCAGCGTGTTTTTAAAACATTTTGAGTGAAAGTTGCCGCTGTTACTATGAACGAAGACAGGATTTGCAAGTCACCGTCTCTTCTTTAACCACATTACAATGCCGTCAGCCCGTTCATGGTGATGGCGGACAAAACCGCCTTATACAGTGGTCTTCAGGAATGTCCATTTTCAGGCCAAGATATGATTCTTGCAAATTTACTATTGGAATGACGGGTTCGATAACTGAGACAGGCACTCCAGTTGTAAATTTTCAGAAATGTTCTTGTCTTGGCGTGTAAATGAACATTCAATAAGCAAATATTGTAAAATATCTTGATCAACTTTAACCATTAAAGGGATAAAGTAACACATGATTACAGCATGGACACAATGTTGCTGGAAAATGTTGCTGTCTTAGAAAGAAAATGTTTACAGCAATATTATTTCGAAAAAGCAACAATACTTATTGTATAAAATGGAATGGAATTGAGTAATATACCTTTATAACAGCTGTATCAGTCCACGTACACAATTAACCATATCAAACATCGACTAATTGACCAATTTAAACAGCAATGGGAAGGGGAAATAAACCGATCATCTAGAGGAATAATGTATAATGCATATACAAATAAGTGGGGACTAGAAGAATACCTTTTAAAATTAAACACGCTTTGCGCACGCTGCTATCAATTTCTATGCTTTGAACCCTGAATTCTCGGAATCCCACTTTCAATATAACTATACAGGTAAGCGGTTGCATATTTTGAAACTAATTTGACTGGGTGTTGTTGCTAACAGTGTCCAGCCGAATTAGAATCAAAATGTTCAACATTTTATTTTATTTTGTTTTCAAACCATCAAAAATGTATCCTGGCTATCAGGTCGAATAAATTGCCCATTAGCCCGTCTCTGTCTGACATAACGTCTCCGGCGGTTATAACTCAATCACTTGTGGTGGGCGGGTGATTCTAACACCTCTGTCGGAGTCAATCGAAGCACAATTGTAAGCTGTTTTCACGTTTCAGTTCCAGTTTTCTTTATTCACCCAGACCATTTACACAGCATATGGGGGTAGACATAGTTATATATATATATATATATATATATATATATATATATATATATATATATATATATATATATATATATATATATATATATATATATATATATATATATCTTTGTCGTTGTCGATTGCATTGTCGCTGTCATTGTTATTGTTGTGTTTGTGGCCGTGGCAGTGGTGATTGTACCATATTGGGGCTGGAGCCGTGGTTGTTACATGCCCTCCCATTAAGAACTTAGGTGGTTGCTCATTTTTCCCTTGGACAGTATCAGTACTTTTGTTTTTGTAGTATTTATTTGCAGCTTCCAATGGGTACAATAATTATGAATAATGTTTAGTGCTTGTTGCAATGCTTCTGGTGTCTCTGCCATAAGACTGTGTCGTAGGCATATAACAGTATAACGAGACGTATACATAGATGTAGATTCTCCTCTGCCATGTCATTAATAGATGTAAGACCAACAGATTCATTGACGTGTAGATATTCCTTCAAGTCGTTTAAGAAAATAGAAACTAGGAAAGGTGAGCGAGTATCGCCTTGCCGTACCCAAATATTGCTAATCATGCAGTCTGAATCACAATGGTTGAGGCTAACAAAGGGTTTAATAGATGTATACATGCTATGTACAGTTTTCAAGCATTTCCCTGTTATATCGCCTTTAATTAGCTTGCACCACGGACCAGTTCGTCATACCGTATCGAATGCCAGCTTAAAATCTACACAGTAACAGTAAAGCTGGTTTTTCTTCCGGGCAAAATGTAATTCTTTAATTAAATACAAGGAAACTATGTTATCTTGTGTTTCCTAAATCCCGTTTGGGCTTCTGTTATAATTTCATATGATTCTGCATAACCTTTTAGCCTTTCGCTTAGAATTGATGTAAATAATTTTCCAAGACAACTTGATAAGTGTAATTGGACGATAATTCCCTGGGTCTAATGGGTCACAAGCTCTCATAAACTGGGATCATGATTTCTGCCGAGCATTTAGTATACTCATTGTTTATATAATCCACACCTGCGGCTTTCCCATTTGCTAATTTTCGTATACCATCCCAGATTTCCTTTCTTGTGATTGGTCCGTCAAGTTGTCAAGTTTGGCACAGTTGTGCACATACATCATTTCTGTTACATCGGCGTCTGTATCTTGTCCCACCCCACACACGCCCCCATTCACTTTTTTTAAATGTTGAAAGGGAGCGTCGAGGTCTATTTTATTAGTTTCTTTGGTATTTTTGGTGGTGGTGTTAAAGAGTTTCCAAAATGCTTTACTGTCTCCCTTATGTAGCTTGCGTAAATTGGTATGTAGCTGTTGACGTGTACCTTGTGCGTATTTTAAATTGTTATTTTATAACGTCGCCTGCCTTCTGTAATCTTTCTCTAATTATGTCTGTTTGGTTTATGTTGTAACTATTTTTCGCTTTGTGGTCTTCTTTCCGCACGTGGCTACATTATTTGCCAAACCATGGCTTATTGGTATCCTTTTGTTTCCTTTTCCCTAGATATTTCTTTTTGTAACCAAATTTCTTTACAGCACTTTCTCTAAAGAGGTTGTCAATCATGCTAGTTGCTACATTTATATTTTCCTCAATATTGCCGTTTCGTATTTCTAAAATAATCTCCTTTATTTCCTGAACTTTTTCGGGATTCAGGTTTCTTATGAAGATGTCTTTCTTTTGTGCTACCCATCTTGCCTGCGTGTTATTGGCATCCACATTATTATTATTATTATTATTATTATTATTATTATCATTATTATTGAGTAAACCGAGATGAAGAGTACAGTGTATATCTGAAAGCACGGCATCCACCTCATATACTTCACATTCCGCAATGTATTATATAAGCCTTTTATTACCAATCGCGTAATCTAATAAGCTGTTATTGTTGCTTCTCCGACAAGCCTGTCCTTCCCCATTCTTCCATTTATTATAAACATATTATAATCTTTGCATAGTTGCACTAATTTTCCCCCACTAGTATTTTTTCGCCATTTGCATTGACCTTTCCTATCTTTTGGAATTCCACTAGTTGTTAGTTGCAATAAGTCATATTTTGGACCGTCGTCTAGTGAAAAATTCTGAAGGGTGAAGTTATCGAACTCTTCATAGGCATGGTCTTCTCCAGTCACGGATTAAACATGTTGCTATGTTCGTGGTACTTAGAGTTAAAACACGTTGTTCTATCTTATCATACGCATCATTCTCATAATAGCTTGCAGACTCTGGAGGTACATAGACTACTCCTAGCAAAAGATCCTCGGCATACAGAGTTAAACTGTTACGGATTGTAGCCCAGAGTGCAAATTCATTGTCTATCTCTTGATCAATTACTTCCACGTGTCTTACCAAGTTTTCTTTTATTGGTAGTCCTATACCACCCTTGCACCCCCACCACCCCACCACCCTGCCATTCCCTCTTCGTTTCTTCATTAGTGATATACCCTGCGATAGATATAAGATATGATGTGTTGACTTTAGTTTCATTTGGACAAATTATATCATGGGTATTTAGGAGTCCATACAGTTCCAGGAAATATAATTTGGACTTCAAGCCACAACTATGTAAGCAAGCAATATGTAGTGTGTTATTTTTATTATTATTATTATTATTATTATTATTATTATTCTGTTGTTGTTGTTGCTGTTGTTGTTGTAGCCCCCGTTGTTGTCGTCATCGTCGTCGTCGTCGTCTCAGGCGCCGCTGCTGTGGTGATAATAATGGCGGTGGTGGCGGTTGTTGGGGTGGTGATAATCGTGGTGACGGTAACGGTGGTGGTGATTGTTGATGTGGTCTTCGCCATCGTCAACGAAGCGTTTGGTGGCATTGCTTTTAGCAGTGCTGTTAGTAGCAGTATTAGCAATGTTATTTGCCTTGGCGAGGTTGATCGCAGATGTCGCACTATTTCGAGCAACGTAAACGAGTCCTGACTCGTTGTGAAATGAAATAGAATCACATGCTACTGTCGTATCCGGCATGGCAGTAGCGACACCTACGCCTGCATTACGTGTAGCGGAAGTATGTATGTTAACAACGGCAGCAGCTACCCTAGTAGTGGTTGTAATGGTAGGAGTAGGAGGGGTGACACTAGTGACAATTGTTGTAGTCACAGTAGCAGCAGGACTAGTAGTAACCATAGTAGTAGTACTAGTAGTAGTAGTAGTAGTAGTAGTAGTAGTAGTAGTAGTAGTAGTAGTAGTAGTAGTAGTAGTAGTAGTAGTAGTAGTAGTAGTAGTAGTAGTAGTAGCAATAGCAATATTGAACATCTTGTTCTGTGAAGCAGTAATGTTGCTTTCTGATGCTACAATTTCATTCATTTGAGCAGAAAATCTATCTAGCTGTCGTAGAATGCTGTGTGTCATTAAGCCTGAAACATCCGGGCTTATCATGCGATTTCCCATAGAGAATGTATGAATCAGCTCATGTAGTAGGCCGAGGGGGATCTGGATTCGTTGGTGTTGTTGATTTGTTAGAGATTGAGACGATGGAGGATGCATTGGTCCTTGTAGGTGTTGTGTGTAAGGATGCTGTCCAGCATACATAGCAGGAGGTAGGTTTCCCCGGAGTGGTGGCGATGAAGGATGGTTTGGCATAAGCGTATACATATATGACATGACGCTGTATACAGTCAATTTTGACTATCGGCCTTTAAAGAATATTGATGAAAATTTCGAATTGTTTATGTATGTTCCTGTCTTCAAAGGAAAAGGAATGCGAGAAAATGTTTTCCTACAAATTTGATTTGTTTGTATGGTTGGAATCTACACTAAACATATTTTCTGTATTAATGGGACACATTTGATTTAATGTTGAGTAATATCCCCAGTTTGTCCACCAACACATATATTCCCTATGGGTCAGACATCTGTTATATACAACATAGACGACGCCATTTGAACTTATTTAATTTATATCATTAGAATGCTAATAGATTTTACTTTCTCGTCAAATGTGTTAAATTCTAAACTAATCATAAATACAACCAGAAAATGTCGATTTTATAAACTTGCTCACCTCTTTATTTCATGGTAAATATCTGGGCAAGTCATACTGCAATGGAATTAGCGCTTCGGTATATGATGTTTCCTGCTATATCTGTTCCACTATATGCCTGAGAGCAGTTTTACCCCACCCGGGCATGATATCAATCGATCTATCCAGATCTTACAAATTTGCTCATTTAAAATCATCGAAGCAATACGACTGAAACACGATTGCCGTATGTTTGATCTGTTCTGACGATCTCCATGCATACGATCGGAGGCAACAATTCTCAATACAGTTGGGCAAATATATAATACTTATCAACAAGATAAAAGGGATTTTATTTATTAATTCCTATGTTACTGCACATGTATGAACACTGCCTCTAAAAGGTGGTGTTTAAATTTGTGCAGTGAAGCAATATCATGGCACGTAATGTGGGCCAGTTAATGTTCCCATGCGTACTATTCGGATAATATATGTCCCATTCCAAATTGTTCCTGACATATGTTCCCTTTACTGGGCGTGGTGCCACAAGAGCTTGGCGATGGCTACCACCCTCCCGCATTTTGAGTATGAATTGTCTCTCCCCGGGATGTTTTTACCGTATACATATGGCTTATTACTTTATATCATCTCACTCGGCCATACAATTTATGTTTGTGCTCGTTTAATTCGAGCGGGAGTTGTGTCGCAATTTGACAAAATAAAGTTCTTTTTCAGAATTTAGACGTGTACATGCATCATTGAACTATATTTAGCCACCGTGTGTGTAAATATTGGATTGTTAATATCCCATGGGAATAGTTTCAATGTAGCAAATATATTTGCATTGTGGGACTCAATATATAACAACAGGGGTATTACGATGCATGCCGAGAGAGGAAGAAAGAGTACGCGTTGTTTGCTCATTTGGACAGGGAATTACAATATTGTACACGAGCTTCTTGTAGTATGTAATACAGATAGATCACATTTGATATTTTCTGTCCGATATCAGAAATACTTTGTGAAACCTAATTCCAGTGATGGAAATCAGTTATTATTAAAACATTGCGCACAGTAGATGAACGACAGTGTAATATAATTCAGGAAACACAGACATTTTGAAAGTGATTTATGGCCTATGCGGCTGGGATTCTTTAAGAATCTTGGTTTGCAGACTTATCAGATACATTATCAAGACATCACGTCTTCGAGTCTTTAAACACTTCTCAATTCATAGTTTATATTCTGTCTCTCATCATGGCGATGAACTCGACAGCTCGACATATCAAGCCATAGCTTAGTAATCCATGAATAGTATTCACTCCGACTAAATCAATGGTAAATGTCGACGTTCTACTTCAACAAATCTCCGAACATGGTTTATATTTGATTGGCCATTTATACAATGAAAAGCAGGACTGCTGGGTAGGCCGTGTTTATGAACTTCCTTCTCTGGGATACCACAAGTTTTCGGCTATCGTGCATATCGATTTCCACATTTGTTGTAATATTGATTGGACATTATTGTTTAAAGGAGTTTACTTAATACAGCATAATGCCTATGCTACAGAGTAGAGCGCATATGCAGGCAATATCATGTTATGATGGCAATAATGCAGTGTGTCTTATAGGATATTAAAGTCGTGTATCGGGAGTTTCAATATACGTCACAATTCGGACTATGTATTTGGTACACAGCAACTACATGTATCACTGCCAATATTAATAACATTTCAAGTATTTTATTCTGTACCCGCCTCGCTAGATGGTTCTACTGGTGCGATCTTCTACAAACTTGCAATAGTAACAGTGGTCGGTAACATTATTTTCGAAATGAACAATTTGACGCATATTTGAATAACTTTGCTTCTATTGGGACGATCATCTCCAAATCTTGCTGGATGCTCGACCATCGGTTCCCAAAGAGGCAAACCTATTTTCTGGTCAAAAGCTAAAACGCAACAGCAACAGCATTGTTTTCTAAATTTACAATTTTGACACATATTTGAATAACGCTAGTTCTATTGGGGCAGTGGTCTCCTAACTTGGGTGAATGTTTGTCCATGGGGTAGCGCAGAGGCTTCAAACCTATCTCCAAAACAAGCTAGAGCTTAGCCAGAAATAGCAGGGCCATAGCTATAAATGGATAACTCTATCAGAAAAATACATGGACAGGTTGCTGCCAGCAAGTCAGTTCCAACATGTCTTTTCGCAAAGTATGATATCACCAACAAGTTCATTCTATCAAGTTCGGAACATTACACCAACCAATTGAATCCACCATAGTGCATGACTGCATATGCTTAGCCACAGTGCTCTGTACAATCAGTCTAAAATCTGCCCTCGTTCGTTAGGTTTGAAACATTCGGTAGATTGTAGATTACACAAATAATCATTTGTTTCGTGCAATGCTTGGTAAATTCTCAATGTCCCTTTGGTGTGAATGTGAGCTGTCACATTGGTATTTCCGCACTGCCGAAAGAACCGTATCCTGAAGTAATTCGCACTAGGTACTGGGTCAGATAATTAAGTCAAATATCAAAAAGATGTTTACAACAGAGTGGGTACATGCCACATGAACCAAAAGTTGACGGCACAACATGCGGCTGAAACGTGGGTGAAAATGTTGACTGAAAAAACATGTTGTTGCTTTTTAAAAATATCTTTGGTTCTCAGTACGCACGACCAAGCATGTTCAAACCAAACTGTAGGCTGCACGCTGTTCACCCACATTTCATGGCATCCCGATCAATATTGCATGTGGACTGCTATTATGACACGTCTCTCCCAGTTTTGCCACATACATATGTAGCAATTTCCCAGGAATAACGACGCTTGCTTGACAAATTGCATGGTAAAATTGCATGCATAAAATACAAGAACTCAACAAAGACCCCCACTTGTGCTTAAGTCCGTCTTAATGACACCAGAAGATACATTCTTTGTTGCAGTTTATGCTGTATGGATGAGAAAATGTGTGGCATAAATTAGTTGCTCAATGACAGATTGCGTGTTACAGATTTCAACATAGCTTAAGCTATTGCCTGGCATCCTGGGAATATAGCATCACCCCACCCACACCGACAACCCCCACCCTCGGTCCCTCCTCTCAATCTCTCGCTCATGCCTCCTTCATTCCCTATCTCCCTCCTCTCCTTCACAAACTCCCCTCCACTCCCAATCTATCCTCCTTCCTCCCTCCCTCCCTTTCTCTCCCTCACTCTCTTTCTCTCCCTCCCTCTCTCCCCCCCCCCCTCTCTCTCTCTCTCTCTCTCTCTCTCTCTCTCTTTCTGAAGTAAAAGGAGGACACGTTTCTTTAAAATAGAATGTCGGATGACACATTTGATGGAAAATTAACCATATGGCAAATGTAAGCAACATCCCGCTACGTAAAGGTGCATAATATTCTGTTAAGATACAGTCTTTACAGATAGTAATTTGGGCGTTCACTGATCGCCTAGACAGTGTCATTTATTACATACTCTTTAACGAAATTGTACACTGAGCAAATTGGATCATGCCAATTTCTTTCTGAGAAAACCTGTTAAGCAGAAAAATCCTTTGGGAAAGACCTGAATCTATCCGATCGCCCACTTAGTATAGAATATAATATGCCTATATATTTATCTTTATAAATCAACCATCACACTTATTTGAAAGGTTTGTCGAAATCGGGCAAGACGGTATTGAACAGAAAAACACCAAATGTTTTATTATTTTTTATAACATAGGATTTGACCCGTGACTATATATTCACCAGAAACTAGATCAAACTGGGTTAATTTCTATGCGAGTATTTGTTTTTGATTTTGATTTGAACACATGTTATTGTATCATTATGCACATTGGGAGAGAGAGAGAGAGAGAGAGAGAGAGAGAGAGAGAGAGAGAGAGAGAGGGAGAGAGAGAGAGAGAGAGAGAGAGAGAGAGAGAGAGAGAGCGAGAGAGAGAGAGAGATAAAGTCATTTCGTCTGCCTATGTTTACATAACAAGGGGTGGCTTGGTTACATGTTACAGCTTCAAGTTGAACCTGCTTGTCCATCAGACCAACGAACTAAATATCTACTCATCAGGGTTCCTCGTTATGTATATTTTCAGATGAGTTTATCTGATAGGGAAGACAGATCATCGAGGATAAAATTCATTGGAATGGTCCAGCCGTGTGATTAGTTAACACGGATCCGTTTCTGCCAAAACACCTAAACATACTTGACGGACTGACTAACCTACTATTACCAGCACACCTCTTCAATCTCTACCATTGGATGGTACCGAGGTCAGATCAATACACATCATATTTAGTTTGTATATATGTATTATATTGGCATTGTTAAAGGAATGCATTTGGTGCTGTGAATAATGCCTATGTATAAATATGACCAATGCACCAGTTTACTCACTTCACACACCCTAATAGATACTAATAGATACAGCACAGATTATCGTTGGGGGTTTATTCACATTTATTGTGATTGCTATTAATTCAGAAAGAAATAGTATAGCCAAATAAGTCATGCCATAGCCAAGATACCCAGGATACAAATACACATTGGACCATGTATATGATGCACACTTCAGTGATCATATGTCAGCCAGGCTAATGTATGCCTGCACTATAATTCATGGCCATACGATCCTTTAATTTGAATCTCGAATGCACTTGCAAAGAATGCAACAACTCTAGTCATTCCTTTCTGTGCCGAGACTTGATCAAACGATGTGAGGCTCCAGTGAACAATTTAGTCGATTAGACTGCTTTCTATGCCAGCGTGACGAAATGATTGGCTAAATCTATCCATGCACGTCATATATATTGTTCCTCTCTTTCCTAAATATGAGTCATCATGATACATTGGTGACTAGAACCAATACTGAGGCCTTTATTCAACTTAGGTTTAAACCATTAACTAGTGTTATTTACTTCTGCTTGGAAAGTGCTATATCAGATACCTGCACAACACACTCCGAAATATGATTGGTCGAATGGATAATGTCTTTACTGAAGGCACACATATAAATATGGCTTACAATTCGACATCTGTCTCTACTAACTTCTCATACAGAATTAATGAAATCTACATAAATACCTGATACTGACATCTATTATTAAAAATCCTACATGAGAACTACAACGAGCCCTGCATTGTTTGAGATTAATCATATCATACAAAACGAGGAAGAAAAGAATATGTAATGAATACGCTACACACGAATAATCGTCATTTGATAGGATTTGTTGGCATATATCTGACTCAGAGATCTTTGGAACCACGAACAAGAGGTTGTTGTTGTTGTTGTTGTTGTTGATGTTGTTGTTGTTGTTGTTGTTTGGTGGTGGTTGTGGTGCGGGTGGCGGTGATGGTGATTGTCGTGGTGGTTGTGGCAGTGGCGACCTGATTTGTTCGGTGCGATGATAGTCATCATGCCCTCTTTTGTAAATTAATAGTACTACTATGCAAAAGTTAGTGTCGTGAATGGCTTATACCGGTCCCACTAGGCTAACCTAAAGCAGGAGTGGTGACTATTCCTTGACTATTGCAGCTCATGGCCAATAAACTCTCACTCTATATGCATGGTATTAAGAATAGCAATTTAAAAACTACCACTTTCAGTCGTTCATCTATTACTAAGAGCAGTGTGTTGTTGAAAATACCAGTCAAATATAATCCACTCATATGCAAGATAGAATTACATATATCAGTTAATATTACTGGATATTCTGTGAAAGCTCTACTAGATGCACATAGTCAGATGCTATAACCTCTTGTTCCCAGAAGATTTTCCAGATTATCATGATAATTCTGAGGTGAATTTAGGTTTTTATATTTGTCAAACACAGAATATTGTCTCTAGAGTATGGTCTGGTATTTACTCCTTGACTCTGTAGTTGACTGATGATCCTATCGTTTTTGATTGAAATGATACCAGCTGTAATGCCTGTTTGACAGAATATGTACCATGGTCATTGATCGGTGGTGGGTGTTATTTATTAGTGCATTACACAATCTATGTAATGCCTATCTTCACCCCACATACTGCTGTGCGTGAAGATCTGCAACTGAAAATCACCCCTGCTCTATACAGCAAGCGGTATTATCAAAAAATATCAAATTACCCAGTATGATTCCAGTCTACTTTATGAAAATACATGTCTCGGAACGTCACAGTTTCTCTCTGGAGAAGGGATGGATGTAACATTTCCCGCTTGTACCTCGATATCAACATAACTGCCATGCCCCATGCATGCATGACATGATATTATACCCGTTGTTATTTAGTAACACTTGGGTTCGTCCAATCCTCATTGTCTAGGACAAATATACAATATTTGGTTTGTTTTATACATACAGTATCTAAGTAGAGCACACATTTTGATGTGGTTGGTTGCTATTCTAAGTTTTATGCAATCGTGCATATCTGGTGATTTCCAAATTTGCTATAATATTGAAGGGACATTATGGTTTAAAGAAGACTACTTAGTGGAACATATTGACTATGCTACAGGGTGGAGCACGTATGCAGGCTGCAGCATGCTATGATGGCAATAATGTAATGTCTCTGAGAGGATATTACAGTTGCATATCTCGAGATTCAATATATGCCACAATCTAACTATGTATTTGGTACAGAGTAACTTAATGTATTAATGCTAATGTTAATACCATTTCAAGAATTTTATTCTGTAACCACCTCACTAGACAGTTTTACTGGAGCCATCGTCTCCAAACTTGCAACAGCAATGGTACTCGGTAACATTATGTTCGAACTGGGCACTTTTGACGAATATTTGAATAACTCTGGTTCTATTGGATCGATCATCTCCACATATGGCTTGAATCTCCACTGTCAGTTCCCAAAGAGGTAAACCTGTTTTGTGATCAACAGCTAAAACGCAACAGTAACAGCATTCGGCAACACTGTCACATATTTGTTTAGCAATAGTTATATTGGGGCAGTGGCCTCCAAACTTGGGTGGATGTTTGTCCATGGGGTCCCGAAGGGGCTTCAAGCATGCCTCCAAACGATCCAGAGCGTAACCAAAAATAATAGGGCCATAGCTATACATGGATTGCTATATTCCGAGGAATGCATGGATGGGCGATCTGTTTTCATTTTGGACTACCAGCTAATAATACAATCGTGTACACTCAGATCGTCAGTAATATTTAGATCAACGTATATGAATGATAAGTAAGGCGTTATGATAACAACTAACGAACACTCATTCTGTGCCACCATGCATCCATGGTCAGATATTAAACACAATGAACATATCCAATTAACCTATGCTATGCATGGTGAATAGCGTTCGGATATCGATGGCACATATGCGGCGGCAGATCATTGGTTTGAATTCAAAGCCATCTAACCAATGGAATGCAGTGTATCTAAGATAATGGAGTCCTATTTGAAAATGATAAATATGTAGCATATAGAAACGGTTACGGCCAAAGTTGAAAAGAACATATGTATCATGGCATGAGTAAAACTATACTATATATACAAGGAATTCACTAACACACCACACATCCCCTACTGCAACATGAAAATAAACTAACATAGGAAACGAATTAAGCTATTTGCACAAATAGCAGCGGGCCAGAGCATTTTCAAAAGACATTGGGAAAATTAAAATGTATTCAATCTTTAAAGACTACCACAGTAATCTAGTGTGAAGCTATACATTATTGCTCTAGAACAAAAGAATTATTGATTCGTTTGTTCTAGAACAAAAGCATCAATAATACTTTTGTTCTCAAACAATGGAGTACAGCCGCACAGGACATTTTTCAATTATTTTTTCTGTACGTTATTGTCTAAAGAGACCAAAGGCATGCAGCCAGTAGAAAGAACAATGACGTACAGTGTTAGAATTAAACTATGTGTAGATATATGTCATTTTAATCATTTGGCGTGAAGAGTGTGGTAAAATTGATAGAATGTTACTGACAATGGCGTACAGCATTAGAATATTGCCGAATGGTTTTCTGGGGCATGGCTAGTAGTTGTTGTACGTCTGTGTGTTGTTGTGCAAAAAATTAAAATTTAACCCCTAAAAGTTTGGTATTTTGCGTTTTAAACTAGCTGCGCCCCTCCCCCACCCCAGGTTATCTACCATAGTATGGAGGTAAAAATGATAGCCTTTAGAGGTGGTCTACATGTCATTGAGGTATGAATTATGGATATGTTCGCTTTCATGGGGTAGATGCAGTCGATCAGTTCGTTAACTGGTTGACACGTGTTAAGGCTATGCTTTCCAGCAAAAAAATCAATAGAAAATAAGTTTTCTCCGACTACTTGGTGATTGCGCACAATGCACATGCCTATGTTTCTCTTTTACTCCTTCAATGCATTTGCAAAACTGCTAACCTACGTATTAAACCTACAAATAGAATCATGTGTGGTCATGCAGATCTCTCATTTGACATAGGCAATATACATTTTATCGATTCCATTAACCTTTTCCTCTTTCATTATGTCATGTGGGCAATGCTTTTAATCTTCCTGTTTATAAGGGGTCATTTCCCTATCAGGTCAGCTCAGCATGCCTCAATATTGGGGTACAGCAATATCCTTTCCTGAGAGGGAGATATTCTGTCAACAAAATATGAATGCGAATGAATTTATTGAATTTGATCACTGGTACAATGAACAGATATCTAGACACGAGCACCACGATGTTGATAAAATTCTCATTGAATATTGTAATTATGATATAACCTTGTAGACATGTCTAGATTTAAAAGACTTTATTTGCTGAATCGGCGATGACAAAATCTATTAGTGACAGGGATAACACTAGCGGATGCGTGTAATGCTGTCTATCATACTTTATGGCTTTGACCTGAGAGGATACAGACTTTACCTGATTTCTCACTAAGAGCAAAAACACACTTATAGTGTGCTGGGCGAAGAATGGATGTAATGTGTCAGTCAATGTGAGAGTCACCAAATTGCGCATGCGCTAAATGGGGATGAACAGAAAATATGCGGACATTATTTAGATGGAATTTCTACAACTGAAAATACTATTTTCGAGTTTTTAGGATGCAAATTTCATGGGCATAAGTCTGATTGTTGCAGTGATACGTGTGATACAATATATACACCATATGGTGATCAGACATGTGAAGAAGCATATTCCGCATTTCAATGTCGCATTTCTTTATTTGAATCACATGGATATACAGTGAAAATTATGTGGGAATGCGACTTTAAGAAACAAGTCACTGATTCAAGGATTTTATCTTCGAATTGGACGTAGCCCACCAAATATCCCCGTGCGAAGTGGTATGCGGTGGACGTACGTCCACAATTCGTTTATTTCTGGAAGCGGATGAGCATGCTAAGCTCGAATATTTAGACTGTGTTTCCATGTATCTGGCAGTGATGAAACAATGTCATTTTCCAGAAGGGTAATATATGGTACTAGGAGGAAATGACTTGAGTGATAAGACGGTGCAGGACTACTTTGCTCTTATTAAATGCAAAGTCCTTCCACCTCGTGATTTATACTTTCATGTGCTACCTGCTATAATAAATTCATATTTTATGTTTGTACTATGCGCCGAATGTGCAAACAAATTAACATTCTTCCATACGCGAACATATAGAAAAACAGCACATTTTATGTGGAACATGGGCTAGTCCAGAGTTCAACTAGGTATACGCTGCAGTTATGTGATTAAAAATGTATGAAGTTTGGCATTATCAGGCGTCATCACAATACAATGGGTTATTTTCAGAATACATCAACTGTTTTTTTTAAATTGAACAGGCAAGTAGTGGTTATCCTGATTGTATCAGTAGTGAGAGTGAAAAGGTGAATTACATGGCTAACTATTATAAACATGAAGGAATACAGCTCGACCCTGCACAAATACTGAATAACCCGGCCTTGCGCTATGTTGCTAAGTCCTGTTTGAATATTTTGTGGGGACGATTTTCTCTTCGTGATCATACTAAGAATAGCATTATATCAACATGTAAACATCTTCTCTCCCTTCTGAATGATAAAAGTAAAACTATAGGTTCCATTACATTCATGAACGATAGTCTTCTATTGGCCTCCTATTCAGTCAATGATGAGTACGTCGAGTCACCATTAACTACCAACTGTATTCCAGCATCTTTCGTGACAGCTTATGTGCAAGTAAAACTGTATGATGTATTGTCCTTATTCGGTCGCTGCGTAGCCTATCATGATACGGATTCGGTTGTAGTTAGTACCCATGAAGGTGAGATGACCATTCAAGAATGTAGTGGGTATCTAGGTTCTTGGATGAGTGAAATCCCTTCCGACTACGAGTTAACACGTTTTTGTGCACTCAGTCCAAATGAAGCGTTATGATGATCCATCGATTGATAAACAGGTATCAAAGGTTAAAGGTTTAAAGCTGGGTACTAAACAATCAAAACAACTTAATTTTGATACAATGAAAAAATCCATTGAACAAATTATAAACGATGGTGAAATTATGGATAGTAATCACGTACTACTAAGCTACCCATCTAAGATCACACACACACATCTTAATTTAGAATTCTTTCAGTCAATAGCAGTAAGATTTTCAGACCCGTCTTCAAAAACCGATTTTTTAAAACTGGGTGATTTATCTTCAGTACCATATGGTTACACGAGTGTAGTATAAATATAAATAGTAACACTGTACTGTATCAGTGAGTTCGTAAACAATGTCAGGGTTAACCGTAGACAACGAATCCGCACTTGCTGCCCGCACTATGATAGTATGTTGCTATTCGGTGTAACGCTGTTAAGGATAAGATGCACACATTGTTTATGAGGCGCATATGGTATGCTTTAAGAGATGGTATAATTAATGCAGGAAGAATTATACTCATGTCTCAAATTAGCAAGGATTTATTAACTGAATATGAGATAGACATAGTATATTTGTTACGAATATTACTGTTGCGAAGTTACATTACACGAAGTCTTTCTCATTCATAACTTTATGTATGCTTAGTTATTGCTCACATTATATTTCAGGTCTTATATTACCGCACCCTCAAAAATATTTTGACTGTAGGTTGATGGCCGCTTAACACACCATGAAGTTACAGACAGATAGTTTTCAAACTATTTTGTGTATCCAGCGATAATACCCATTGACTTTAGTGTACTGTGGCTCTCAGCCGCATAATGGTTCAAAGTTGCTTGTCTGTTATTGCTCATAAAGTGCGCGTTGAGCAGTAGAAAACAAATGCATGCCATACATTCAAATTAAGTGTGTCTATGTATACCATTGCAACAGACGTATGCCTCTGTACGCCATTGATTGAGGAAACTTCTGTATGTCATTGTGCGTGTATGGTATTGTCCTACTAAAGGCATACTATTTAGATATTTCTTGGACAATTCTGTTCGCATTTCTATCTGGGACGAATTTTCATGTATTGACATATGCTACTTTCTCTACTCTGACGTAGAACCATGCCCCGCACATCATGGTTTATATCTCAAAGACGACGAGTGGGAATTATTGAAACAGAATGCGAGTAATTTGCTGGCAGCATTACCTAACTTTTACGTGCCTCCTGACGTGACACACTGTTTAGCGCGATACCAGAGTACGTGTACGGTGTGAAAAAATAAAGAGAACATGTGTGACATTCCATCCACTAGCGATTCCGCAGAGATGTCTAATCTCAGCACACTTACTTCGGATGCTATATACCTCGATGAGTTTTTTAGCGATGATGATGAACTAAATCTCACTGATGAACTTGCAGATAATACCAACAAACTGTGTCAGCATTGTAAACCTATGTGGCATCCACACCATTATTGTCTTACGGATCATGTGCAAAAGATCAGCCAGAAATTATTCGCATTCATGCTGTGTGAGAAGATACAATCGATCACTGTGCGAGATTGTTATGGATGTCTAGTAAATCATCAGAGTCAACGTGAACATTCTTGTTTAGGTGTTGATGTGAACCGTAATCTAAATTGAAAATTTTGAACTGTACAATAAGGCAGCAGTGGTAGAAATGGATGAAGCTGAATATTGCGCTCAACCTGCCATCATAATATATATGAACATTGTACTGAACTGTACCGCATGTGTATGATGGAATGGTATAGGTACATTGTGGATGTAGTATATGAAAAACAGATGTTATTACCATAACTATAATTAATATCTTCTCTACGTGTGTATTAATGAGGTCGCCGCTTTCACGTTATATACCTGCAATAATAGTATCAATTCAAAAACATAATTAAGAGATGGAAACCTTTATTGTCTGTTTTTTATTTAAAATTAGCCGTACTTTTTACACATAAAAAGCATGGTTAGTTTTAAATAAAATCATGCCTTTTAAGGTCCCACCTACTTAATTGATTTGATATGCCTTTAAAGGATACCATCTAAGTAATTGTTTTATTTTGTCAATCGTAACTTTCGAAAAAATATGTTGTGACTTACAATGTATTTGTTTTTATTTCGCAAAATCGTAACTTTGTAACGATATGTGTCTTATTATGGATATCAATATTAATAAAAAGTTTTAAAATTGGATTTCGCTTGTTCTGTACTAGCACCTCTCTCTATCTCTCTCTCTCTCTCTCTCTCTCTCTCTCTCTCTCTCTTTATCTATCACTCACAACTCGCCATTCCCTACCCCACCTCCTCTACACGCGCTGGTATACGCGCTTTTTCACTTGACTGAGGCACTTGTCGATACGTGCCATTGCTATTCTATTAGTTAGAGAAGAATGGGGCAGGTGAATGATTGATATAGAGTAATGCTGACAAAGAATAGCGCAATTCATTATGAGCGTCCGCATACTTAAAAACACCGTTATACGGTTTTATTCAACTTCATGGTAAATATTCACAGAATATTCTGTTTATTTCATAACTATTTAAAGATATCATGGATTTGTTCTTCTTCATCGTGCAATTATATGCTGTCATAATCTATTCACTGATATGTCACTATAGTGCTTCCAATTTCACTCTTACGCGAATTTATGACTTCAAAATCTTCTATTATATGTTTTTATTCATAGCATTTCTCCTAAGATACGAAGCATGTATATAACGTCATAATCATACACTTAAATGTCCATAGCATTTCTCCTAAGTTACGACTTGAGTATCTGATGTCACAATTACATTCTTAATATTCACTATCCCATAAGCATTGGTAAAGTATTCGCAGAAGAGTGACTACATATTACATCATAGAGTCATGTCACCACAGTGACAGTTCGCGTACATTCTGTTTCAACTAAGGTATATATATATATATATATATATATATGTATGAGCATATGTCTCCTTAGTCGTACATGGATGTGTGCATGCCAACACGATGGTGACATCTCTTGACTGCAATATGTCATTATGTCACCCATCTACTATGATTGTCTGCGGGCCAACACACTGCAGTAAACTGAGATGATAAAAGCTCTAATAAGAGATCCCTCCTCCATTACTCCCGCTCTGCAGAGGATTGTGTACTGCTACCCTGCGTGGCAAGACGGGTATATCGATTTAGTGAAAGAAGTTGAAATTAAAGAGGGTGTGAATGTTGAACTAGACAGAAGTTGCAGAATATTGGTCGTACTCGACGATTTGATGAATAAATGCGATGAGAATGTGGCCGACATATTTACAAAACGTTCTCACCATGAGAATTGTAGCATCAAATTTGTCATGCAAAATCTGTTTCACAAGTCACACAATCAGTGCGACTTATCAGTTAACTGCCACTACATGGTATTGTTTAAGAATCCATGTGATGCATCCTCTATCCGTTCATTATCTAATCAGATGTACCCAGGCAATACAAAGTATTTGATTGAATCATATAAGGATGCAACACACACACCTCACTCATATCTACTCCTAGATTTGAAACAGTCGACACCTGACAATATCAGACTACGTTCACCTGTTCATCCGAAGGAGGGCTGCTACGTTTACATACCTAAGAAAAATGTCATCACATAAAATAGAATGCCATTTACCTATGCTACACTATTTGGCTAAAGTAAAGTCTATGATCAGAAATGATGTAATCGAACAGCGTTCGAACGAATTGGTGGATGTACTATGCGAATCATGCCTAAATGTATTTTGTGGGAATGTTCATCTCACTAAATCATGATACAAGCAGCTGAATAACTACAGAGGGAAAATGCGAATGATGACTTGTCGTGGAGTGCCATATGCACGTAAAAGAAAATTGCTTCAAACAGGTGGATTTTTAGGAGCCTTATTACCAGCAGTGATCGGCATGCTAACTCCATTAATTGGTTAACTGTTCACGTGAAATGATGGAACATACCCATAAAATGGCACTAGTTCCTCATGAATTGATAGGTAATTTAAATGAACCGAGTAAAATATCATTGCTACAGCCAGAGCCATCGATACGTAAAGCTATTATACTCGACAACAACATATCCAATATATTAGCTAGACACGATCTGACTGAGAATTAAAAAGCAACGTCGTATTCACAAGTATTGGATACGTATAGGCACTACTATCAGCAAACACAATGACAACAATATCAACCACCACCTCTGCAACCCATAACTAGCTATGGTGTGCTGCCCACACAAATACGTGAACGTACACTGAGGGGAATACCTAAAACATACAAGACAAAAGCCAGTGGAATAGTTGATAGTTTACATTCGGTTCTGGAACGTTTTAACGTTAATGAGCTGGGCGAAGTGACAATAGGGGGTACGTTTTTCCCAAAAAGTAATGTACTTGACCTGCTTACACATGTAGTAGCACATGGATGACAGCCTCTTATGGCTGGTATGCGCGATCAAGCAGAGGGAAAGTTTCTTAATCTGCTATGTGGCCTAAATATACCACGTAGATTTATAGGCCAAGAGAAAACATTGAGACAGATATATAATGGCACAGAAAAGGATGATAGCGTCAGTGTGTACAGGCCTCTGCCCGTGAGTAAAAGAATATGTAGAAAGAGTACTCTAGCAGGCAAAATGAAGAAAAAGGGGCATTCAACTCTGGTGTGGGTAAATTTAGATAATTAATGAATGATGCTAAATTGGCGAAAGTATATTTTGATCCAAAACATTTCCTATCTTTTGGTTGGGAAAGAAAAGCTATATAATGTATTCAAAGGAAAAATACCACGTGACTTTATCGACAAATGGCTAAAGCGACAAGAGGTATATAGGCCACAAGACCATGGAGAACAAAGTTTGACAGGTGAAAAATAAGAGTTGCAGCTGCCGATGAACTATGGCAGGCAGATCTATATTCGATGGGAATGCTGGCAAAATAGAACAACATCGTGTTATATTTTCTATGCGTAGTTGATGCCTTTCAAAATATGCAGTGGAAAGTCTTTCAGTAAAACGTCTTCTGCTGTCAAGAGAGGACTAGAAACAATACCGGAACATACTGAGCACTGCCCACATGCTATTCAAACAGACAAAGGGGGCGAGTTCATAAACCATGTAATGAAGAAGTATTTGAAAGATAATGGAATACATTTCTACATTTCTCAAAATTAAATGAAAGTGGTCACTGTGGAGCGTTTTCAACGCACGCTGAAGGGGTGAATATACATATACATGATGCATAAGAATACATGAAGGTATATTGATGTTTTACCTAGTTTAGTCACAGCGTACAATAACACCACACATACCAGTAAGCGCATGACTCCTTCGGAAGTCGACCGTAGTACTGAGTTAATCACATGGAGACATATATATGGTAAGAAGACAAAGAAACACGTCTAATCTAAAAACAGCCCTATTCAAGGCGACCATGTTAGAATATCTCAAGCAAAATTCCATTTGAAAAAGCATATCGTGGGCAGTGGAGTCGCGAATTGCTTAAGGTAAGTGAGCTACTTACAGACAAATATCCATACTTATATAAATTGGAAGACTATGCAGGCGATCCGATTATTGGTACTTTTTATCATGATGGGATACAGCAAGTGATAGAGGAAAATGATAAAGAGTGTGTGGCGGAAAGAATACTTAATAGTAGAAAAAATAAGAAGAGACAACGTGAGTATCTGGTAAATTGGCTCAGTTACCGGCTAAGTTTAACACGCGGGTGCTGAACTCATCATTAACAATGGATGAATATGTAGAGAGAAGCTCAAACCAGAGCATGTGACGAATGATGGGTTCACAAGTACTGAAAGAAGAAATGATACACCTAGCTCAAGTTATAATAATTTATATCGTAATCATTACGTGTATCGTGAATCTGAGTATACAAAATGGTCAATCAGGCTTATGGATATTGCTTTGAAGTGGATGTCTAGGGCATATATTGCCTAGCCCGCACATAAAGACGGACACACGCCATTCTACTCAGAATGAATGAGGATCAGTTTAACGTAACCCTTCCGAGCAATAGTAATATGCAGTTCTTTTCAGACAATAACTTATCAGAGTTTACAACTCGTCTGCACACTCCAGTAACATTAAATGGTGAATGTGAAGTTGGCCTCTCGAGTGTACTATATCCGAGGAGTTGGCTTTCTATTTCACAGGAAAGTTTTGTGCAACTATATTGTGCAACTGCATTTACTAAGTAGATAAAGAGGAAGAAGAAGAAAGATGATGATGAACCAGAAAAAGAAATTCGCGAAGATGGCGATAGTGCAGCGGGAATAAATAAGGCAAAGACTATGCCTTATCCATTAGTTTTTAAAAAATGGTCTCAGTAATCCTGATCCTGCTGATTGGGGAAAACGGGTGCGAAATGATCAAACAGATAATGGGAGAACAAAACATGCATGTAGAAGCGAAGATTATTATTATGTACAATTAGAAGCGCCATTTATCACTGTGCCTAAAGGGTACTAGGCAGTGAAAAACAGTGTAGACTATCTAAATGGGCAAGACAAGATTTAGACACATAATTTTTTTTTTAATTTGTGCTTGCATCGCGCGAATCTCGTTTCTCTCTCAGTTAAAACTAATTACGCTATACGATTAGGTGGAGAAGTAGCAAATTTAATCAGACTCGAAGGAGGAAAAATACATATGGGACCTATAGAATTTAAAGAATCATTTCAATTGAATTGCGAGGGTGGGCATACGACTGCCTATATATACTACGATGTAGTCTCACTAAGTGTGGTACGTGATACTTCTGCACCACTACTCAGAGTGATACCCGTTTCTAGTAAAAATGGAGGGAAAGATTTATGCCAGTGGACGTTTCCTGATATTCAATCCCATGCTGTGTCAAAGAACTACATTGATACTATTGGAATACTTATAATGGATAGAACTGGCGCCAATGTACCATTCGAGGATGGAGCATCACCGAGTGTACTCTGCCTGCATTTCAGACGATGACAACAACGATGAGAGGGAGAATGAGAGGTAGAATGAGCATTCCAACGCTGGTGCATTACTACGTGAGTCAAGCGGCCCATGGACGTATTCCAGTTTTCGTAGGTGTGCGATACCAATCAGGGCATGGACTCGGTAATACCTTAGGTGGGCTATTACGTTCAACAATACCTATCGCAAAAGATGTAGCTAACTATGTAGGTAAACAAGCTCTTAGTGCAGGAATCAGCCTAGCTGAGGACGTAATGGCTGGGAAAAATGTTAACACAGCATTAAAATCGAGAGCACATGGTGTTGCCAGGGCCATGATACCAGCAGCTATACCAGCAGTGCATGGTGGTTTAAGACCACCTCAACCTAAACATAAAAAGAGAAAGAAAACAGGTAACACTCAGTCAATGTGCAGAATACCAAAGAGGAAGAGTAATACTAGATGTCAGAGAAAACACACAGACATCATTATTAAAAAACAAAACATGGAACTTAGGCAAATATGCGAGTGCGCGAAGAGCGAATTAAACATTTTTCAGACACGTCCCAGAGTGATAACATTGGAGTCTGCAAAATGGGAACAGTTTCAGCCCATATAAAGTTTATCAGATAGTAGACCAATCAAGTTTTACGTAAGCGGGTTCGCTGAAAGATATTTAGATCTTACGCAATCTTATCTTTCAATTAAAGTTAAGCTAGTAAAGCTAGATTAAAATGGTGTTGAGAGGCCACTCGAGGAGGATGAGATGATAGCACCTGCGAATAATCTTATGCATACAATGTTCTCACAAGTGGAAGTTCCTTTGAATGGAAATTACGCTTACCGCTCATACTTTGAAACATTGCTTAATTATGGGAGCAATGCGGCATCCTCGCATCTACAACTTGGTGGATGGATAATAGATGATGCAGGCGAATTTGATAATATCGCCAATACTAACGTAGGATTTCAAGCTCACAGAAAAATGAAAGTAAAACAGTACAGTTAATGGGATGCATACACAGCGATATGTTTCTGCATGACCGATTCCTGCTTGGTTCCATAGATTTAAGAGTATGTCTACAGTGGAGTAAAGATGTCATCACCATTATGGCTGCAGAAGGAGTGAGACCTAAACTGAAAGTATTGTCAGCTACATTATCTGTACGCACAGTTACTCCATCACCAGATCTACTAGTGGTGAACGCGGTTACTCTGAGACAGACGAGCATGACATATCCTATTAAAAGAGTAGCGTGTAAGACTTTTACAGTACCTAGTGGCGCAATGAGTATTAATAGAGATAATATATTTATTGGACAGCTTCCTACTAGAGTATTATTCGCTTTTGTACCGAATGATGCATATAATGGGGTAGTACAAAAAAGTCCATTCAAGTTTGATAACAATAACACTACCTATGCTACATGTTATATGCATGGAGAAGAGGTTACAACAGCTCCAATACGGCCTTCATTTGGTGACAACATTTACTCAGATGCTTATTTCTCACTATTCAGTGGTACTGGGGCGTTATTCAAAGACTGCGGTTACCTGATAAATAAGGCCCACTTCATACATGGAACCACATTGTTCGCATTGGATGTTACACTAGATTTAGCTGATTCAGAGCATTGCTACCCTGCGCACACGGGTTTGTTAAGAGTGGTCGTCCATTTTGCTCAGGCTCTTTCCACTGCAACCAACGTAATTTACTATGCTGAATTTGATCATACAGTAGAAATTGGACCAGGCTTTAGCGTATTAACAGATTATGCAAAATATATTGAGTGCATTTGAAATAGAGGATCTATTATTCGGCAGCAATAAAACACATGAACACTTTCTCGGTGTTTTTCCAATTGACAATGTGCTCATGCATATTAAATATCGACCAGCTTCATCCCAGTAATAAATCTGGACCACATTGGGGGGAAGTTTATTACACTAGAAATGGAAATGCTGAATACTTCGATCCTTATGGAAGACGCCTTTCAGATAGAAGAATGATATCAAATGTGCAAATTGGACACCATGCACGTGTTTATTATTTCAACAATGAACGTGTTCAACTAGCAATGATGACTACTTCCGGATATTATTGTGTATATTTCTTATATCATCGTTTGAGAGGTGTACAAATGAAGCACATATTATGGGCGCTAAGAAAGAGAGACAAAAATGAAGGTATAGTGAAACGTTTGACGTGCACGATTATGAATACACTGAGAAGAAAGATCATGCTTAATGTATACTTATTTTTCTACTATGTTTTCTTTAAGAATATAATTATTGCGAATAGATGTCGCTAATATTTATTTATTTATCATAAAAATGTATCGTCTTATACGTGTCAATAAATACATCGATTTAAAAAAGTTATTATTTCTTCGCGTTGTCTTACCCACCTCCTTTGTCATCCACCATCCCCAATTATCACCATTTTGCTATGCACAGATGGAAGAACACATTTTAACACAAGCACATTCCAATAATGGCTAACAAACAATGTGACACTAGGAGCGCGCGGTGTACACCGATAACAAATTAATATAATAATTAATCATATTCGGATACATTATTGACTATGTCAAAATGTGGGATTTAACATCTGAATGTGGGACACTGTATGATCTGTTCTTATCCGTAATTGAATCCTGCGCTTTAATGTCGCTTGTATCAATTCCAGTTTCTGTAAAAAAAATGCCAATCAAATGGGTGTGGCATGAAGAAACGCATTTTGTACATGCAATTATCCTCATAGTTATGTTTTGAAATCCGCTGATGTTAATTTTAAGCAGTGGAAAAAACATGTGACAAAAATAAGGCGTGTTTAGATTGGAAAGTTAGTTTTACTGACAGCTTACATATTTTAGCTATAAAAGCGAAATGCGCGCTACTAGTAAGGCATTCATCTTTTTGAATTTGCGAAGTGAAAATGGAAAATAAATCTCTATTATGTGATCGCTGGCATACAACCGGGTCTATACCGATTAAGTGTGGATGCTTAGAGTGGGACCGATATAACGAAGTACCGGTGCGGCGGCCATTTAAAAAGACAATGCACGAAATCCAGAAACCTGGACAGAATAGCTAGTGGAACCGGATGAACGTAATTACCACAAATGGGTGCATACGAAGTATCAACTCCGTTATGATTGCTGCGCATGTATGTGGTGCGAGAAAGAATGAAATTACTGATTGCAAAATTGAGATAAAACATTTTCAACTAAGCAAATAAAACAATTAGGATAGGCCTCTTTTTTAAGGGGGCACCAAAAAACAAAATTATGTATCATACATACACAACATATGCACACATTTATAAGGGTGCATAGAAGACACACGCATGCGTGCAATACACGATGCATACGCCAAGGGAACAGGGAATACATTCACGGGCATGATGGTGTTACGCACATGAGGGAATGCTCAGTTCATGTGAGTGTGTGTGTGTGTGTGTGTGTATTTGTGCAGGAGGTGTGTATGCGTGATTGTGGGGTGTGTACGCGATAGAATGTAGGACGCCCTTATGCCATGGAAGATGGTTCAGGACCAGATTCCGACAGTACAGGTACATAGTGTTCTACCACGTATTCCATGGATAGGCGAATAATAATACACCTTTCATCGTGGTCATGCGTGATTTCATGCCTTAATATACCAACAACATTATTAGATCTCACGGTAGCTGTGAGATCATTGGCATGGTCTAACATCAGCGAAGCTGACCTTAAAGTGTTTGAAGCATCCATGTTTAATGTTAACATGAGCAATGCGGTGCACGAAGGGAAAACACATTATGTATACATATATTGATGCATAATTCCACCCACCCCTCATAAATATGGAAAATCTCTAGCGCGAAATCCAAAATGGGATATTCATGCATTTGATGAGGGAACTAATACATGTGTCCAATCGGCTAAGAACTGGGAAAGGAATTGTGCACGAGTGTGAACAATAATGTGGACAAAACATGTAAAGGGGGGGGGGGGGGCGGGGCGCAAATAGTTTAAAGCATAAAATACCAAACTTTCAGGGGGTAAAATTGTAATCTTTTTGCACAACAACACGCAGGCGTACAACCACCACAAGCCACGCCCCACAAAACACACCTTTCATCAATATTCTAACACTGTATGCCATTATCACTAACATTCTATCAATTTTACCACACTCTCCACGCCAAATAATTAAAATGACATATATCTACACATAATTAAATTCTAACGCTGTACGTCATTGTTCTTTCTACCGTCTGTACGTCATTGTTCTCTTTAGACAATAACGTAAAGAAAAAAGAATTGAACACATTTCCTGTGCGGCTGTACGCCATTGTGCAAGAACAAAAGAATTATTGGTTCTTTTGTTCTTGAACCAAAGAATCAATAATTATATTGCTCTACAACAATAACGTACAGCCCCACACTATACTACTTACCACACTGACAACCTAACGACACCATTATCAACCCTCCTAAAACAACACTGGTATACATTCGTATAAGACTCGGACAAACAGACCACATATACATGCTTACACGACCATCCATGCTAAACCCATCCACAAATGTCATACTATAATGGAATAATACAGATGCAAGCGTTCGCACACATATTCTAACAAAGACCTCATACAAGAACACGATAATAACCGGCTAACAGGAAATTATTGAATTAACTCCTGGCACACTGCAAGTCCCCAACATTGAGCCAAAATTCACCGAAACAAGGGTACGTTTTGGTACGTTTTGGTACGTTTTGGTAACAATGCTGCTAACCAGCGTGGCAAGGGCTATGGTATAAAGACCGTCATGGCTGTTACAGGTTGGATCTCTCCAGTTACAACACAAATTAAAACAATAATGTTGGTTCGCTTTGGTTATCAGTAAACACGAGCAAGCATGTTCAAACCAAATTGTTGTCCGCACGCTGTTCACCCATATTTCATGGCATCCCAATCATTCTTGCATGTGGAAAGCTATTATGACACTTTATATTTACAGCTTTGTCGATTGGATTAACGTTGAGTTAAATGGGGTTGGCCTTAACCGATTTTCGAGAGGCAGTAATTTTGATTGAATCTCATTTTCATATAGGTCCGTTTATTAAATAATCAGATATCGCAGTTGGAAACTTGATCGGACATCAGTTGACCCGCTTATATCCAAATCGAGTGCATCTTAATTTTAAACGGTACCGAATCGTAGAGAATGTTGGGGAATGCGCTGTGCAAGCATTCGTGCGATTATAACATCGACATTACCTTTACCGAGCACACAATACGCATGGAATTATCATCGCCGCCACAACCACACTCATCAATCATATGACGTTATGACTACAACCGGCACTATCAGCAACACCACCGGTACCATAGGCACACCGCCAACGCCGCCGCCGCCACAGCGGAGCATATTTTCATTGGCACCCTTGAAGCGATATCTCAATATGTTGCAATAGGCACTATGTCAAACAGTAAACATACTCAGTTCTCATTTCACATAATAATATTGTTTAAATAGCTGACACATATTCTGAACTAAATCGCCATTGCCATAGTCCGAATAATGGTATGTTAGCAATTACTCTTACGGTAACGCCAACGTCATATTTATTTCATGGTCTGTCAGATGTGACAGAACTTATTTTTGTGACGTCGTCTCAGATATGAATATTCATTATTTTGGCGACATCATATGGTTACTACAGGATTACCGGTTGTAAGCATTAACCTCTGTCATAATATACCGGTATTCCCATAGAAACCAAGCAGTGGCTGTAATGGACGTTTCCGGTTTTAGCTCCGCCCCCGACCATCTCTACCTAAGCTCCACCCACACCTCGCTCGTGTTGGGCTCGATCGATCGCTGAACACCCTGACAAGCAATTTCCCAAAAAGACCTACACATGCAAGCTGTTGAATATTTTGAAACTAATTTGACTGGGTGCTGTTGCTGCCTAAGGTAGCAACAGCGCCCAGTCAAATTAGTTTCAAAATATTCAACAGAATGCTTATTACATAGCAAAGGATTACAAAGACATACAATGTATACAACGTGTCGGACTCTGAGATTTGATGACAGTCTATATGGAACCATTTGTAACGTAATCATTGTGACGTCATCACGCATGCGCTGAACTGATTATGACGGCATACGATGTCAGATAATCGATGAATACTCTGGCAAGGTGAATTCGCAGTGACATTTTGTATATCATTCTTCCCCACATTTTGTAGATATTGGGACTTGACGTGACCTGGACATTAGCTACTTTCAGGGAGAATCATGTTTCAACTATTATTTGCAGGTGACCATCGAAATGGCGAGCTTGACCTTTATGGGCCTTGCCATCTCAGATACGGATATTCATTGTATTAGTATAGCAGCGCTATCACAGCATGATGAGCTAAGGCAAAATGGGGGTATTCCCGGTACCATCAGTGACCTTTAGGCATGTGATGAAAATCATATAATACCGTATGCCTAGTACTGCTATATGTATGTAATGCATATATAGATATTTAAAGAGCAGGATTCATAATTGAATCGATGATAGCCTATAGTTGTTACCGTTGATATAAATAGCAATTGCTATCCGTGTACGGTACTAGACCAGCAATCCATAGTGCCATACAGTATAAATCATATATTTAATTTAATTTGCCTCCCTTTCACTCTAACTTGTTGCCACGTCAGGTAGGCGTCTCCTGATGCTGTTGTTACACACACACACACACACACACACACACACACACACACACACACACACACACACACACACACAACACACACACACACACACACACACACACACACACACCCACACACACACACACACACACACACACACACACACACACACACACACACAGCATTATCATATTAGCACCACACACGTGGTGTTTATGCTTTAGTTTTGTACATTTTAACAGACGACATTTTGGGATTCGTGTAATATTTAATGCATTGCGCTTTGGACCCCAGTTAGCAGGGCGTTATTTTACTGACTGATTTCCGCTCGTCTAATATGGCGTCTGTGTTTGCAAAGAGCTTAGTATAACAGTCTGCAGATTTGACGGATTTGATTCAGGTACATGTTAAGGAAGGTGTGCGGGCACACAACGCGTCATAGCTTGTAAGATGTTCCATAAGACACTGTTTTGATACATGGAGCTAAGCGCTATCGCGAGCTCTTGCGTGTGGTTAATAATCTGTTTCTCTTTGTATTGCGTGATTAAATGAATCGCGACTTACGTCCACTCGTGTTTCATTCAGAAATAAGTGACCATGCACGTGCATGATTAAAACATTCAACGTCTGATGGAGTGTGATGCATGCGAATCAAGTAAAAATTTTCCAATATAAATTCGTTGAACAAATTTAGTCATCATCTTGTCAAATTAGATTGGAATTCAAAATTAGGCATGGTATTGCCAGTGGATGGATAGGTTAGAGCAAATTTGTTATGGGTAACTAGTAGAAAATTCGTCATATTAACTCCGGATAATATCGAATTGATGTGGCGATCACCATGAGAAAATCGCATAAGAAGATCTGATTGGGCAGTACTGAGGTGCAGCCAAGCGTATACAAGGAATAGCTATCGTAATAGTCAGGTATTGAGTACTGTTGGACCTAACATCAGGTAGTAGTACGAGCTATGTTAGTGCGTATTCGTTATGTTTGTTAGATTGACAGCATTACTTCTGTCAATTATAAAAGTTAATTACTGAATAAACATACCGGTTTATCAATTATCTCCTCAAGTTACAATCTTGTCTTACAAATGTAATACATCTATAGTCGTTATTTGTTACTAGTAGTCGGGTTAGACATTGACCAGGAAGTTATTAATCTATGTAGAGAGAAACGCAACCTTTCCCCAGAATCTGCAATGTTCATGCCATCTGGCCCAGTCTTGACTCGCCGATCTTAGACTCTGGTTTTATTGGTCAAAGTGGAAGAGGAAACTGGGTAAAGGTCAATCGTCAGAGTCTAGACTCAGTTCAAACGTGATAGCGGTATTTACATTGGCAGGATGTATACTACCAGCATCAATGAATTCACCCACATAGCATAGAAGCTAGTTTAATCCACCACATCGGACAATATAAGCACAGTACGCCACATGTTAGATGACGTCACAATCCAATGGCGTAGGTCCAATGCGAGAGACACATAGGCTCGATGGTAACCATCTGAATTGTATGTCTTTGGTGAAACTATACATTAATCAACGTTCTCTTAAATATGTTGAAACTAATTTGACTCGGAGTTGTTCCTGCCATAAGATGCAAGAACTTCCAGTAAAATGTGTTTCAAAGTAGTCAGACGTTTTTGTATATTTATATTGAAATTGAACTTCTTGGAATGCACGGTTCAAAGTGGCAAAGCCGATTCAAACGTGCGTACAAAGAGGGTGGGACCTGGCTATGAATGGGCGGGTTCTAGCTATACATGAATTCCTTTATCGCGTTGTTCTTATAACGTTGCCAAGAACGCAATATACCTATTCTTCTATTCTGGCGCGAGCACTGGATGTACGTGTTAGAATGTGATGAATGTGGAACAAAGACTGCCAGGCAATTAGACAGGTGTGTATAAGAACGTGACAGAATAAAGGAATATATGCGACTCATATATCTTCTGGCGTATCTATCTCACGCATGCACGCGAGACACAATACAGTAATTCAGATTTAAATCTCATGATTGCACTTGTCTTGAGAAATGTAAATTTGCAGGTCAAGAGATTATTTCTGAAAGGTTACCACTGAAATCCCTGGCCGGAAAACCGAACCAGTCATTCCAGTGGTAAATTAAAAAAAAAAGTTTTATTTTGACCTGCAAATGAACATCCGATAAGCAAATATTTTTAATTTTTAACGAATTCAGCAATTAAAGGGTTCGCCATTATCTATTGCAGGCATGGTTAGCCACTTTGTTTACAATCGTAACGATGTGATATGCTGTTGGATATTCTAAAGCCAATTTGACTGAGAGCTGTTTCTGCATATGAGAGAAACATGTTCCAGTCACATTATTTTCAAAATATTCAACAGCTTTCCCATGTAGCTGTCTTAGAATTGATACACTAAAGAGAAGGGTTAACCCTTCTTTTGCCAACTTAACCCTTTAAACTGCAAATCTTCTAGTTCAAACCAACCAAAATTAGCTATGTAGTGGTCTTGAGGCATGTTTATTTGTAGGCCAAGTGAAGAGTATTCTTGAACTTGGAATTTTTACCACTGGAATGACATGTTCCGTAACCGAGCCAGTCATTCCAGTGGTAAACTTGCAAAAATACTCTTCTTTTGAACTTCAAATGGACACTGGCTAAGCAAAGAGCTTAGTATAACAGTCTGCAGATTTGACGGATTTGATTCAGGTACATGTTAAGGAAGGTGTGCGGGCACTCAACGCGTGATACCTTGTAATGGACACTGGCTCAGCAAAAACTTTCTTTAACGTTACGCATTTAATGGTCAAGCCGACCAAAATTCTAATGATAAATGGATAAATGTAGTCTTCTGAAATTAAAATTACTCGAAAAATGTTGACTATTGAAACGATTAATTGAAATAAGTAGTATTGTGGGCGCTTTGAGGCGCTGTTGACACAAGAGGGGTTGCGCGAATATTCGTTTAACGTCGCTGGACATAATTACGCGAATGGGATTAACGCTCTCACACTCACTGAAAGATGATAAGAAGAAAGAAGATACTGTTATTTCCCGGACTTGCTCATTCAATTATTCTATGCGCGAATAAAGTCTCAAAGGTGCATCTTACATATATATATATATATATATATATATATATATATATATATATATATATATATATATATATATATATATATATATATATATATATCTATAAGGGGCCAGTTATGTAACCATTGGCGCTCATTTTTACCAAATCTTTCCTTATGGCACGGCATGGTTAGAATTAAAGCTGAAGGGTCATTATGAAATTAAGAAATATTTTTAGTAAAAAAATAGTAAGTGAATTAATTATTCATGTTTGCAATTTGTACCAGTTAAACGCCCGCCATATAGTTTTCGGGCGGACATTTTCTTATCCCCACACCTCCAACATAATAAAAGAGCTCGTCAAATCTAAATCCGTCCCTATTCACTTTTTGACGGCTTGTGTGTAAGGAAGGCATCTAAGGAGAGCCCCAATATCAATGTTTCTTAAAATAAAATACAGAGAAATCCTGAACTGAGTGGACACACAAATGAAATGAATATGTTGATAATTACGTTCTATCCCATCCAGGATAAATATCCATTCACAATCTGATATAAATCTAGTAGTTAGGCCTATGGCAGCAACAGCGCCCAAAAATTAGCTTCACATTATTCATCAGAATGTTTAGTAAATATAAAAGACATACAATTCGGACAACTCGACGGACTATTACACGTTTCTGACGTAGCTTTTCGTGTCATTCATGCCTTAATTGAGTATGCCGTCTGTCTACATGTGGCGTAGCTTATTTTGACGTCATATGATTGACTCAGAGACTTGCTTTCCTCTATTGCATGCTGTATAAACAAGCTGCCTGGAACCAATATACACGAGGCAACCTCTTGCGTACATCTTATTGTTTAGCCCTTTCTTGACGAAGTCGGCTAAACATGCCCACATTAAAAAATGTTCATTTGTATGCCAATTGAAGACTATTTTTGAACATTTAACAAGGATGACTGGCTCGGCATTCCAGTCACCTATTAAAAAAATAGTCTACTCATGCCCATCAAATGGACAAAAGTAAATATTTTGATGAACCTTGGAGAAATGCATCCCTTAATTACAGTGTTACTGAAAATGTTGCATGGAAATAATAACTACTTCGATCATTCTCAGCAAGCCTTTCGTTGCATGCAATAGCTTGCATGTTCCTGCACATGGCCAATGTTATGTATCCAACAGAGTGAATCTAAATTGTTGTCCCGTGCGTGGAGTCTTGTAGCATATTGCAGAATTCCAGAAAGCTACTGGTGCTCTCATTCATGGGATGGTTTCCATGCCAATACATTCCTATTCACCATTCGGGCGTTAAGCTAGCAGATGCACCATTGTCAGGGATATCACCATGGCGAACATGGACGGATATCACTGAATTCACCTTTTCAGAGTATACATCTATGATCTGACGTCATATTACATCATACTCAGTTAAGCGGCGTGTAGGATGACGTCACAATCATTACGTCACAAATGATTCCACATCTCCCGTCGTTGACGCTTACTTGTCCGACACGTTGTACGTATTGTATGTCTTTGCTATTTAATAAACATGCTGTTGAATATTTTGAAACTAATTTGACTGGGCGCTGTTGTTACCATAGGCAGCACCAGCACTCAGTCAAATTAATTTCAAAAAATTAAACAGCTTACATGTATAGTTTTCTGGAAATTGATAGTCAAGGAGTTCAAAGATCGATCGATCGCAACACGAGCGAGGTGTGGGTGGAGCTTATATTGGGATGGGTGGGGCATAGCTAAAATGGAAAGCTAAAGCTTAAGGCCTATCTATATACCAAATTCGAAGAGAACATGTTTAGGCATTTTCAAGTAATCGCGGCAATGACATTGGCGAATGTGGAGAGAGTTGGCTAACAAAACAATATGACATTTATTCTTCTGCTATTGTGCTCGCTGAGAAAGAATTGATGAATCCGATGTGTCACCCATGTCTATGACGTCATACTCAATTACGTCACAATCATACAGTAATTGATATGGAATACTCTGCCATAAAGCTTGAATCGTCCGCCAAACGTACGAATTTACTTTTAAGTGGGAGGAACTTAACTAGAAATGGACGGGTATAGTTAAAAATGGGCGGGACT
Source organism: Chaetoderma sp. LZ-2023a (assembly GCA_034401795.1). NCBI lineage: Eukaryota > Metazoa > Mollusca > Caudofoveata > Chaetodermatida > Chaetodermatidae > Chaetoderma > Chaetoderma sp. LZ-2023a. Next base: position 101,285,415 of record CM067366.1, read on the forward strand.
TAACTAGAAATGGGCGTGACTTAGTTAGAAATGGGCCTGCTATAGCTAGAAATGAATCATTCTATTGCAGCTGTGGCTTCTAAACTCTCCGACAGACATACTGCGATGCATTTTAAGGTTTTTCTGACGATTACTGAGATAGTTCTCAACGGTAGGCATCCGGCCACGCCTGCGAAGTCTTCTCGTGTGCACAACACGTGGTCTGAATTTGTCTATGCACTTTCAGCTATTCCAGTGAAAACACTTTTTTGTTAAATTCTAAGCTTATTAAGGAATACAGCTCTAGCAAATGGCAGCTACATGCCTGCCTAACGCCAATGCAGTCGAAGTGTCATTGCGTCGCAACTAAACGTACATAGATTCCGGAGAAAATTGAATGTATCCACCCTTTAACCCTCAAATTTGTTCAAGAAATTTTCAATTATCTCATAGAAAATCTCTATTTGCAGACTAAGTGAATACTATTTTTGAAAGTTTTACCACAGGAATGACGGGCTCGGCAATCGAGCCGGTCATTCCAGTGGTAAACTTTCTAAAATAGTCTTCTTTTTGGCCTGCAAATGGGACATTTCTTAAGACCACTGCAGAAGCCGTGTTGTGCTGATATGAGTATTGCATGGTTACTAGACGCACTACAAATATCTGCATTGATTGACACACTGGATACATGTAACATTATAATATTTCTCTAACGCACTTATGCGCAAATTCGTCTATCCCATGGAAATAAGAAACTACACGAACATGATGTAAATGTTTACGAGATTCTAACCCTTTCCTGGCGAAGTCGGTCAAAACCTGCTTGTGCAATGGTCGTAAACGGTCCATGTGCAGTACAAGAGGAGAATATTTTTGAAGATTTACCAATGACCATTCCACCGGTAAATTTTCAAAAATCGCATTCTAATCTTATCCTGCAAATGGACATTCTATAAGGAAATATGTAATTTTCTTGTCCAAAGTTAACCATAATCGGTAGTGATGGAACGCATCTGACCGATCGCGTGTTATTGTGAAATAAAGGAATTCGAGATATAATAGGGGGCACGTGAATGTGCGTGCTCGTTTATGCGCGCGGGCCTGTGCATGCGTGCATATGTGCGTGTTTATTGCTCACCATCCTCTTTAAGTTCAAAGTTTGGTGGGATCCGGGCATCATAGTCTTTCAGTAGGGACAGAATAACGTCAGTCCGGCTGAAAAAAAGAATCAATGCTGGAAAGTCATGCTTAGTAATGATACAGTAATTGCTCAATGGCTAATCTTGCTCACCTGCACAAAATATACTGCAATAGTGTGAAGCCCAATTAATACTATCCTTTGCACCGCATACCATGTTCAATTCACATACAAAGTCTTTGCAAGGTTGTTCATAGTTATTGAGCTACTGCAGTGGAAACTAATTTTCAAGATTTTCATCGCACGAGAATCGATTTTGATAGGGATCGATTCCCATGTCACACCCAATGTATTTTCTTGAGTGGATCTGTCAAAATCACACATAGTTTTCAAATTGGTTCGCTGATTTCGCATTTGGATCAATCTCTCTATGGATCCGTTCAATGTATCACCAACTGAATCTCCAATGCTTTGAAGCAATCAGTTAAAGCTACAGAGAGCAATCTTACAGAAACACGTATTCTAAAGGTCCTCCTGTACGCTGGTGGCAATATTGGGGTAAGATGGACTTCACAATTTTTTTAACCTGCTCCCGATAGACACAATTAATTCCCTGAGTTCTCTGATTCAGTCGGCTCATGCTATACCGAGTCATGCCACGGAATCTGACTTTCAAGATGTTTGCCTGGTTGTCATCTTGAATATATTTTGACTCAAACCCAAAAAGGATCAATTTCTAGATATGCCCGCCAATTTCCAGCCCCTCCCACGCGCGTTGCACTGAGAGATGCACTCTCATGCTGTTCATGAGAGCAGTATGTCCAAGTCAAATAATTTTCAAAAAATTCAACATAATGTTTATTAAATTGTTAATTCTTCAAAGAGACACGATTCATCCACATTCGTGACGTGTCTATCCGACCTTCCTGAGGGAACTAAATTATTTTGCATGTGATATCCGATAACACATGCCGTATTTGATTATGACGTCAGATGCTTGCATGAAATAGCAGGTCACGACATGGCGAAAGAGACCCACAGAACATGCAATTAATTTCCAAAGTTTTGAATCATGTTGTTCAATTTACGGGGAGGTATTTCCAAGATCTTTTCTGGTGTCCATTTTTATATTAAAGTTAAGTCAATTTTGAACAGTATCCCCTGTAAACATCACCGAATTACTTTCCATTGTTGTGAATTCGTCAGCTAAATATACAGAGATTAATGGAGCAATCCAGTGTTAGCTATGCCCCGCCCATCTATAGCTAAGCTACTCTCGTGTTTTACCGTGATGGAATCTATCGATCTCTGGACTCCCATCTAAATTTACAGAAAAATATATTGGTAATCTCTTACATAATTTGAAACTAATTCGACTGGGTGAGTTGCTGCATATGGCAGCAACAGCGGCAGTCAAATTTGTTTCAAAATATTCAACAGCGTGTTTATTAAATAGTAAAGACATACAATTCATACACCGACGCTTAGTCTGTTATCAATTAAGTGTTCGTGACAAACTTATCTATGTCATTCATGACGGCATTGTTTATGACGTCGTCATATGCGCCATGTAGTTGATTATGACGTCATATGAATGATGGATAAACTGGAACGGTCCATTGCATGGAAATCAATTAGAACATCTATTACTGTATATACTCGTGCAGATTCATGAACAAATATCATGATTAGTATCTTTTTCTGAAGTTTAGTATACAGAATTACTTATAGTGAATGGCTTTATTGCCACTACACAAATACATGGTCTCGATTTTCTTCAAGCTGTAGAGATTCTAGGTTGATGATTGATCCAGTGGCAATTAGCACAACGTGTCACGGGGAAGTATTTTCCAACTTGATTTCACCACACTAATCTCTATAAAGAACACTAATTATGTTAATTCAACGTGTATCCAGTTCATCGCAATGGCAGAAATGGCAATATATTAAACCATATTAACAAAATGTGCGAAAAAATGCATTTTCGCCGTAATTTTCTAAGGTGTAGCAACTTTATAGTCATACCACCGATAGGTATTTGAAAAGGAACTTGGCTGCCAAAGCTAGTGGGCTTCTATCAACAGCAAGCAAAACGTACCAAAGATGTTGACTGACAGCGCGACATACAGACAGGAGAGATACATCCTCATTGCGTAAGGTCACTTGCGTGAGCTACCACCAATATTAATCGTTGGGATTATAAAGCTAGAGAATTGTCAGAAGTTGAAGTTTGTGCTAGCAACAGTCCGTTAAAAAGCTAGCGCAACACGCCGGTCATTAATCCCTGTCACAACCTAGACCGGCTACCAGCAAGCAATGGCCTTGGATTGTGTGACAATCTGTAGATTCTGTCTAGTACACACTCAAAGTTAATGGTGCTAATGATATTGGCTGGACGTTGGCCAGTCCAGACAAGGTCTCTACTTTGGCCATGCACATTTGAAGCATTGTTAGGATCGGACATATAATATCCACGTGTTCTGCTGGCAAGACAGCAGTGAGGTTCTATGTCAAAAAAGTGTGGCTAGATACTTTAAGTTGCAGTCTTTGACAGTTGTATGATTCATTAGGATCACGCAATAGCAACAACTCCTCGCTATACTTAGCTCAGAACTTAACATATTTGAATTATCGTGCAAGAGGTTGGTGTACTACAAATAGAAAATTCCCTACATTTCTGAAATGAAAACAACTTGCCGCAATGTAAGTATTTCCCCATAGCTAAGCATAACGAATACTTATCTTTGATCCCAGATGTAGGAAACAAATTACCTGATTGCTGACTTTAATATAGTTCCATTACAGGTACAGAGAAAACGCATTCACAGTTCAATTAAAGATGTTGGGTTAACGTAAACCACTTATTACAACACAGTACATCGTTAAGACTTGCACATGCTTGGCCAATTGTATTGAGGGAACTGTTGGCAAAATAGTGGCAATATTACCTTTATATTGGCCTAGCAATTATCTTTAGCCCTTAAATCGTATTGACTTTTGTATACCGTAGTGCATATACGGTGAGTATTTGAAATCAGTTTAACAAACTAGATTTCGTTGTTGAAGTGTATCCTAAAAGATGGTACGGGGGTGGGGGTGGGGGGGCAACTGAAGCCTATTGTCTGGCTGTACAGCACAATAAGTATCGAACGCTGAGCAACGTTTAGCCCAATGATCAACATTTCAGCCAATATAATAATGTACGTTGGGTCAATGCTGGGTGGATGCCTTGGGCTAATATTTTGGGCTAATATTATAGCAATGTGCATACAGACTTTGGGCTAACCTAGATAGCCAAAGTTGAGTCACTATTACAAAATACGTTGGGTCAATGTTGGGCCAAGGTAGTTTTGTTTTCTGGGGCTTAATATTCCCCATAACAGAAGACGTACTACTCCGGCAGACTGCAGGACTGAAGGGGCAGAGACTATGTTTTTGATGACAACGAAGATTTGGAAAATGGAAAAAGCTTTCTGGACGATAATGACAACGATGATAGCATCTGTAATGACTATGCTGATGCATCATCAACATCAACAGAAAAACAACACCAACAGCAGCAGCAGCAGCAATAACAACAACAATAACAACAACAACAACAACAACAACTGCTGCTGCTGCTGCTGCTGTATTACTGTAACAACAACAACAACAACAACAACAACAGCAGCAACAACAACAACATCAACAACAAAAACAATAACAATAAAATACTAACAACAAAAACAACAACAACAACAACAACTACTACTACTACTACTACTATAACGACGACGGCAGCGCCGATAATAACTATGCTAATGCAACCTCAACCTCAACAGCAACAACATCAACCACCACAACAACAACAACAACAACAACCACGACGATAACACGAACAACGGCAACTGCTGCTGTTGCTGAGGCTGCTGTAATAACCCAACCACCACCACCATCATCACCACCACCACCACCACCACCTTCACGACCACGACCACGACCACCACCACCGCCACCACCACCACCACCACCATCAACAACAACAACAACAACAACAACATCAATAATAACAACAACAACAACAACAATAACAACAACAACAACGACATCATCAACAACGACAAGAACAACAATCACGACGCCAATTAAGACAATGATGGCGCCGGCGACAATGGCGACCGCAGCGACAAAGATGACGACGACGTTGATGATGATGAAAAGGCGCGCATGCAAAAATAGACGCTGCATTTCAGTCGTATAATTAAATTAAAAAAATCGCCAAAGATCACGTTTGTAAAAATAAGTATAAAGCAATAATAACGACATACATTGCTAAACAAGTAATAGTTATAAATAAATAAATACATATTTTTGGCGCCTTACTTTGAACACTGGCACTGAAGAATTAGTAGAAAAACGAGCAAACATGCCAATCTTTTGTTCTTGTTGTTGTTATTCATGGCCACGGTGAGAGTTGTCTATATATTCCGAGATATCTATCCGAAACTCTGTGCTAGCTAGCGCTGAGACATTGTCCCAGAAACCAACAACGGCTTCCAAACTCGTACGTGAAACTTGCTATCCTTTCACGTAGATAATTAAGACAGTCTCATTGGACAAAATCGCCATTAATCATACGATTTTATGCGCAACCACCGTCAGTCAGTCCAATAAATGAGATAGCGTTCCATCTAGTTTATCAGCACTTGTGTTGTCTACGGAAGCATTGATTCATAACGCAAGATGTCGCTTGCGGTAAAGTAAGAAATCATTTCTTCAAGTGATAGTCACGCGCGTGCTTCTACATTGAGAGACATTTAGCTAATAAGCAATTTATTTAGACTAGGTCTCCATGCCACTTCTATCACGACACCGACACAGATGCGATGCGATATCGTTATGTCACATAATATAATCTCACCGCCTATTCACGAGATAACACAGAAATAACTGTTTTCTAGAAGCCGATAAATAAATTCCGGCTGACAAAAATTCTCGTGTTTCCGTCGACGCGGAACTCACCGACGCCAACTACCCAAGTGTTCTTTATAATTTTGTTTTAGTAAAGTATTGGTTACAAATACACCGTCACTATAGTTACATCACAATTAGCAAACACGCCAACAATAAGCATCTCTGGTGGGTGTTACGGTATCGTCGATTGTGCACTGGCATGAATTAGCAATCAGATAATGCACGTTTAACACGCTCTCTCGTTCAACTGCCCGCCTGCTGAATTTCTGCAGATCACATTTTCCACGGGATTTAACACTGAATATACTGGATATTTTGGAAACGATTTTACTGAAAGTTGATGGTGGCTAAGCCACCAACAACTTTCAATTAAATTGTTTTCAATATTTTCCGCAAATCCAGATTTATTGTCCGTGGAAACAATTGTTTGGTGGTATGCATGAGCCAGACAGGTAAATACACAATCTGCTGTTGACACAACGGAAAAGCAACACTGGTCGGTCTTGCTGGCGATAGGTTAATGAATATGTAGCGCCCTGAGAGCGTTGCCTTATCGAGAACAAATTACGATCAACCATCGGCTGTACCAGACATCCAGCGCGAACATTGGTCTTGAGGGTGTTCACCAAAAAGAAATCATTGATGTTATTTTATTTCAAACGTTCTGATAATTATGTTTTCTAGGCAAAAATCGTGACATCTGCGTGTTTTCATTTCCCGTAGGGCAAGTTCTCCTTACCATACCCTCGATAACGTTAGCTTAGAAGTATTCAGTCCGCTCGATGGAATATGTGACCGAAAAGAACATGGCTTCCACGCTCAACAATGTCCTGGATAAAGTAACAATACTTCCACGTCTCTGTGTACACATGCTTGTTGGACAAAATCAATGGTGGTCTTAAAACTCTCTAAGCCGCATCACGCTTTGGAAGCAGAGTCGATCTGGCTCTCACTTAGCGCCAACATGTTATCATATTTATCTTGTCTCTTGATATTAAATCCATGAAATTTATTCAAGAAGTTATCGGTGACGTTTATCGATCCACTTCCATTCTGTATGTTATGGTGGACAGTCCCACCAACAATCATGATTTTAATGGCTGATGTTTATTTTGAAACTAATTTAACCGGATTGCAGTCGGATAGTTAAGTATTATGCTACAGGTTCAATGTGCAACTAACTCTTTGAAGTTGACTTTCTACTATGACATGCAGAATGAGGCTGATCACAATTGCAGCAGACATGGCAATATATTAAAGCATATCAAGCTCGTTCTGTCTCTATGTCCATAACCAGTGTTTGTCCACGCGTAAAATAAGACCACCATAATACATTGACATATCTAATGGCGGTGTTAATTATCCCGGTTAATCCCAAGGTGGATGGCATCAGACCTTGTGCTATAGACCTATATAGCATTGTGGCTTATATTAGTACTTACTAATCATGGTCATTGGTAATTGTGCTACTACTATTATAGCTATTGCATTACAAGTTGCCATTTTAGTTCCGTAATCTCATGACCGGTAAATTGAGAATACAGTTTCTATCTTAATGCACAACTAAAGCTTGACACCTAAAGTTAAAAATAATGAAACACCCGTGCCTTGTTTATGGTGTTTAAATTTGGCCATACGTAATAATTTAGTTAATTTATCTCCTTTATATAGCGCAGACCTATGTACTAGGCAGACGAACACGATAAGAGCGCAAACGATTTTTACTGATATCTATTACTATCTGTTCTTTATTACCATCTTGCGGTGTCAGTTTTAGACAGCACTATCTAATACACAAATTATAACTGTGCCAGTGACAGTCAGTCCCAAATTCAAAAACATTGCCAGTGCAGAGCAAATGCGTGTAGATGTTGCCAACGTTAGACACACCAACGTTGGTCTGTGAATTGTAAAGCACACACTGTGGCATCAGTATGGTCGCATTGGGTGGCACATTCCAGGATGCAGGGTTGGGATGGGCCTTGTCTTAAAGATGCCACGGACATGCTTAAATAGTCAGTCCTACAGAAAATGGTCAATTCCATAGTAGCACCGCGGTACAGGAGGTGGGGGGGGGTCCATACAGATTCACAGGCATATGCGCTTCAAACTAAGCTGACATTATTTCTGGAATAGTCTTTATTTTCGCGGATTTGAACCCATCATATGACAGATTAGGACAAATATATTAATACGTTCGATAAGCGATGCGCGTGCTTGCATCATGTGTGACAGGTGATCAATAACTAATTTGCTTATAACGTTTAAAGTTATTCAGAATAAATAATCGTATGTACGTGACACAATGATAACGGGTACAGGTTATTGATATGATTGAGTTTGCATTGAGTAACAACAATTGGTCTAGCGTAATTAAAACATCTCCTAATTCAGAAGGGTATTTGTCGTGGAATCAATTTCTTTACATGCATTGACTGGGACAGACCTAGGGCAGGAATGGATGTATGTAATTATTCTATGACAAGTGACTGACAGACTCAGGAGATGTTTTAATTACGCTAAATCAATAGCTTCTCTCGTTCTGCACAGGTTGTTACTAAGAGTTACTAAGAGTTACTGTAATGTAACTACGTTACAGACTAATGTATATGACCTCTTATTATACTGCACTCTATTCAATAGTAATGTAGTGCTTTGCAACTCGTATACGTCTATCACAATTATAAACATAACTTGGCCTGGCCGCAGCTGGGTTGAACACGTCCGTTCAATATGCAATTCAGATATCGCCTGTCTGCATGGACTCCGGCGTCCGGAGATGGCGTCACTGGGTTATCATCGGCAATGGCCGAGGGAAAGCGGATGGTACACTATGGTTCACTTTTCAGCGTGTTAGTTCTGGTAGCAATCAAGGTTGCGGTTGAGAAATAGCAGATGTTAAGAGATCTAGATAATACCACCCTGATCAAACCTCAGTAAGTATATGGTACAGTGCACACAGGAAATAAAGAGAGTGAGAAGATCAACATACCAACGACTTGCGTAACCGAGACACAGAAGTAGTTATCACACTAGAGGTAAATCTCATTGGAACCTTAGAGACGAGTAAGTAATTTATCTCAAAGGCCAGCGTGACGAAGCTCAGGCGTTAGATACACATATTTGGGAATAATTAAAAACTATCCTGATAAAGAGAACCAACCTTAAGGTAACATTCAGATCTACTTCATACAGGTAAAGAAACACGTAGTTCTAAGCCACCCAGAAATATTTACTATTTGAAATCTTCACAATCTAAATCCTATATTATACACACTTGTGAAACCCTACAATACAAATTGGTCAGAGTATACGCAATCTCACACGTGTTACAAATAAAGAATCCCAATCAAAGATTACAAACTATACAGCTGGTGAGAGATACACCCCATTACTCCATAACGATGGCCAGACAGCATAATTTCCAATGATGCACTATACAAGATGTGTAATACGTCGCCGCTGTCTGTAAAAGTCGCCCAGCAAAGATGGTTCATGTTTGACCATGTGCGAATGCTGCCAGAGGACACACCAGCACAGAGACCCTACTCGAAGCGAACAAATACAAAGCAAGTAGAGGGCTTCATTGCATAAATATGCTAAGCGTGCTACGAGTTGACCTCAAGAAAGCAATACTCGGTACACTCAAGTAAAGAATGGACCTGAGGAAGCTAAGAATCACGAACGGCTGAGGAAAGACACAGGGGCCAACATGAAGAAGGACTAATAGAAGCTGTAGGATGTTTCTACTAATACAGTACTCATACGATAGGGGGTGAAGAATACATTATTTACACTACTCACCCGATGCTGTAATACACTAGAGACCAAGAGATCTGTGAAACTGACGAACTGAAGACATAAGCAGCACTGTCAGTGTGGACAGAGGGACTCCGGGACCAGTGTTGGTAAGCCCCAGGTGTGTTAAGCACGCACTACACAGAGCAGGACATAGTAATGCACAAACTGATGAGTATTTACATCTACTACATACAAGAATACTACGTCTATCCAAGCATGGTAACTACATATATCATGGGCAGCTAACCATTATCACAAGGCCTGCGTTAAATACAGACAATAATGGCACATTAAGATGCACCTCCAGATATGTGTCCGCATATCAATAGTATTGATGTCTAACATGTAGATTTCTGAAACAACAAAGCTGTGAAGATATGGGCATTGTGTCATTTAAAGAAGCCAATAGAAATAAAAGTTGTGATATACGCGTGTTATGAGCCAATCATCCGTTGCCTCACAGTAGTATATGTCTGCGGTCATTATATTAGGCTAGTAACGGCCAAAAAAGATTTTAAATCACGAGGTTGCACTGATATTTAAGAAATTAACTCATAATATAGACTGAATGCAGAACATATGACATCATTGGGCCAACCAAACATTAACACATAGATCACCCATATTTAGATATAATTTTATACAAGGTGGAAAGAGAAACATCCACTTCTATACTATTCCGATTTTCATGTATTAAAACCAACAGGAAATGACAAGAGCAATAACAGTTTCAAATAGCAATGTCAGCAAACTGCTACGAGAGTATATGACTAGTATATGGGCATGGACCACTACAATTTTGAATAACCAAATGTACATGTGAGGGAAATTCTCCATGCGCCAGTTTACTCATGGCTCGTAGAGGATATATCATAAGAACATTTTAGGTGAAACGGAAAAAATATATTGAATATGGTTTCAATTATATAGGTGACTTGCGATTTTAGTAGTTTGTCCTACTCAGAACTAGAATTACCTACACTGGGGACATAAGAAGACGACCTCAGATGGGATCTGTAAATTATGCTACTACACGAATACTCTAAGACATGCCTAGACCAGAATAAGTAGGCCACACGAAGTAAAACAAACTAGGTTACTAAACAGACGCTGAAAGGGTCAGAATACTCCATCACCGTGAGGCAAAGGACATTTAGGTTACTAAACTGATAATTCAAGGGCCAGAATAAGCAGCCCACTGGAAGCAAGGACAAGTCGGTTACTAAATAGATACTCCTAGGAACACAGGAGTAAAGGAACCGGGTTACTAAATATATACGCACAGAACAATGATAACCAGGCCACACGAAGGAACTATACGGCTGAATCCAACAAAAAGGCTTTCTAAGGGCCAGAACAATTGAGCCACCGAGAATTTTAAGAAAGTCTTAAAATACCAACATGGAAGTGTGGTAATTGAATAGCACCGGTGTAAATGTATACAAAATGAGAAATGTCTGAATCTATAATGCTATTGCAGACAACATGTGCCAATCCATTAACACCGCAACGATCATTACCTGAGCAGGACCATGCGAATTACTATCTACGGGACAGCGTAACCTTGCCACCACATCAGGGGGTTCTTTCTCTGATACCGTTCAATCATCGATGCATTATGATACGTTGAACCTATATTAGTAGGCGTCGCTTTTACTGACGCAGCCATGCGATTTTTGAAGGCAAGCCAATCAGTTGCAGTCTAGCATCGGCAAACTCCACTGCACAGCCTTACCCTGCCTTTCAATAACGGTTTCAATAAGCATGTGGGGTGAGGTATCAAACCGATATCAGGCGGCCTCTTATTCACAGATACATATGTCGATGCTCTAGGTATCTCCCCTGTGCTTGGCTCAACTTACCATACAATAGGCCATGCTAGAAACATATACTTATAGCCGGAGCATCTTCCTTAACTGATGCACGCGCTGGCAGTTGTGATGGAAGCAGATCATCAACCTGAAGATCCCGCAGTTACACATACTTACGTGTCCATGGAGACAAGTTAAACACAGATGCTATTGCTTGATGAACATATATTTCCAATAGCATTATGAAGGCGTGAATTGCAATTGCATATTACCTAAATGTTTAGATTGTATGAACATAGCATGTGATACGGCTAGGGCACATTAGCTGCGTCAATGGCAACATGCCGCATGCAATAATTTGACATCACATATAGAGCATCTAGTCTCATCATATGTAAAAGACGTCATAATCAACTACGTAACGTGTAAGATGACATAATAATCGATGGCGTTATGAATGGCGTAAATAAGTACGTCACTAACGCATAATTCATTAGGGACTAAGCGTTGCTGTACGAATTGTATGTCTTTACTATTTAATAAACATGCTGCTGAATATTTTGAAAATAGTTTCACTAGGTACTGCTGCTGAGCATCCGGTCACATTAGTTTCAAAATATTCAACAACTTATCCATATAGTTTTCTGGAAATTGATAGTCAGGGAGTTCAGGAATCGATCGATCCCAACACGAGCGAGGCGTGGGTGGAGCTTAGCTAGAGATGGGCGGGGCATAGTTAACGCTGGAATGGTCGATTATTTACTTGTTCGCCATACATGTGGTGGATTGACTACATTTGGTGTATTCCCTTAGTTTGCTAATACATCATATTGTTGCCTGACTCCAAACATGCACTGTCGAAGGCTCACAACACGCGCTGCAACACGAAATATGGGGCTGTAGTGGTTGGTGATGGCATCATCATTCCCCAATGTTGCGTTCAGAGTCCAACAATTTGCTCTTGTGTCTCTCAAACAGTTGGCGCACGTGTAAGATATGCTCTGGGTGATCGCATGGGAAACACGTCGAATCCATACAATCTGTTGGATAGGAATGACTTGTCTGTAGTGGTCTTGACGAATGCCCATTTGCAGAGCAAAAGAAGACGATTTTTAACAATCTTCGGCCAGTCATTCCAGTGGTAAATTAAAAAAATAGTCTTTGGTTAGTCTGCAAATTAACATTAAATAAACAAATATCTTGATTTTCTTCATGCAATTTAGCCATTAAACTTTAAATCTGTTGTGTCCAGTTTGCAGTCTGAAGGCAGCTCCTTATGATGATATGATAGGAATAAACAGAGCTATTTTTATTAATTACAGATTTAATGTGGGTTTCCATAGATCAAACTAGTCTTCTGTTGGACATTGTTTCCTCATTCCTATGGCAACACATCGGCCCAATCGTTTCCATCTACACGTCTGGAATCCAATGGACAAGTCATTGGTATGATTCATGCACTATAGGAAATGTCATTAACTGGCGTGTCTCTTTCCTGTGGTTTCCTTGACGAATATCACAGGAGCAAAGTGAGTGCTGTATAAATAGCGTCTCTATAAGTTTTCTATACATCATGTCTGCTAAAACAGGTACAAGAACTGCTATTTTACTACTGAGTCAAACCGGTTATTCTTTTTTCTTACCATTGCCGTGATTCAACCAATATGGTTACCGGAGTTCGATATATCTGTAATATTCTAATACTGTCCCAATGTGTGCAACCCAGATATTACGTATTCCTCTATATTTCTTGCTGTAAATAATGTATGTCTGTGTTTCATATACATCGTGCAGCATAATATAGTGTGTAAGATAGATGTGATGTAGACAGCACAATGGCATAGTGTGTAAGATAGATGTGATGTAGACAGCACAATGGCATAGTGTGTAAGATAGATGTGATGTAGACAGCACACTGGCATAGTGTGTAAGATAGCTGTGTTGTAGACAGCACACTGGCATAGTGTGTACAAAAGATGTGATGTAGACAGCAGAATGGCATAGTGTGTAAGATAGCTGTGCTTTAGACAGCACACTGGCATAGTGTGTAAGATAGATGTGATGTAGACAGCACAATGGCATAGTGTGTAAGATAGATGTGATGTAGACAGCACAATGGCATAGTATGTACGATAGATGTGACGTAGACAACACAATGGCATAGTGTGTAAGATAGATGTGATGATACCAGAACAATGGCATAGTGTGTAAGATATATGTAGCGTAGACAGCACAATGGCATAGTGTATAAGATAGATGTGATGTAGACAGCACAATGGCATAGTGTGTAAGATAGATGTGATGTAGACAGCACAATGGCATAGTGTGTAAGATAGCTGTGGTGTTGACAGCACAATGGCATAGTGTGTAAGATAGATGTGACGTAGACAGCACAATGGCATAATTCGTAAGATAGATGTGATGTAGACAGCCCAATGGCATAGTGTGTAAGATAGATGTGATGTAGACAGCACAATGGCATAGTGTGTAAGATAGATGTGATGTAGTCAGCACAATTGCATAATGTGTAAGATAGATGTGATGTAGACAGCACAATGGCATAGTGTGTAAGATAGATGTGATGTAGACAGCACAATGACATAGTGTGTAAGATAGATGTGATGTAGACGGCACAATGGCATAGTGTGTAAGATAGATGTGATGTAGACAGCACAATGGGGGTAGTGTGTAAGATAGATGTGATGTAGACAGCACAATGGCATAGTGTGTAAGATAGATGTGATGTAGATAGCACAATGGCATAGTGTGTAAGTTAGATGTGATGTAGACAGCACAATGGCATAGGTCACCATGAACGCATAGCGTCTGCGCATCACTTCCATTCCCGGATACCGCCCACTATGGGGCCAGTATTGAGGCATTACGGCCCGCATTGTCCCCAAATTGGCCCAGCACCGGGACAGTACTCTGTGTTAATAGGGTTTATTATAGCTTCAGATGGATATTCTCTCAATCAAAGTAAGGAAACGATATACATTTTAAGATATGACGATTTCATTCCGTGCAAATGATTATAATGTTTCAATCGCAAAGTTGAATTAGGGACTCGTGTCTCTATTTCAATTTCACACCTTTAAACATTATGTTAATTTATGCGGGATAAAATTATCACGTTTTAACATTTATTTCGTTTCTTGACGTGTAGACCCGCAATGTAAGCCTAGTGTGTATTTAGGATCCAGTGTGGTTATGTATATCGCTAATATGTGTTGATGAATAATAACAATGTACAATTCCGTATTGATAATTTAAAACTATTTAAAAATTATCACTTGACAAGTTAGTAGAAACACAATTAAAATACCCTTATTGTGATACTCTTATGTATACATTCTGTGACTACCAGCCATATCGTACGGTAGAGGTGCGTAGTATGTGCACGGCATTGATACAGAAATGCATTAAGATAGTGCGAATTGCTTCATTAATTGATTAACGAGGCCAGTTTGCGAACACATAGACCGTCGAAAAACAAGAATTGAGTCTGTTCACGCATACTATCAGTAATCTAGTTGTTCTCACTATCCATTAAACAGTCTATGAAACATTCGACGATGCTACGCCCAGCCAGAAGCGAAAACAAAGCGATTGACCGCAGTTAACTCAGACGAAGCCTGCTTGGAAAACTAGATAAGTCTCAATCACCACAGCGAAATTCGTGCAAGTTTACGCCTGTACTTCAGCTACGTGATTCTGTACAGTCTGATATAATGCAAACCAGTGCCAATTTTGAAAAAAAATGATTATGTCAATGACAGCACCAACCCCAAAAACACAACCGTTTATAATGTGAAATCCAGTTATATATGCGTGCAATATGTGATTGAATTGAATACGCTCAGTAAACAATACACTCGTAGAAGAGTTAATTCCATTGGGATCAATGTAAAACCATCAATTGGTAATCAATGCTGGTACAAATTGAAGAAGAGTAGTTGATAATGTTTTCTATTCCGGCCCGCTCTTAGTAAATTCTCAACACAATCAGTTTGTTGACATTTGCGAAGATTCGGCTAGCGTTCGTCAGGAGTGGCGTGGTGGGCGAGTTCATTAGGATTTACACATTATGTTCCGGAATATGGTATGTTTAATATACTACTGAGGTTCATTTCCCAAAAGCAGGTCGTATAATATGTCAATTACTGGCGTTGCTACACACCCACCGTAAATCAACGTAAATTAAAAGGATTATTGATATAAGAGCAAATAAAAAAATGGCAGCACCAGCAGCAGCAGCAACAGCATCAGAAGCATCAACAGCAATGGTAGTAGTAGTAGTAGTATTAGTAGTAGTAGTAGTAGTAGTAGTAGTAGTAGTAGTAGTAGTAGTGGTAATAGTAGTAGTAGTAGTAGTAGTAGTAGTAGTAGTAGTAGTAGTAGTAGTAGTAGTAGTAGTAGTAGTAGTAGTAGTAGTAGTAGTAGTAGTAGTAGTAGTAGTAGTAGCTGTTGTTGTTGTTGTTGTTGTTGTTGTTGTTGTTGTTGTTGTACAGCAGCAGCAGCAGCACCAGCAGCAGGAGCAGCAGCAGCAGCAGCAGCAGCAGCAACAGTGGTAGCACTAGTAGTACAGCAGCAGCAGTAGCAGCAGCAGCAGCGGCAGCCGCCACAGACACAGTAGCGGTAGCGGTAGCAGCAGCGGCAGTATTACAATCGGCGGCTGCCAGATGTGTTCGTGGAAGGTGAACAAGTGTATATTGCTTTTAAATGAAACCTGTTTTCGACGCCGAAAGCAGGCAGAGTCGTCAGCGTGTAATACATCATCTGGCGACAGATACCATCTGAGTAATTCATATGTAATGTGTCGTATATTGGTCAACGGGGACTCGTTATTCCTCGTCGTAGACGTAATCTGTGACAAGCGAGTACACAAATGTCCTGACAATCAGGCGTACAGGAATCCATATAGAGCCGGGCTAATAATAGCTCAGCATCCATGGCGACTTAATGGAGAATGTAAGGATCCGATATGCCACTCAAGTAGGTCTATCTGTCGTAATAATTAACATATACCACCTGCTAACTGACATCGCAATCAAGTCATGTTGGTCGGACTGCGACAGTAATGGACCTTTCCACAGTATCCATCAATCGTATGACGTCATAATCAGCTACGTGGCGTATACTATGACATTATAATCGACTATGCGTTGTTGTATGTCTTTGCTATTTAATAAATATCTCGTAGACTATTTTGAAACTAATCTGACGAGGCGCTTTTGCTGCCATAGGCAGTAACAGCACCCCGTCAAATTAGTTACAAAATATTCAAAAGCTAAACTGTATAGTCGATTAATCGCAACACGGCGAAGTGTGGGTGGAGATTAGTTAGTGATGGGCGGGACATAGCTAAACTGGAAAGGTCCATTGCAAGTCCTACGTGAATTTACAATTAAATTTAATCAATATGTTTATAATTGTGAAACTAATTTGACAAGCAGTAGAACGGGTTGCCCAACGGAACGCATTAGCGACCCTAAATTTCTTCACAGTTGTGTACTGATACCGTGGCATTGGCGTCATCCTGAATTACAGCATCGAGATGAACGAGCCGAATGAATGATTCCAAGCATATACATCTAGTCATGGTTGTTATTGGCGTCGTTTGACTCACCAAGCCGATTGCTGGGTCTACATGCCTCTGTTTAACAAATAGAGGATCTGGAACGTGGTCTCATTTAATAACACTCTTTTCAACCTAGTCAAAAAGTCGTCTCAGCCTGTACAATGCGATAATTTTCTACCAGCTTGATAATAGTGATGTGAAATGAGACCGAGATAGATATTCTATGTATCAAGTAATCTAATATTGTGACAGATTGTAAAATAAGGTCGATCCATGAAATCCGTTGGCACGCACTATTTTGCCCTGTTCGTTTCCGTCACGGTTCACGTTCTTAGAGTTCAAGTAGTTTCTTAGGCCATGACTCTCAATAGAGAGTCAATCGGGAATAACGCCATACTTCAGTATGATGTTATTCCGGAACAAATCTCTAGTGAGAACACGGCCTTAGGCCTCTTTCTCATTGCCTCAACATGTTTCACTATTTGGAGTACTATGTAGGTTAATATATAGCCGATACATCTGTTTGCATTCACACTGGTTGACGCTAGTCCTGGACTTCGCGCTGGTGCTACCTAGTGGAGAGCGAGGCCGTGGAACGCCATACTGACAAGGCCGTGTTCTCCATAGAGAATTACTCTCGAATAACGCATACATCGGCGGTAGTCAGTAGTACGTCTCTAGTGAGAACACGGCCTGAGATAAAATCGGGACCATAGGGCTACCTGGCAGACAGTGAGAGAAAATGCTGATTGTAGCAACACCTGGCAAATTTGGAGGGAATCGGTTGCATTCACATATTCCCTACAACTTTGCCAGGTATCGCTACCATCGGCATTTTCTATCATCGTCTGCCAGGCAGCGCTATGGTCATGATTTTTATCCCAGGCCGTGTTCTGCCTAGAGACGTAATCCTGACTAACGCCATACTGATGCATGGCATTATTCCCGATTAACTCACTAGTGAGAACGCAGCCCAGCTCACCTCTAGGTAGCACCACCGTCCAGTCCAGGAATATCTTCCACCAGTGGGAATGCAAACAAATATAGCAGCTATATATTAACCTACATAGTACTCCAAACAGTTAAAATGATTAGGCAATGAGAATGAGGCCTAGGGCCGTGTTCTCACTAGAGCGTTAATCCGGAATAACACCATAATGAAGTATGGAGTTATTTTCCGATTAACTCTCTATTGAGAACACGGCATATGAAACTACTAGAACTCTAAGAACGTGATCCGTGACGGAATCGAACAGAGCAAAATGATGCGGTGCAACGGGTTTCATGGATCGACCTTATTGTACAATCTGTCACAATATTGGATCACTTGATACATAGAATATCTAACTCGGTCTCATTTAATATCACTAGTATCCAGCTGGTCGAAAATTATAACATTGTACGAGCTGAAGCGACTTTTTGACTAGGTTGATAATAGAATTATTAAAAGAGTTCTTGTTGCAGATCCTCTATTTATTCAACAGAGGCATATAGAGTAAGCACATTGGCTTGATGATTCAAACGATATAAAGACTTTGATGGATGTATATGCTTGGAATCAATCAACAGGCCCATTCATCCCGATGCTGTAATTCAAGATGACGCCAATGGCACGTTTTCATTATACAACTGTGAAGTAGTTTATGGTCGCTAATGCGTTCCGTTATCCAGTCCGTTCTACTGCTTGGCAAATTGGTTTCACAATCATAAGCGGAATGATTATTTAATTGTAAATTCACCTAAGACTTGCAATGGAACTTTCCAGTTTTAGCTATGCACCGCCAATCACTAGCTAATCTCCACCCACACTTCGCCGTGTTGCGATTAATCGACTATACAGTTTAGCTTTTGAATATTTGGTAACTAATTAGTTTCAAAATATTAGACAAGATATCTATTAAACAGTAAAGACATACAATTCGTACAACAACGCATGCTCGATTGTAATGTCATTCCATACATCGCGTAGCTGATTATGACGTGATAGGATGGATGGATACTGTGGAAAGGCCCATTACTGTCGGAGTTTGACAAACATGACTTGATTGCGATGTCAGTTAGCAGGTGGTATATGTTAATTATTACGACAGATAGACCTAGTTGAGTGGCATATCGGATCCTTACATCCTCGATTAAGTCGCCCTCGATGCTGACCTATTATTGAATTTATTGGCCCTGCTCTATATGGATTCCTGTACGCCTGATTGTCAGGATAATTGTGTACTCGCTTATCACAGATTTTGTCTACGACGGGAATAACGAGTCCCCGTTGACCAATATACGACACATTACATATGAATTAGTCAGACGGTATCTGTCGTCAGATGATGTATTACACGATGCCGACTCTGCCTGCTTTCGGCGTCGAAAACAACTTTCATTCAAAAGCAATATACACTTTGAAGATGTTCGATACTCCTTTTATATACTAAGCTCGCAACCACAACCGCAAGAAGACTTATGATGTAAATGATTGCTGCGACAATCAATCTTCTAGTAGTTGCAGTTGGATAGTTACAGCTCGCCTCTTCAAAGATGGACTGAAGATATTTTTATGTAACTGTGCCTGATCTGACTTCCTGAAGATTCGTGGTCAGGTACGGTGTTTCTCTGTACTTTCTTTAGGAGTTCTTTTAATAACGACCAAACTAGTGCCTTGTATTTACAAGGTCATACTTTTATTCTTATTCCTAACTGTACAATAACTTTTATATATCAATGGTGACTTATACTGTCACTGAAATAGGTTAATACTTTATATTGATACTGCTAATATAATATTGGTACTAAATTACGTTATTTGATTCTAACTTTGACTTCTTTACTGCTACTGATTACTCTCAACTCTACGGTTGATCTGACATCTAGCTAGCCTAACAATTCTCTCTTACTCCAATTTATTTGGAGAGAATTCGATACACGACACGACCGTTTCACGATAGGGCACAGAACCTGATTCCTTTTTAATAGACAAAGTGCCTATTATATATCTTTTTCAGTTTCATAACCAGCATATCTATTATGCTATGTATATCTATATATATTATAATACATAGATTCCTGTTCTCATTGTACTTCTGGGCAAGCTATAACCATAGTTTGATTGGTCAGGACAATCTTCCCTCCAATAACCCACTACTTATCTCTTCCCAGAAGTTTCACCTAATCCTCTTGGTCCTTCTGACCAATCCTGCTTCGTCTACCATTCGATTTTACTTCAACACCTTATTCCTTTTGTTTCTTTGCCACAGAGTTTGACTAGATGCTCATTGATTATGACGTCATCTCGGCCAATCAAACTCTGGGCTTCTCTTCTATGGATTCATTACTAAACATGGTAGATCTACTAGTCAACCTGAGAAAGCGGCGGTGGCCGGTTCTGCTTTGATGCAAGCTGTCAGCTAACCAACAACATTACGGAATGTGTTGTGGTAGCATGCCTTTCTTTGATTGACATATAGTTGATATACAAATTTCGATTGCGTTATTAATTCTTACAGGACGCTACAATGCCTCTGTCCTGTCCCTTGCCGATCTTGGATAAGCCTGTAGGAAGCGAACGTTAATAAGCACATGAGCTGTATGATCTCATTGCCAGCTGGTGTTGTTGTACTTGCTTAAGGGAGTCGGAATGCCGACCGCCAACAACTAAATGTCAGTCTGTCACCTATATTCATATCGATTCCTATCGATTCTTATCACTCGAATATTTACTAAACTAACGGCCGAAACGACTGCTGAACATTATAAAAGTGTGTGCCGATCCCACAGCAACAACTTTTATCTTCAACTATTGACAGATATCACCACCTCAGAACCGTCGGTCCTATTACATTTATTTCTATATAACTGCTCTCAGTATCGCATTGGTTTCCATCCTGTTTCGCCTCTGTTTCTGCGAAACTTCATAGCAGCATCACTGGTCGATGTCAACCAGTGCAGCGCCCTACTATGTACATAACTACTACAATGCTGCCCCTGCTTCCTGGCTCACCTGGTACTTTCAAATATGAATTTCACTGCGGTCTTACTCGCAAATATAAGACGTCTAACGGGGTCATGACTCCCCACAAGACAATCCGATATCTACACATGCCCTTCAACCAAAGTTAATCAACCATCTCAAGGCCTTAAGAGAGCGATGATTAACTCGTTGTATCCCATCAACAACCAAACCACACTATACCAGGGCCATCCAGAACTGACACCACATACGACAATATAACCTAATCAAAACTAATCCTGCAAACATGCATGCAATAACAGTATACTATCAAAAAGAGAAATACACAAGCAAATAAACAATACAACAATATACAATAACCCTAATCATACAATTGATCATTACAAGTCATAAACAGTCATAGTGACATCTATATCACAATAAACGAATCATACATGGCACTATAATAAAGTCTGTGCAACAATTAAGAAAAATCCTCGGGATCCATACCATCGTTAGGAATGATGAATATTTTTACGCAAACATGGCACTATAATATAGTTCGTGCTACAATTTACATGTCTTCATACTGCACACTGAGGTTAGTGTCCCCGGTCAGCTCCACATCTATCCAGTCGTCAGCCGTCGGGTCGATCCCAGTCCTATTATTATCATTAGGCGACGACCCGGCTGATAACCGCAGCGGCTCCGGTAGTGCTGCAGGTCTCCAGAACTGCTGGGCCTAAATAATTCGTGGCGCACTCATATAGACCGCACGTGGTCTGTGGGACGCATGTGGCTTACAATTGATCCATGACCACATGCGTGAAATAAGTCCGCACTTATATAACACAATACAAATCACAATAGTCACTACGAAGGAGCCAGTCGTGTATGAAATAAATGACGGCGCTCCCATGCCATCGACCATTGCTGGGTCGACCGCAGATAACTGTGCTAGCGGCACGTACTTAGATTTATGCAAATGGTTCCATTCTTGTACCCTCAATCGGCCAACTATTCGGGACTGATTTAGAACGCCGGCCACATCCAAATGGGGCATTTCAAGGGCCAAACTTACTCGAGTGTATGTCCGACTATAAAACAGTCCTGGCTCGAATTGCCACCCTTTACCACTATATCCACATTCACCAGACATCAAAGCATACACATCATTCTCCACAGTGCACCGGCCAGTCAGTTGTCCGTCACAGTGGATTTCCATAGTTTACCCGAAGGTTTGCAAAACTACACCTATTTTCTTATTGGCAAATAACTTACTAGCGGTTTCATTGGACTCGGACAGTCGAATATTGCAATTGCTATCCGTGGAGTCACAATACATGGCACATGGGTCTTATCGACTTAGTTACCACCCGTGGAACAGAACCCGCAACCCTCCCCCGTTCCGCTAGCTCCAACGTCGCGCATTCGCATATCTTTGGTATAACCATCTTCTCCATAATCAGCTGGGCAACACGATCTCCCCTGCTTACGGGAAAGCTACTACTACCAAAGTTAATCAGGACAATACCCACATTGCCCCGGTAATCTGGGTCAATCATCTCGGCTCCCACATCAATACTATGATTAATGGCCAATCCCGATCGTGGGGCTACTCGTCCGTAACACCACCTCGGGACAGCAATCCGAAGATCCGTTCGCACAACCATCCGGCCTCCGGCTGGGATCAGATAGTCGTAAGCACTGTATAAATAGCACCCAGCGGCGAATCTCGACCCCCGGGTTGGGACCACCGCAAACCGAGTGAGCCTATGAACACGGAGCACCGTGGAGCTCATATTCACTGCTGTTCGGCAATTATCCAGTACAATCGATACTTATTACTGACGCTATGTTATTGTGAGGCCTATTAATGTTAGGCTTACTGGTATACTCCCAACATATAGAGTACGAGCAGAGAGAATGTTTACCATCGACTGCTGCGTCACCTTATAACTGCTTCAATACGATCGATGAAGTCATCGTATGAAACACGGCCAAACGCACCAATCCTGAGTCTCTTATGGTCTGAGTTGACTTCAGGAGCGAGACTGCGCTTGCGCAGAAAGTAGGGATGCGATGGAAGCGTTATCATTGGCTCAGAGACGGTTTCGGGTACACCCTCCGAAGTGTCCATCACCATAGTACGAGGAGTTACGATGGTTTCACTCGTTGACTCATGGTTCCGAATCTTACTCGTACTAGGTTGATTTCTCTCTGCATCAACCTGCTTACCCACCTTACTCACCCTTGGCTCCTCATCCGAAGATGGCCACTTCCTACGAGTCATTTTACCAGTGGTAGCTTTAGAGTCGGATACCGGCAAAGGTTCGGACTCGGGTACCATCACTCTAGGGTGATGGCTGGCTTTCGTACCTTTGGCAGGGTTACGAATAGGGCGTGCTCGTATCTTGTCCCAACACATTTCTGAGTCGACTACACGCAACTTAGATATATTAAGTACGCGTACTTTCCCAGATCTTTGATGTCGGACAAGAGACACTGGCCCATTGATCTTAAAGATCTCGTACTCAGTGTTACCGCGAGAGGTCAACTTCATCCTCTCCTCAGCCTTCACGACCACCGAATCGCCAACCTTGTACTCCCCAGCATTCGCACGCTTATTAATTTGTTCTCGCTGAATCTCTCTAGACTTAGCCATTTCTCCACGAGCGCGCAGCAAGGCATTATTGAGACACGTCAGTCTCTCACCAAGATCCTGCGAAGCATCGATTGGAATAGCAAACGGAATTCTTGCTCGTCGACCATACGTCAAATAAAATGGCGTATACCAAGTCGTGGAATGACGAGTACTGCGGTATGCTGTCAAAGCTGCACCCAACTCATCTTCCCAAGCACGAGACTCGTTATTCACCCCTTTCTGAATCAACTCCTTAAGAGTTCGATTGAACCTCTCGGTACGTCCATTTGTTTGTGGATGGTATGGACTCGATCATCTATGATCGATACCATGTTCACGAAATCGTTCTTCCAGAGAATTGGAACAAAATTCTTTTCCCTGATCTGTTATCAAGATCTCAGGGACACCATGACGAGCGACGTACTCATTGAAAAACTTGTCTTCAACATTCATTCTGAGACATCTTAGCCGGAATTGGATATATGTCTAATGTGGCTACTTCCACGGGACGATGTAATCTGGACAACATGTCCGCTCGAATATTCTTCCAGCCTTGGATGTACTAAATCTTACATCCATACTCCGCAATCAGCACTGCCCAGCGCTGCACCTTCGTGTTTTTCACTTCTCCCACAAACAAACTCTTTAGGGGTTTGTGGTCAGTGTACACGGTAAACTGAGCGCCAAATAGATAGGGTCATAGCTTTTTTAACGCATATATCACAGCGTAAACCTCCTTCTCTATTACGGGCCAATTAAGCTGACTATCTTTAAGGGTAGAGCTCACATACTGGATTACCCGCTCTATACCTTTCTCATCTACCTGTACCAATATCGCACCGATCGCATAGCTAGACGCATCAGTATACAATTTATACGGGCCATTCAAATTCGGATATGTGAGAACCGTCTCACTACATAGCAAGTACTGCAATTTCTTGAACGCTTGCTGCTCATCCACACCCCGTTCAAAACGTTTATATTTCTTTGTCAATTCTATTAAAGGATTTGCAATTTCGGCATATCCTTGCACACAGGATCGGTAGTAACCTGTAGCTCCTAGGAAACTTCTCACCTCGCCCACATCGCGTGGTGGTGACATTTCCCTAATGACCTTGACCTTCTGAGCCTGAGGAGCTACTCCTTGTGCGGAAATACGATAACCTAACAAGTCCACAGACTTACTGGCGAAATCACATTTCTTTTTCTTAACTTGCAGATTATTTTCTCGGATCTTACGCATGACCTTACGAAAGTGCTGTGCATGTTCAGCTGGATTCCGTGAATATATTACTACGTCATCGACAAAAACATGCAGATATTTTCCCACGAATTCTCAGAAAATATCATTCATTGCCCTCTGAAATACGGCACCTGGGTTGCAAAAACCGAATGGCATACGAATCCATTCAAACAAACCCTCACTGCAGACGAACACTGTCTTCTCTATGTCTTGGGGGTCCATTGGTATCTGCCAATAGCCCGACTTCAAGTCCATAGTAGAAAAGATCGTTGCGCCACGCATCGAATCAAAAATATCTGATATGTTTGGTAATGGATAGCTGTCCTTGTGACATACAGAATTCAACTTTCTGTAGTCAATACAAAACCTAGTGTCACTGTCCTTCTTAGGGACTAAAGTAATCGGTGGCGCCCAGGGTGATGATGACGGTCTTATGACGCCCGCTGCCAGCATCTCAGCCACTTGGTTCTTGACTATATATTGCTTTGCAAGCGGTAGACGGTAGGCCTTCTGCCTTATAGGAAATGCATCTCCTGTTGGTACTGTACACTTCACTTTGGGGACCAATCCTAAAGTGTTTGGAAGAGCCGTATCAAAGTTATCTGCAAAGTCCTCAAGAACTTTGTCGATATCTTTATATCCGGTCGTTTCCTTACAACTAGAATATACGCATCTCGTCTGTTCCCTATAGGGATACCTAAAGGGATATACCTGACCAAACCATACTACTTCTTTGGTCCGATAGTCAATCTTTGCATTTCCCAAGTGCAAAGCATCCGCACCAATCAAACATTCATGCCGCATATTCGCTAGTACTGTACCAGGAATAGGCCGGTCATTCTTAAATTTGATCTGTGTCTCTCCCAAAAGCTCTATTGGGGAACCATTTACCGCTAAGAGCGTCTTCGCTCCTTTTAATGGCCTAGCATCTAAGCTGCTACGCCATACATCCTCTCTAATCAAGAATGTGCTAGGACCAGTATCTACTAAGGCAGGCAAGCACTTACCCTGATCTTCTGGATCGTGGTTGTCCCATTGTAAACGGATCAGAAACCGCTCGGTCGGTACGCTTACCAACGGTCTCCTCCGTCGCCATTTAATGAAGGGTTCCTTCGTCCACTGACCACTTCAGCGTAGGAATTTCTCCATCCTGAAAATTCTCCTCCATAACGTCCGTACTCGTCTGTCGCCTTCCCGGTTAGAACAAACCCGTCCTGATCCTCGTACTCCTCGTTACTACGAATTCGGTTAGCAACGTCCTTTCGCATATTACGAGAACAGGCCTGTGCTGTTACTCTTTGTTCACTGCTTTTTGCTTTATCGCTCTGATATATTGCGTCTATACTCATATCACTATCTAACCGTTGTCTCTTAGCTACTGGTCGCTACGGTCTTGGTTGTGGTACTCCTGCTGGACAGTCTCTCACGACATGCCCGTCCTTTCTGCAACGAAAGCATTTTATGGTCTTTGCCGGATTATTGCTCCTGTCCATGTACCCAGCGAAACTGTGTTGGTACCTGTCGCAATCCCGAGACATCTGCCCCTCTTTCCCCCACGTAAAGCAGACCATCGGCGGTCTCTGCCCCCTCGGTTGGGATACCTGTGTGGGTTGTCTCTGCATGCCGGTTCTTGGGGGTTGCATTGGCTGGTTGCAATTGCTCTTATAGTGGCCCTTTCGACCACAATTATAACAGACGATATCCAGTCGCTGGTTGTTTTTCGGTCGTTTGTCAGGCTGGTTCGCCGGCTGGCGTTTTTGTGGCGTGGCTGGTTTCTTGGGTGGCATCGGTTCTCTTGTGGACTGCTGATTGCCGGACTTGGCCTGTGATGCCTCGACCGTGCTACACAATCTCTCTATTAATCGAGTCTGCTGCGCAATCTGCCTTTTCATCCCATTTATGATAGACCAGACATCCTTTCCCTCTTCTATGTCCAACACTCCTATCTCCATATCTGTTTCCTTCCGGTTATCTATCCTCATCGTTTTAGCAAGTTATTACAATTTGCTTCCTCTTCAGCTATTTCTATCCCTCGTTGCAGCATGGTGGCCTTCTTTCTAACAATCCTCCTTCCCAATCTGGTATCGCTAAGTGCCTTGATGTACACACCCAGCATGGTTCTTTGATTGTCCGCATTTGTTCTGGGATATGCACGGCTGGCCAACTCATGGTACCATCGGCTGAAGGCGATGACGGTTTCATTCCTTCTCTGGCGCACACCCTCAAGGTCGTATTTTATCCTCTCTCCCTCATTGGCAGAGACGAAATTCTCCATGACGTACCCCCGGATTTCTTCAAAAGTAATGGTGTCCCTGTCTTTTCCCACCAGAAAATAATCTACAGCTCTAGATAGCTGCCCCCTGAGACGCACGCGTTATTATGTACGCGGGCATGCCCTCCAACTTCCCCTCCATTGCTATCCATACCCGATGAGCCTCATCCAGGAATTTCCGTGCCTGCTCCGGTATGAGCCCATCACAAGGTTGTATTCTCTGGGTGAGCTCCCGGACCTCTTGGCGGTGGACTCTGTCCTGCTCTCTTCTGGTACTGCTTTGTACAATGGTACCCACCATTGCTGTGCCCATCACTTGCATAGCCGCTACTGTTTCAGCTCGTAGCTCAGGATGCCTCAGATGTTCCTCCATTAGTGGGATGCCGGGACCCGCAGGACCTGGTGTCGCCATTACGTATTGCTGTCCATTTACCTTTCTATTGATAATACAAACAGACTATAACCCGCTTTAACTGAGGCTGTTCCTCACAATTAATGTCTGTTGTGATTTTAATTAATCAGTTATCTCGATATTCTCAGTGTTGGGTTACTTTCGTGTTCTCTGAGTCCTTTGCCTGCGCTATGAATACTTGCACTCGTTCACTGACGTCTTTTAATACTATATTGGCTGGCCGATCAGCCGACATACTATCTATTACTCACTCAGTTTTCACCGTCGTTTCCACTCCTAAGATCCTGGCAGGCTCTCCACTGAAGATTTTCAATACTCCTTTTATATACTAAACTCGCAACCACAACCGCAGGAAGACTTATGATGTAAATGATTGCTGCGACAATCAATCTTCAAGTAGTTGCAGTTGGATTGTTACAGCTCGCCTCTTCAAAGGTGGACTGAAGATATTTGTATGTAACTGGGCCTGATCTGACGTACTGAAGATTCCTGGTCAGGTACAGTGTTTTCCGTACTTTCTTTAGGAGTTCTTTTAATAACGACAACACTAGTGCCTTGTATTTACAAGGTCATACTTTTATTCTTATTCCTAACTGTACAATAACTTTTAGATATCAATGGTGACTTATACTGTCACTGAAATAGGTTAATACTTTATATTGATACTGCTAATATAATATTGGTACTAAACTACGTTATTGGATTCTAACTTTGACTTCTTTACTGCTACTGGTTACTCTCAACTCTATGGTTGATCTAACATCTAGCTAGCCTAACAATTCTCTCTTACTCCAATTCATTCGGAGAGAATTTGATACACGACACGACCGTTTCACGATAGGGCACAGAACCTGATTCCTTTTTAATAGACAAAGTGCCTATTATATATCTTTTTCAGTTTCCTAACCAGCATATCTATTATGCTATGTATATCTATATATATTATAATACATAGATTCCTGTTCTTATTGTACTTCTGGGCAAGCTATAACCATAGTTTGATTGGTCAGGACAATCTTCCCTCAAATCACCCACTACTTATCTCTTCCCAGACGTTTCACCTAATCCTCTTGGTCCTTCTGACCAATCCTGCTTCGTCTACCATTCGATTTTACTTCGACACCTTATTCCTTTTGTTTCTCTGCCACAGAGTTTGACTAGATGTTATTGATTATGACGTCATCTCGGCCAATCAAACGCTGGGCTTCTCTTCTATGGATTCACTACTAAACATGGTAGATCTACTAGTCAACCTGACAAAGCGGCATTGGCCGGTTCTGCTTTGATGCAAGCTGTCAGCTAACCAACAACATTACGGAATGTGTTGTGGTAGCATGCCTTTCTTTGATTGACATATAGTTGATATACAAATTTCGATTGCGTTATTAATATTTACAGGACGCTACAATGCCTCTGTCCTGTCCCTTGCCGATCTTGGATAAGCCTGTAGGAAGCGAACGTTAATAAGCACATGAGCTGTATGATCTCATTGCCAGCTAGTGTTGTTGTACTTGCTTAAGGGAGTCGGAATGCCGACCGTCAATAACTAAATGTCAGTCTGTCACCTATATTCATATCGATTCCTACCGATTCTTATCACTCGAATATTTACTAAACTAACGGCCGAAACGACTGCTGAACTTTATAAAAGTGTGTGCCGATCCCATAGCAACAACTTTTATCTTCAACTATTGACAGATATGACCACCTCAGAACCGTCGGTCCTATTACATTTATTTCTATATAACTGCTCTCAGTATCGCATTGGTTTCCATCCTGTTTCGGCTCTGTTTCTGCGAAACTTCATAGCAGCAGCACTGGTCGATGTCAACCAGTGCAGCGCCCTACTATGTACATAACTACTACAATGCTGCCTCAGCTTCCTGGCTCACCTGGTACTTTCAAATATGAATTTCACTGAGGTCTTACTCGCAAATATAAGACGTCTAACGGGGTCATGACTCCCCACAAGACAATCCGATATCTACAACTTGTTCACCTTTCACCATCACATCTGGCCGCTGGCGCTTGTAATACTGCTGCTGTTGCGACTGCTGCTGCTACTGCGGCGGATCATGCTAATGCTGTTACTGCTTCTGCAACTACTACTACTACTACTACTACTAC
>CM067366.1:101320318-101416452 GCA_034401795.1 Chaetoderma sp. LZ-2023a
AATTGATCGAGTGCTGTTGCTTGGCATGGCAGCAAAAGCGCCCAGTCAAATTAGTTTCAGAATATTCAACATGATATGTGTTAAATAGTAACGATATTCGTACAACAACGTATAGTCCGTCTTCAACTATGCGTTCCTAACGTACTTACCTACGCCATTCATGACGGCATAATGGCAGCATTCATTATGCTGTCATTCTATACGTCACGTAGTTGATTATGACGTCAAAAAGATGGATAGATTATTTGGAAAATCCATTGGCGTTAGGCACCATAGGCTGATGGAGCAAACAGTGCCCGCTATAGACAGGTTCATTAACTGTCTTGTATATATATAGCAGCAACTGGTCGTGTAATTAATTTCAGATGCGCGATATAAAACCCTCAATCACCTATTAGCGTAGCAATAAACGTGCGCAGACACATTTCATACCAGAATAAAACACATTTTGCGTACATGTGAGCAAATAAACGCGTACATAGAATATTTTTGTAATGTTTTTCCCCACGTTAAACTAACAGAACACCCCAGTAGAACATATACGACCCCATTTCATAAAGTTAAATTAGTTGTATTTTCGTTTGTATTGTCTAACACCATTACACAAATACACAGTACCCGGGGTGCCTTCATGTGTGTATAAATGAGGAAAATGAGGATTTTCCAATGTCATCACACGGGTTTCTAATTTGCCATTTCGGTTAAAAGGTAGATTACTCTGTTTAGGCATATATATATATATATATATATATATATATATATATATATATATATATATATATATATATATATATATATATATATATATATATATGCGTGCGTGCGTGCGTGCGTGTGTATGTATATATAGGTCTTTGTTTCACTACATAATAATGGCCCTCGCGAACTCGATACGTGGCATCTGTGAGGGTATATCAACAACAATGGTCGATGCTTGGACACGTTCCTGGAATGCCAGAGGCTATGCATGACCAGAACGCATTAAATGTGTCAGTACTGTGGGCCATCATGTAAATGACACGCATATGATGCCAAAACAACAACGTGTTAAATATTATGCGATCAGAATTCGCAAAACGTAATCTAAGGCCGTGTTCTCACTAGCGAGTTAATCGGGAATAACGCCATACATCAGTATGGCTTTATTCCGGATTAAGCCTCTAGTGAGAACACGGGCTAAGACCAGTAACGACGACAAATACTGCTTTTTCCACCAGTAACTCCAGCTAAGCTAAGACCTCTAACAACCTCATCCAGAAGAGCACGCATGCAGACTTGTGAACGGGTAAAAGTTGGGAGCGAAGGTTCGCTCTCTCTCTATGAAAACACAAGGTGAAGACATTTTCTCTGATGGACGGCTCTGTGGCGACCCAATAAGCAATTTGGCCCATTTGTAAACGCCGCAGGACGGTTTGTAAACAGGCTGACGCATTATCAATTTGTTGTCGATGGGCCAGTTTATAAACGGCGCAAACCCATATGCAAATTGACCATCGGCGCGTCCATTTGTAAACGGCGTATACCCATTTGTCAATCGGTTATCTGAGCACCCGTTTGTAAGCCGCGAAATTCCCATATGCCAATATTAAACTTGCACCAATAGGCAACACGTCCATCCATTCATTAATTCTGTCTTGCTGATCATTTCAGCAATTCATTCAGTTGTTCGGACACATATGCCCGTATTTATGCGTGTGTTTATTCACACACGTGTTTGTTGCTTATTTTGTATTCGTCCGTCCATCCGTCTGTTTGTTCAGTCACTCATTCCTTCAGTCGGTTAGTCATAATTTCATATGTATCAGAAAAAATAATGAGCCCATATAATCTTGTGTATACATCAGCAAATGCCGCACGATTAACGTGATTCAAACCGCTGATTAACCTAAAGTTCGGGCATGCACGCCGGGTAAGCGGAGTACATTGATAACCGAACGTCCGAGAGAATAATCTGATAACGGTATAACATGATACAAATTCGTATCACGTGGTACACATTCTACTCGATTACTCGAACTTCAAGCGAGAATAAATGTGTGCACATGCGTAGATAGGTAAACCAATCACGTGATACCTCCGATTGGAGTACCTTGATTATGAAACCGAATTCAGCCTATAAGTCATTGGTTTGTGATGACCCGTGCCCACTGTTTAGTGATTAATGAGAGGTTTACTAATGTAAGGATCAAATAAATTGACTAATATTGAGTAGAATTAGGGTGTTATTAAAGTGCATTCATAACACTTTGAATTATGCTCACATTTATGACAAAAAATGAAATCTTAAAGAATCTGTGAACCACCAGCACCTTGTTTGATAAACTGTTTCTTTAGTTCTGACGTGACAAATACACTAATCCAATGACTAAAAATTAATCGAGCTACGAAGGTGGAGCTAGAAACCACAATCCGTTTACAAATATATAGGCCTAGATTTCTTGTTGGCGGAATTTTTATGTTAACATAAGGGCAGTGTGCCGTTTACTAATAGGCGCGCCTATAAGAATGTACATATGTGTCATACCTCGTTTACAAACTGGCGCTCCAATAACAAATTGGCATATGTGTCTGCGGCGTTTACACACGGGCATGTCGATAACAAATTGTCATATGTGTATGCGCCGTTAGCA
This sequence comes from Chaetoderma sp. LZ-2023a, assembly GCA_034401795.1. Lineage (NCBI taxonomy): Eukaryota > Metazoa > Mollusca > Caudofoveata > Chaetodermatida > Chaetodermatidae > Chaetoderma > Chaetoderma sp. LZ-2023a. Next base: position 101,322,949 of record CM067366.1, read on the forward strand.
AACGGGCACGTCGATAACAAATTGTCATATGGGTCTGCGCCGTTAGCAAACGGGCACGTCGATAACAAATTGCCAAACGGGTGCGCCGATAACAACTTGGTATATGGGCGTACACCGTTTACAAACGGGCTAAATTGGTTACACACCGTCAAAACTACCACCTTGCAGTAAAGTAAATAATATCCAAACTGTACCCTGGCGATGTGTGCCCTGTGAAAATAGCAGTGCCAATTGAGAAGAGCGGGAGGGAGATACACGTGAAACCATAAAAAAATGAAGCAATGGGAATAATAACGAGCCTATCAGAGTAATCCCTGCGCCATGATTAATATATCTTTATAAAGAAAGTTGTCGAATTTCAATACGCGAGCGACACAAAGAGAATATTCTAATGACACTTTGCGAAATTACCCAAGGCGATAGTTGAGATTATATAACGGATTCTGAGAGCGGGAAATGGTACAGACTGTAAGCTCAGGAATACTGAGAATATGGAGAATTCCATCATCGCGAGATACAGTTTTGAGATAATTAAACATCATCATACGAGGATCTATTCAACTGTGGATTACTCTGGCTATTACAATTAAAACAGCCAATGTAGGGATCCATTTCTAGCCATATCCGGCCATTTCTAGCCATACCCGCCTATTTCTAGCGATACCCGCCTATTTATAGCCATAGCCGCGTATTTCTAGCATACCCGCGTATTTATAGACACGTCTCGCCAATTTCCAGCTAAGTTACGCCCATTTCTAGCTAAGTACGGCCCCAGCTTTGCGCGCGCTAGGATCGATTTCTATACTTTTAACCCTGAATTCACAGAATCGCAAATTAAGATAACTATATAGATAGGCTGGTGAATACTCTGAAAATAATTTGACTGGGTGCCGTTGCTGTCTATGGTAACAACGCCCAGTCTAATTAGCTGCAAAATCTTCAACAGACCATTCATAAATTTTTTAGCTATGCCCCGCCCATCACTATCTAAGCTCCACCCACACATCACCGTGTTGGGATTGATCGATCCCCCAATACCCTAGCTATCAATTTCCTGAAAACTATACAGGGAAGCTGTTGAATATTTTGTAACTAATTTGACTGGGTGCTGTTGCTGCCTTATGTCATCGCATGTATCACCGCTGGAATGATCGACTGGTTCAATAACCGAGCCAGTCATTCCAGTGTTAAAATTAAAAAAATACTCTTATCTTGTCCTGCAAATTGACATTAAATAAGTGAATATTTAAATTGTTTGAAAACATCTAGTCATTAACGTGTTGAATTGTGTGATTATACAGTTATGTATAGCTGTCTGCTTCGTTGTTGAAACATGCGCACGATCCCGCTGTAAAGAATCATACAATATCAAGCATGTATTTTGAAAAAGATGTGTTGATCTATACCCAGCTTAATGAGGTGTACTTAAACACGACACGCTGTTGATGCCGATATTTGACACAGTGGTACTCTCGTGTCTGGCGTGGATAGGAAGTGCGGGGTATAAATCCTTTCCCAGCGGATAACGCGAAAAAGAGACGCAATTTCCTGCTTCTATTGGGATCGAAAACATTTATATGCGTTTCTGGTTTTTAGTCCTCCGTCGTCTTGACCATAAGATGTACTGCTTGTAAGCCCCGGTCCGTGAGCACCGTGAGAACCTTGAGAACCACGTGTTGTCTTCTTCCCTTCCTTTTAATACTCTACTGATATGACAAGTGTCGGTACGTATTAAAATTGGCTCTCAGAGGGAGACGCCCTTAACAGCATGCACGTCTCTGTTACCTACGCCCATAATACGCATCCACACAATTGCTCTAAAATCTGGAAATGGTGACATTGACTCTAGTTCGAAAAAGAAAAGCAGTTGAGAGACGAAATAATGGACGTACCACTAGAGTATGTAATTACCTCCCCTAGCTCGGCATCCGGACAAAGTTGCACGGGATAATTAACGATAGCCTCATTCTAGAATATAATATTCCGCGCATGTCCAGGTGCGTGATTGCGCGCACACATTGAGCGATACTTTGCAAATAAGAAGCTGGGTCACATAATTTCCGTATTCCCCTGAGGGGGTGGATGTGAAATACACGGAATTAGGGGCCTACTTTTCACTGATAGAATGCTAAATAGACTGATCCATTCCGAGCCATATCACGCGTATTTCTAGTTAGAGGTGCATATTCACAACAGAATGCTCGAAAATAAAATTGTTAAAATTGTATACGTGTAGAGGCGTAAAGTGTGTAGCTAGATGTGATGAAAGGAAATAAATCTTAACATGTGATTGTTTCGTTTCAATTAAAGTCTACCTTTTTAACTTGTAAAACTGAATTAAGGACACGAATTATATTAATTCATACGTATTGAAATCATCATATAGCAAGAATTATTTCGTTGCATGACATCCAGGCACACGCTTTAAGCCTCTAAAGGCTACTAGTAACACTTATTTCCAGGCACTGTGCACCTTTAACCTCCGCCCAATCCTCGCTGCAACGGACTTCAGTTCAATGCACGTACTGGAATCGAGTTGGTGAACTTGGAGACCTGAATTTCCAGAATATAAATATACAGGCAAGCTTTTGAATATGTTAAAAGTAATTTGTCTCGGGGATGTGCTGCTTATACCATTAACAGCTCACAGACAAATTCGTTTCAAATTAGTCAAACGAGTGTTTATTACAGTTTTAATTGCTCGTCCACATATACGTCGTATTTTAGTGACGATACTTTACGCCATTATGAGTTTCACGTCGCCAAACAAGCGACGTAATTTATTATAACGTCATATATTCGAGTGGCAGATAGGATCCCTCCATTAATAATGTTAATTCAATCCAGTTCCATACAAGGTAATGCCAACTACACATTCCGAAAATAGGGTTCCTCGTCAATGTTGCTGATTATGATAACTTAAACTAGAAAACACTGAATATCAGAAAGGTTATTTATATCATTTGGACAAAAATATTACTAACACTGGAATTTTAAAACCTAATCCACTTAGGACTGTTTTATTATTGATTCGCTCCGTGAAGAAAGAATAACGAACATAGCAGGCTATTAACTAGGATAGTATGCTTAGTTGATGCACAGTTTCTCGTGCGAGTGCGTTACAAGATTGCGCAGCCACTTCAATAACAATGTCGTCTTTCAGCAATAACTGTTTTAGAAACGTTTGCCAATTCGAAGGGCCCTGCCGAATATTCAAATATTCGACCATATAGGCCAAGACTATGAATATTTGCATAATATACCGATATTCAATGTTTTTTATGAAAAATGTCAAAATTTCCTTGGATTGGATTGAAAACGAATTTTCAAAATGTCAGCTAAAATTATTTTCGATCCGATCAGCGCAAACATCATGTAGATATAAATGGACCTCCCACTTTATTTATTGATCATATGACGTAATAATCAACTACGTAACGGGTAGGATAACGTCATACTCAATTACAACATAAATGTCTTACACGCTTAATATATATAATATATATGTAATAGGCAGTGACAGCACCCAGTTAAATTAGTTTCAAAATGTTCAACAACTTACCTATATAGATTAATATAGAAATTGATAGTCTGGGAGTTCAGAGATCGATAGATCCCAAAACGAGCGTGTTATGGGTGGAGCGTAGCTAAAGTTGGGTGCGGCATGACTAAAAACGCAACGGTCCATTGACTTGATTTGATATCAATTTTAATTGGATCCATCCAATGGTTTCCAAGATACTCAGGCAATGTACATGGGAATTTACAACATAGATATTTGAAATGTGCCTACCGATACAGTCATTACTTTTTCCTTCATTGCATTTATTTATTTACACCCAAGTAAGGCTGCTCGGTATGGCATAACGTCAAACCGGTGACGATGCCAATTTTCAAACTGGTTTGAACCGTATATCGGTTTCATGTGGTGGGGCGAGGCCACGGATGAGTGGGTACACTTATTGTATTAATATTTTTTTCGATAAGCATGTAGCAAGTATACTTGCGTTGTCTGGAACCTTCAGCCCAGAATACACGCGTACGACTCACTTTCCTTATACGCCCGGAATAGGGTATGCACAATTCATTTCTGATTACGTCAGTAATTGCTCAAATCTAGTTTCTTACCGACTAACACTCTTTTGTGTTCCATTTACAATCGATTGATTCTAATGTGCGAAATTTGTCGTTTATCTAATCATCACGCGTTGAACAACGGGATATATACCTTAATTTTCGTTAATCAGTTAAAGAATGCGTTATTATTTGAATACTGCGCGTTGAAAATTGTTGGTGTCACAGACCGTCTAAACCTTTTATCAATTACTATCATTTTTACATTCTGATGACAAGCCGCCATCGAGTCATATCACTTACATTGGTTAGACATCCCGGTTATGATGACTGTGTACTGTTACAAGGTGTAGTGCGTGATTAGAGGATACGCCTTTTACCTGGGGAGCGAGGTGACCAAATTTTGGAATTGTGGGACCCGTCTGCTGTCAAATGATGGCATATACCAAAATAATCCTTGAACCATGGAGCATACCCTCTCACTAGACAGCCTTGCGAAGCTGGATGTTAAAGGTCACTTTGACCTTGAAATGTAGGTAACGGTCGTAATTCTAAAGAATCGTGCAAATCTACTTTGAAAATCAGATGTACGCGCCATTCTTTAACGTATTGCATCAACTCAATTACAGACCATATATTGTTATGCTCGAGTTCAACATAGGGCAATGCATTTAGCTTAGATTAAAATAAAAATGTAATATTATTGTAAAGGAAATAGATGCAATGTTATTGGATAGTGGATAACACACTTATACATGCTGAAGATTTTGGAGTTGATATTTGTGACTGCTATAGACAAATCCATATGTTAACTTTGATACTTGTGTATGTTCTTGTTTTAAATTGCTATGAAACAATCAAGGGATTCCACAGGCTGATGCAAAAGACAAGACAGTATCCAAGCTCCAAATCAACGACTGATTATGAAAAAATATGTGCTCTTCAGACTCGACACGAAATCGAACCTCTAGATGCTATTACATCCACAGATAAACGTATAACGGGAATGCATAGCTTACGATCTAACCCGGCAAACGCCTTGCATGTTAAATAAAGTGTGACCCATGGTTAGAAAACAAGATACCAAAGTGACATCCCAGGCGTTACAGTGCCTACACATAACACACACTCCAATGGCGTGTGGCAATACGACAGTAACCACAATATCTCAAACTATAGCCCATCTACAGAAATAAAAGCGTCTACCTATTACGTGAAGTAATGAAATCCAAACACGATCGTCTACACAAGAATTATATTCCAAAAAGAGTTGTGTTATTTGTGGCAAAACTCGATCTTGTGGACCTTTACTATGTCGCCTATTGCAAGAGGCGTGAGGAGAGTGGCTACAAGAAAATGGCAGGTGTGTGTGTGTGATGACGGTACTGACCATGTTCTAAGATAGTTTGTAGCAAAGAATATGATATCAAATTAGCATTTAGATACGCTAGGTGGTATACCAGCTAACATAGATGAGCGGCAATAATCCACGCATTCCTTTGACGACAGTGTCAATTTATGGTAACCCAACCGCTATCTTATTGTTAATAGGTTTTATGGCTGATAATTTACAGAGATTTCTGTCCTATGAGCGGGAGGCAAGTTGGAAAGGAGTTGACAAGATGTTACCATATCTCACAGTGGCCGTCCGACCAGCAGTCTCTATTTGCGTGAAATGAAACGGCTACCAACACCTGGCCATTTAGTTCATACTGTAATCATAGATGGGCTTTTCACATGGAGATGGGCAGAAAGAAAGCACAACGGCATACCACCAGCCATGCTGTTAAGACAGGCGTGTCATGCAGATGCTAAGGAAGAAAGTGGTTTGGGTGGCGTACCCCTCAATGTGGCGGCACGAGCAAAGTAGCATTACACGAAGCCATCACGGCTGAAAGTAAGGCTCGGGTAAACAATATGCTCCATGTAAGATCTGACACAGATACACCATGGTAGTGGCGAACACACACACACCAGAATAAAGATTTACATTAAACAAGTCATAGTAGTTGTGAAACCAGTCCATTCAAAGGGCCCATAGCACACCTACTCAATATCGGCACTGGCGCAATTACTGACGACCAGGTACAGAATGACTTAATCAATCATGATGCCACAGGCGTCCAGGAAATACTCGACGCCGACCCAGGACGTGGCTTATGGGACGAAAATTGCAAAGCTGAACACGTTTCACGTACAATAAATGAAGAGTAAACAGTTTCTATAGCCATTTCAGAAAAACACAGACCTAAAACTTGGTAAAAATCGCACAGAGTCTATATAGCATCCGGTGGGAAAGCTGTTGTATTCCATGTCATTATTGAACACGAACGCAATGCGGTTCCCCAGTCGCGCTTCACAAACGGCAGCCAGATGGCATAAAGTTAAGCTTTGTTAAACCCTTGAGAGAGACTGAATCACCCGTGCTGTATGGATTCTCCCAAGAAGCAAAACAGTTGTTGCTATAGATGCTATGCATCTACTTCGGAAATTGTCATTATTCTATAAGGACAAACTGCATGACACAATCGCAAACAGGCAAAATAAGCACAGCTTCTAGCAGCCTTCTCATGTGGCACAACAATTCTTTATTTCTGTAGAGACTGATATGAACAGATTAATTTGAAGGATTTTGGGAGTCAACATTGAATTGAAATCCGCGTCTTTAAAACCTACGAAGTCAAGGATGGTTGTTCTGCTCCCGATCCAAATGGTTTCTTTGTCGATTCCATAAATAATGACAACTTTCTACAATAATCTCTGCTGTGTATATGGAGCCGTATATACTGTTGTACTTGGCTGGTGGATTCAGTGATAAAACCGAAACAGCTAAAGTCACTAACATCGATGCTTAATCAATTCAATGCCTATTGCCTACACATGGGGAGGCGGATCAGCACGCCATTCTTCATTACGCTTTATATTGCAAGGGAAGAACATACTGAGTAGATTTTAACATGTAGCACTGCTTCTGATGTTATATGCATGATAACCGACGACACTGGCATGACTGTCGACACATCATCCAGAAACTTACAAAAGATGTACCGTTAAATATTTTGAATACAATTGGATCGGAAGACATTGCTAATTTTTTAATCCAAGGCAGCACTCATTTCTAATCTGACGTGCAGAACAAGACACTTATCTTGCAATTCATGACATATCAAACACTCCCAGTCCTTACTGTATTTCCACATAGCATTGCTGCAGAGAGTATGCATCTACCTTTCCATATCAAAGTATTAGAGATTAATTTATTGCACACAGCAGTAAAATAAATCTGCAGCCTGTATGCAGATTCACGGGTGAAGCAAATAAGGAAAGAAATTAAAACAGTAATGAGTTTACTAAAGGCAGTGTGTGGGGCTCGCGCAGACCACTATATTAGCATACCAGAATGAAGAGGTTATGAGTTTCTAAGTTCAGATATGCACACATGAAAATGCTCCAATCAACTCTATACGCATTTGAGCAGCACTTAAAGCATACTCGTGTCAGACTTGTTAATAAATGTGCCCACATATCACAACTAGACCTGGGAACTTCGAAACGATAAAACTCTTCCTGTTGCGACAATATCGGCTGCATGGTCACCAAAGACGGGAATGACTTTCGCTTGTATGTCCGGCAAAAACTGTAAAATAAACTGTTCTTGTAAATAAAGCGGGACATTCCCTGCAATGTTGCATGCAAGTACACAGGATCCATTGTGAACTGGATCTGTGTCTGAATAATGGAACACATGTTTATGAATCTCACGGCTGCGATCAGATTTCTTTTTGCTTCAACTTTCACTTCGAGGTTTTACATAAGGCTTGCGTTTTGAAGCCGTGCCAAATATGAGACCTGGGGGCCAGTTGATAAACCTTTGTTTTAGTTTGTGCGCATACTCTAAGAAAGTCAATGAGTCACCTGATTCGTGCTTTTATGTTACTTGGTGGTGTTTTCAGTAGTCAATATAAAATATGTGATATTCATGGATACATCGTGTGCAAGTGAACAGGTCAAGTAGGAAACTTAGCAATGCGAAGATAATTAATACATTTTGTGATTAGTCCGATTAGTGATGGTATCATTCCTGTGTCCTTGATAGTCTGTACAAGGACTACGTTGTACCATTAACAAATGGAACGATCGAGAATGCTTAAAATAAATTTTACTTTGTGTAAATAATTCGCGAAAAACTAAATATATTGAGTGGAAGTATGACAGTTATGTTGAATACAGTTAGTTCTTAGTACAGTCATTGGAAATTCTACATAGTTAATGTATTTAACCCTTTCATCCATGAAATTTCGGAATTTAATATCAGTTCAATCATGCAGGAACCACATTGTATAGTTTAACTAATTTTACGAGAAGCTGTTAATGATTTTGCTTTGGCAGATATGTCAAACCCACATGTGTTTCAAATCATTCAACACAGCAGTTCATATTTTGCAAATAATACGCGGAATCTGGCTTAAGAGCTTAAAAGGGTTAATCTGAGTATTGGCCTATTAAGTCTAAGTCACCATAGAAAATATTATTATTCAGTAGGAATGATATATCTAACATGGCATATCCTTAAAGAAATGTAGAAGCGAAATACAGTGATTTGTTTACAGCCGTGAGCTTGGCCAATATCTCAAGGTCATTGTGACCTTTAATATCCAAATCCGCAAGGATGTCTAGTAGGATGACATTCTCCATGTTGCAGGGATCATTTTGGTATATGACATCCTTTGACGGCAGACCGGTTCCGAAAAACCCTACTTGCTCCTAACGGATATTGAATTAAGATTAATACAGGTATATAACGCAAACTCACACCACTGGTCAAGATGGTTGTTAACTCGTGATCTTAGATTTAAAGAGATATCACAACAAAGCTAAGTAACCCACCCCGTGTTTAGATAACTCACTCACTCAGAAATACAGAGGCAATAAACATGTTTATTTCGTATCCGAATTGCGACAATTTAAAAATCCCTCGGAAGTCTGACAGGTGGGCTACCTGTTTAGAATATCGGGTTTGAACAATTCGTCTTGAAAGATATAGGTAATCGTGTGATTCTAACATAATTGTGATACTGGATTATTCACTCCGCACGAGCCTCACCCATTAGCCACCGAGCACGCGTCGATCATGCACACACGAATTAAGGAGATACACAATTTTATAACCAATTAGATTATGTTAACACTGAATGCGAAAGACCAGTAGAACGTCACTCATTTACAATTTTATAAATAGTATTATGTTACTTGTATGTTAAATATTTCGAAATTAGTTTGATTGAGATTTGGCGCTACAAACAACAGCAGCATCTGGTAGTCACATTAGTTTCAAAATAATGTAAAATTTACAGACAGAGTGCAATTCATCATAAGCAATTTAGTGGGAAAGGAAAATAATGGAAATGCAGGCTTGTGTATGTTAAAATGTGTCTGCGTTTTAAGCATTTAATCCACAAATTTGGTCAATATTGTTATAATTTTCTCTTGGAACTTGCACACAAAGGAAGATTATTTTTGAAAATTTACCAAGTGTGTCTGGTTTCGGTATCGAGCCAGTCATTGCAATGGTAACATGTAAAAATAGACTTCTTTAGGTCGGCAAATGGATAGTTCTCAAGACCACTGCAGAGGCTGACTTAGCAGCAGTATTTGTAACTTTAAAAGATTAATAAGTAATGGATAAACCGTAAATGTTTTTCGGTTTTAGTATTATTACGACGGTTTGCAAACCGTCACCATATTGAACAGGTTTACGGTGTGAGATTGGTATATCGCACAGCTCTACGCCCAAGACAGAACGTGACATAAGGGGTGAAAGGAGTATAATATGTATACATCTAATTGGCAGTTAGGCCTACATAAGACTATTATTACTAGTATTAGCTTATCAACATAATTATCAACATCATTGCCAACATTTTCTCATTGCAAATTCTTGGTAATTATATCGAAGCTGACTCGACTAAGCATTCAGCTTTTATACACAGTAGGAAATTGATTCAAGGCTCTCCTGTCCTTATTCTTTTCTGCGGCGCCATTTACCATCATCAATGTTAGAAAAAGGCTTAGTGCAATATCTACATTTGGAAATACACATTGTATTTTGTCTTTCATTAGCAGGTCCTGCGGGTCAGCGTGACTGAATTGTGTTGCTCATGTTTCATTATACTTTGAGAACATATACAGTTGGAACTGACGTAGTTCTCCCAATATATCATATCCAAGTCCTTGTGCATAGTGTCCGTCAGATATGCGCTTCAAGTGTGTCAATTCTAGCGTAGTAAGTAGATACCAGAAATTTCTCGCTAGACGTCCATGCTGTTTCTGGTGCACTACCATCATTGGCTTGTGTCTTCCTGATTTTCTCGCTAGATTGGACTTCCTTATAGTCATTATCCACCATGCACGCTTTGGATATATCTCCAAATCATTCGAAATTATTTATCAAAGTGCGTATGTGGTTTGCTACGGATTGATAGAGGGCTGCACATGTTTGCAAACTCAATCCTCTATCTTGGGGCACTTGACTTATGCGGGGAATGTGTTGTAAAATTTTCTTCCACATGGCCAACATGAATACAAAATCATGTTCTTGCATCTTGTTTGTAATGTGTTCTGCCTATCGAATATCCCCCCCTCTTTTATGATTTGGCTTCAGCTATACTTTCTAACACATCCACACTCTTTGAATACGACTCCAGAAGTGCACATGTTTCCACTGCATACGCCTCCCAGCGAGTATTAGAAAGAGATTTCAACACACGATTGTTGCCCAAATATGTATTAAGAACTATCAATCAACGTTGAGGCAGAGAAATATTTATACAAAGTGGCTGGCTTGTTGAGAAAACTCACTGCCACGGTACAACAATTAACAACACAGCGTCTAACTAGATTGAGAGCGAATCCAGCACATGGTATGAAAATGGCATATTTATTCTGTTGTAAATCTTCTGTCGTATGCCTTTGTAATTCACCAGCATGTTGACAGAATTGTCATAAGACTGACCTACGCACTTTGAGAAGTCTATTTTGCAATCTTCGCAAGATAATGCATTACTTGATTTGCCATTTCTTCACCAGTGTGGTCTTTCAAATTGAGGAATGTTGTAAATCTTTCAACTGGTTCGCTATCTGTTGGACACACACCTCTTAGTATAATACTCACTGGACCTTTCCATGTTTAGCTATACTCGCCCCATCTCTAGCTAATCTCCACCCGCACCTCGCTCGTGTTGGGATCGATCGATTACTGACCTCCCTGACCATCAATTTCCTGAAAACTATACAGGTAAGCTATTGAATATATGGCATCAACACCGTCCAGTCAACTAATTTTCAAAATATTCAACAGCATGTTTATTAAATAGTAGAGACCCGCAATTCAATCAACGTGTCGGACTATTAAGAGTTAAAGACGGGCCAAATAGAATCATTTATGACGCAATGATTATGACGTCATCATACTTGCCGCTGTGCTGATTATGACGTCATGTGACGTCAGATGATAGGATGAATACTTTGGAAAGGTTAATTGATCAATATATTAAAGATCATGTGTAATATCGACTGATACACTGAAGTACTAAACATTATTTATTCCATCCACAATTGCAAAACGAACCTTGTCACTCATTAGACCAATGAATTCATCACATACTGTCTTGGATAAATATGACGGGCGACCAGAATTTCAATATTTCGAGATATGGCATGGTAAAAATGGAGCAAACTGAGCCACAACCTCCAACAATGCCAAGATATGTCCATTCTGCAACGGTCCAAATGGCTCATTTGATCCATGGAAAGGCAGCTACTGTGTTTAATAACAACTACAACATGCTTGGAGACGTGTTGCCAGTGTTCCCAATCCCCTTTAATTTGGTCCTCTAATTTGTGTGTCAATCCTAAACCCGTCTTCGATTCAAATATGTTAGCGTGGAATCTTTTTAAGCAGCCACTACATTCATCTGCAGCAGCAAATCTGGATGTTGAAGGTTTAGTTGCAAAAATGTTTGCAAACAGGACCATGTTGATTAGTGAATACAAAGGCAATTCGCGAGTGTTTTTCTCGCAATTCGATTTCATGCCATTATTACCACTATACAATTAAATGACCTGTAAATGCACTTTAACTAATCTTAACACTGACAGAAAGATTTCTTACAACAACTTTACTGAAACATTCGAGTAACACTGAACTTTCCCTGAACATGTTAATTTGATGGCGGATTTGGCAATGCCATACCACGACGCACGATAATAGAACAGGGGTGGGGGTGGGGGGTGGGAGTGTGTAGTGGGATGTAGGCCTACGGCCCTCTAACAATTTAATAATACAGTTTTGATGTTTCTCATGACGACTACTTCCATGTCTTCATTGAAAATTAAATATCAAATTCTTTTTTTCAAAATTAGTTTTTCTCATTTGCACTACCCGTGCTTCGCTGGTGCTCTAAGCACGTGCATAGTCTGCCTCTTGGGTAATCCAACACTGGTGCTAATTTAACATAATCGTATGCGATTATTCTGGCTGAGTAAAGGGCCGCCACACCTCGTGAGTTAACAGCACTTCAAACCGCTCAAAAAGCTACGTCAGTCAATTGACCCTTTAATGGACAAGAATTGTATAGAAATGTAAGATTGTTGCCCTTATTTTTTGCAAAGATAGCGCAGCTGTCTGTTGCTCTACACACGAACATTGTTCAAGACTTCTACGGATAATGCTTTTAATTGACTTAACGGGTGAATGGTCAAGCAATTTCAATTTGTGCTTAGCCAGTGTACATTTGCACGCAAAGAGAAGACCACTTCTGAAAATCCACCACTGGATTACATTTTTTAACACTTAGCAGTTAATTTTATTAGTTATTTTGCTAAAAAATGTTTTGGATAGATGGATCAAACAAGATCCAGCCATTTCACAGAAGACGGAGAGATGGTCGCCCTGGCCACTCAAGTATATGACGTAATAATTAATTACGTCATGCTGGCGTGACAAACAAAATACACAATGATGAGACAGGGTAGTTCGTATTTCGCCTTTCCAACCTAATAACGATTATGTTAACTCTTTTGAATCTAATTTGACTGGACGCTGATGCGCAGCAACATCATCCTGTGACATTATTTTCAAAAATATTCAATAGTTTATGTGCATAGCTTTCTTAAATTTGAGATTCAAGTTGTTCGGTGTTAGATTGACACTGGCAAAGCATAGATGGGCGTTAGTTAGAGATGGGCCGGTATGGCTAAAATGGATCCATCCATTAAGCCTAGACATCAAAGGAATGTATGGTAAACCGACCAGACAGGTATTTAAATTCATGGAACCACACTCATATCATCAAATATGCTGGATTTTGTATTAGTTATACACCTAAATATGTCATCAGGCAATCCTGTAATCCATACATCCCATTCGCCACATGATAACCTAACACGCTAAGCATGTTACATATCAGCTTCATATTCAGTGAAGATCGTCTATTAGACACTATTACAATCCTCATACTATCTCCCACCTCCGCTCCGCAATGCAGACATATGGCGCGTATACAAGCACGTACTGCTCGTTAGTGTAATGACAACTAATACTATTTGATAGCACTTAATGTAATATTCAGCAACATAGATGATATGCGCAAATACATAAAATGTAGAGTATTCACGATCGTATGCCCATGATCGATGTTGCGTGCTCGCCTCACCCCAGTGCAGTGTAGATATAAGTGTTTCCTAATTGTTTCCACTGGCGGTGCTATATCATGATGCAAGTTTGCATTGCGACATTAACGATTATGCTTTCGATCAAATTGATATCTTTATGACCTACTGGATTTAAAGCACGTATGCCCCGTTAAGCTGGCTATGGGTGACCTCGGTTCTAATGCTATTGGGACCTTGCTTTGCTTTGATCGCGATGCTTTTATGGTATATACTCAGCTTTTATAATCATAAACAGGATTTGAACTTAATTGTCATATGAACAGTTGTTCTATCCCATTGTCACAGCTTCGCGATAAAGAGAAGTAATATGCCTAATGAATGCTTCCCCCAAACAGTTGTATGAAATCATAATGTTTGAGGGGTGGGGTGGGCGTGTTGTGAGGGTGTGGCGGGGGAGGGTGCGTGGGTGGTAGGTGCGTAGCCCACTCATATAATGAAAATTAACGTCATAAGAAACGCGTTACCATGTGACCTGTCTGAAGAGGTAACCTTCGTCTCGACAGCGTAGCAATAGAGTGATCGATTTATAACTATGCCCGGCCCATTTCTAGCTATGCTACACCCGCACTTTGTCATCGTTGGGATCAGTCGAACCGTGACTTCCCAGAATCCAAATATCACGGCAATTATACAGGTACGCTGTTGAATATTTACACGAATTTTACTAGGTGCTGTTTCTGGAAGAAACAGCCTCTATTCAAATTGGTTTCAATGTTCATTACTGAGCTCAAAATGTCGCTCGCTATGTATTTTCATTGTGACGTCAGCCAGCATGTGATGCTATTGATTATGACATCATATACTTGAGCGACAGGTCGGATATTTGTATGTATAATTACTGTATTCTATGGCTGTGATAGTAAAAACATCCTACCATAAACCTGCAACCAGTTCTTCATCAGTTTTGCCCGCTGAGACTTGTCCTCAGCTGAAATTCTTAGCTGGTGTGAGTGTAAAAAGCCTTGCTTTCTTGAGGTCACCTCGCTGCACGCTTAGCAGATTTATGCGATGCCGTCCTCTCCTGGCTTTGTATGTACTGGCTCCTCGTAGCGCGAATTCCAAGGCTCTTTGTGATTCTGTCATATGGCATCCGTAGCACAACGCTAAATATGAACCATCTTTGCTGGACGACCTTTAAAGACAGCAACGATGCATTACACATCGTGCATAGCGCATCATTGCAAATTATGCTGTCTGGCCATCGTTGTCCGGCAATGGTGCGTAGGTGTTTACGGGGTTTTCAGACGGGTGGCCCGGTTGGTGGTTCTGCTGTATTCTATTAATGATGACTCGTTTACTGAACATTCTTAATTCTGTCGTTTACACGTATAAGTCCAAATTCTAGTCACGTGCCGGTTAACTATTTTAAACCTATTCTACTTAACTACACTGGATTCCTAGGAGAGAGGGATTCGTAATAAAATATAACAAAGTTAACCTTAAGTTCTTCTCTCTATCTGACTAGCCAGCTAACCACATAGCTGACACGCTCACTACTCACTAGCTGTCATTAGCGGTCAGAGATCGCTGTCGAAGTCCGTCCGAGTCCGTAACCGTAACTCTCCCTAACTGCCATCCGTCGTCAACATTCGCCCACTCTTAAATAGGATTCAGTCGTTATGTCAGAAATGTGCGTTTATTAAATGGTGGCGTGTCTGAGCGTAAATGTGGCAAGGATCATAATTAACTAATTTAATTAATAATAATTAACGTACATAATACAATTGTATAACAGCATATTATAACCTGGCTAAATTGAGGTACAGGAGTTGTACTCTGTACGTGTCCATTCAGAATAATAACTGATTGTTCCATTGTGGGCGTGCCAATTAATGGTCTATGCATATATCTGTCCATTTATAGCTGTAATGTTCACGACTTGTCGTATCGAGTCTGCCACGCGTCACGGGACGTATTGATCATCCACCCGTATCCTAGTGTCATGTAGTCTCGTGTGCGTGTCTGGGCGTGGCTATTGTCACGCGTATGCGTGTGCTCGTGTGTGCGTTCTTGAACCAGATGCGTCCATGTGTGCGTGTGTCTCTATGCCCGTCCATTCGTGTTGGTATGTCCATCCATCCGTCCATGTGGCTATGCCCGTGCACGATAATTAACCATGATAATTCCCCCAGCACAATGTATCGGCTGATGCGATTATATGGTGGTGAAATACCAATCTTTATTGCTAGCCTGGGATTCAGGCATGGGGAGAAGCCCTTTGGGCTTAGGGCTTGACTGGGCTTAAGCCCTTTTCAAATGGCTTTTGAAATGGCCTAATTACATAGAGTCATAATTTTAAGAGAATGACCACAAAACGTGTTACATATTTGGAATCTAATTTGACTAGACTAAACTGTTGTTGCCGTACCAAAATTATTAACATGCTCAGCATGATATTTTGTACATCCGGTGGCGGATCCAGGGGGTGTACTTACCTGTTGGTGGCGGAATGAGCACATTTTAAAGAGGTAAATCCCTTGAAATTGTGGGTACGCCCACCCCCACCCACCCCTCACACCACCACCCCACTGGCAAATGACCTCCTGGATCCGCCCCTGGCATCATATATAGTAATATGTTTTTTCCGGCCTTTGATGTCTGTAGAGCTGCAAAACATTAGCCCATTTTACTTCATATCCAATTTACATAAATAGTTGTTACGCGGTGTATCTCAAAAAGCTGGTTAAAAGGGAGACAAATACGGACATCTCTGAATAACTTGAAAGCAAGTTACATCTATTTCAGTCAATTTCCTTTCAAAATGTTCAACAGGGAAGGATTTAACAACATTGAAATCAACATTCTGAAAATTCAGACTAATATAGGCGGAATGATTTGTGGTGTGAACTGACCATTCTAGCTGTTCTGCTTATCTGGTCAATACAAAAGAATGAATTCCACACCTCCCTGCTACCCTTCCTCTAGCAAGACATATACCAATGTCTGTCTTGTAATCACACACATTTAGGTAATGCTATTGAATAGGAATGTTCTTTTAGTGTAGGCTTCCACCACTCCTTACAATGTCCCTTTTGATCTATCTGCCACTAGATAAGGCCTGATAAAACAACTTCTTTGCAATGTAAATTATATTCTGTCACATATGTTAACATTATTAGTGGAGGAGATGTTGCTGTCATCAGCAATGGCGACATGTCAAACTATTTAAAAAATATTCTGCAACTTTCCCTGTATGGCTGCCTTGAACGTAAGATGTTTTTCAAATAAATAATTAACCATTTAATGTTATATATTGTCAGAAAATGCCGATATATGCAGACCAAGAGAAGACAATTTTTTAGAATTACAACTAGAATCGATCCAATCATTCCAGTAGTCAAATTTAAGAATTAATCTTAACTTTGTCTACAAATGGACTTTTCTCAAGTCCACTGCAGAGGCCAATTTGGTAGGCTTTACCTGTACACGGTTACACCTTACATACCAGATATGATAAATATGTTTTGATATGGAATATGTTGTTGAACATTTTGAAACTAACTTTTTGGGAGCTGTTGATCTATGTCAGCAACACATTTCAGGCATGTTAATATCAACATACACAGTTTCGCGATGGATTTGTATATTTGATTTGAACATCTCAGGGGTTAAATAGACAAGATTTGGAACTCGTGAATGTACATCTAGCTTAAGTAGCTTTGCCCCTTTTGTTAAAACTTTGCTAATTGCACTTTATTCTAATAATACTACAAGATGTTTCGGGGAGACGTTTCAACAGCACTATTCTCAAAATTAATAAACTGATGTGAAAATCATTTTGCTTATTCTCTACATGTTGCATTTATGTATAAAGTGTTGACCAACCCTTAAATCAAACAGAATTATCAATTTGCTATGTAATATCGCCAAAAGTGCTTAAGGGCTTGTGCTTAAGCGTTTTGCAAAGGGCTTGTGCTTGTGCTTAAGCCCTTTGAAAACTGGGAGGGCGTGTGCTTGTGCGTAAGCCTTTTTTAAATGCATGGGCTTGTGCTTGTGCTTAAGCCCTGTTTGTGACTGGGCCGGTGCGTGGACACTATGTCCCGTATTGGCCCAGCACTGGGCGAGTAACCTGTCTTATCGGAGAAGCTTTAGTTGAGGTGAAAACATGAAAACTCACATCTTTTCAACATATGAGCTAAGAATGTCATGATTGAGATATGGATTTGGTTCAGAAATAGATTCCATGTACACTTATGTAAGGCGCTTCGTATTAACTGAAGACTGCATAACCCAGTACCCGCTGAGCCCGGAATGCTGGTGATACGTTGCACGTCAACACTGTACACCAGTTCAACAGCTGACGATTAATTATGCACCTATAGATCTTTTCTAGTAAGTATGTAAACGCCATAGGTATTAATTACAACATGCGTTTCAGCGTGTTAGCGCGGGTTTCTAGGTGAGGCAAATTAACACTGCAGCTAAAGTAAAGTTCATAACTAACTTAACATGTATCCAAGCCAAAACAAACACATGTTAGTTAGTGAGAAATGGTATGTTCGATATTTTGAACATAGTGGACCTTTACAGTTTATCGATCCATTATATGACGTCACACGTGACGCGTGTGAGCCGCCATAATCTATTACAGCATGACTCGATTTTGTTCGTCTTAAACGCGTAATCGTCCGACACTTCGTACGAATTATATGACTGCTATTTAATAAATATTCTGCTGAATATTTTGAAACTAATTTGAATGGGTGCCGTTGTTGCCCCATGTAGCAACAGTATCCAGTCAACTTAGTTTCAACGTATTCAACATGAGTTCATGGATCGATCGATCCCAACACGGGCCAAGCATTGGTGGAGCTTAGCTAGAGATGTGCGCAGTATAGCTAAAACTGGAACAGTCCCTTGAGTTGGAAGATTTTCGGCAGCAATATCTCCCAATCCAATTATGACGAAATATTCACACTACATTTTATTTTATTTTGAAAATATAAAGTTATTTCTGAGCTGTACTATATAGGCGTATCTGTTAGGCATGTATATGCAATTCCATAGCGTCTTTACCATCCTAACAACAGTGGATACAATTTCTAGCTCGACACTGCATCTTGCGTATATATTCATGTTGTCTTACAAAACATGGGTCCAGAGAGCCTGGGAGGGATATGCGAATTAACATTGCTGACTTCTGCCAGCTGTGACTCTGGTAGCAATGGTTTACTGGGCAGGTACTGCTCAGCAAGCAATGCTATCAGGTGAATGGACCTTTCCATTTTTAGCTATGCCCCGCCCATCACTAGCTAAGCTCCACCCACACATCGCTGTGTTTGGATTGATCGATCCCCGAATGCCATAGCTATCAATTTCCTGAAAACTATACAGGGAAGCTGTTGAATATTTTGTAACTAATTTGACTGGGTGCTGTTGCTGCCTATGGCAGCAACAGCGCCCTGTTAACTTAGTTTCAGAATATTCAACATAATATTTATTAAATAGTAAAGGCATACAATCTGTACAACAACGCACATACCTTCTTCAAATATGCGTTCATGACGTACTATCGACATCATTCATGACCTCATCCATTATGATGTCATTCTACACAACACGTAGATGATTATGACGTCATATGCTGGGTGCATGCGCTGGAAAGGTGAATTACATTCTGCTGATGTGGTAGTTATTTGTTATGTTGACATGTAACTGACCCCTAATTTTGAATGGTCCATGTACACCATGGCAACACCGTTATCAGAATGTCTACTACTGGTAGGCAACTAGACCCTGCTCCTGATATTTTATCGCGGTGCCCATTTTACAAACCAGGTTAAGTTAGGAACACATGTATGCATCTTTATATTCCAAATTCGGAGAATTCAATATTTTGACCCCTCCAGTATCACCAAGAAGACTAAATGTTTTATCACCCGTCAATTATTTCGTATTATAGAGATGATAGGCGACACGGTCTTATCAATAATCCTATTACGCTTGTCTTATACCTCTCCGCATACTTCATGATGAGATTTAAGTTCGTTAACTCCATAGTGACATGGACCGATTTGGAGGTATATCTGTATAGCACTATTGGTATTCTGTGTTTGAATTCCATTCAGAAAGTACAATCAAATAACCACTGGAGTACACTTGTCTGTTGACTCAACTAATTCACTTACAATGTCTCTCCCAGATATTGATGATTACATGGAACTGGTAATATGAGCTATGCTGCATTAATGGATCGGTTAGATCGGTCACTGTATTATGTTGCATCATAATCAATTACGTAATATGTAGATTGACGTCACAATCAAAATGCAGAATGAATGGCCTATCTAGCCCCGTCATGAACATTTTAATAGTCCGCCAAATGTATGTTTGTTGGTGAATTTACTATTTAACAAACATTATGTTCACAATTTTGAAACTAAGTTGAATGGGTAGCAACAGCACCCATTAAAATTCGTTTCAAAACATTCATGAAATTAATTGTATAGTTACTTTGATATTGGGATTCTGGGAATTCCGGTCTCGATCGATCCCAACACTGGCAACGCGTGGGCGGAGCTTGCCCAACTAAGTGTGGGAATACCAAAAAGTGTGTTCACCCATTACATGTGAAAAACACAGTTACGTGTGTACACATAGTGCCAGCTCATCACAAGGGCGAAATACCAATAGTCGTCTTCCAGGACAACATGTTGCGTCAATGAACCATCGCTTAAATTGTCAAATTTGTCTAAGAAAATTTAGATTTTCTTGTAAAAAATAGCAAGTTGCCGTGGCAAGAGTGAAGTATCTTTTGAGATTTTACCAGTAGAATATCTGGACCATTTATCGAGTCGGTCATTCCGTTTGTAAATCATCTACAATTATCTAATTTTGTCATAGAAATGGACAACTGACAAGGCCACCGCATATGCCGTTTGTCACCGACCTGCTGATTTAAAGGTTACAATCTCTGCTGTGGCATGAGTTCTGTTTGATTATGTACCGTGGCTGTACACTAAATGCGTCACCAGCCATTAGTACACTAATTATGAAAAGAAAGCAACATGTTATGTTTACCAATACGTCTACGTGTGCTCGAGTAGCTTTCATACATCTATTAGCGCGACATATGGAGATAGTCAGACTATTAGACTCACTTGCCACTACCAGAATTCACATTCATGCACAAGGATTGAATATATACTCAACCACAGCAGCAGCAGCAGCAGCAGCAGCAGCAGCAGCAGCAGCAGCAGCAGCAGCAGCAGCAGCAGCAGCGGTCGTCGTTGGCACCGTCGTTGTAGTAGTACTAATAACAACAGTAGTAGCAGCAGCAACATTGGTAGTAGTAGTAGTAGTAGTAGTAGTAGTAGTAGTAGTAGTAGTATTAGTAGCAGTAGTAGTAGTAGTAGTAGTAGTAGTAGTAGTAGTAGTAGTAGTAGTAGTAGTAGTAGTAGTATAAGTAGTAGTAGTTGTAGTAGTAGTAGTAGTAGTAGTAGTAGTAGTAGTGATAGTAGTAGTAGTAGTAGTAGTAGTAGTAGTAGTAGTAGTAGTAGTAGTAGTAGTAGTAGTAGTGGTTTGTGGTAGTAGTAGTAGTAGTAGTAGTAGTAGTAGTAGTAGTAGTAGTAGTAGTAGTAGTAGTAGTAGTAGTAACAACAGCCGCAGCAGCAACAGCAATAGCACTGGCAGCAGCAGTAACTGCAGCAAGAGTAGCAGCCGCAGTAGTAGTAGTAGTAGTAGTAGTAGTAGTAGTAGTAGTAGTAGTAGTAGTAGTAGTAGTGAACGCACGCGTTTATTTAGCTCTGCAATTGCTGCGAGAATTTGCTAGTTTCTAGCGTGATTTTGTAGATAAATTTTGTGCATATATTTCGTATTAGTATTTCCTTTCAAACCTTGATTAATTTGTAAATTCTTGTCTTGATTTTAGCGGATTTTGTGTCTCCATTTTCTAAAGGCACGCCTCTTAGCTGGCGGTTTCCGCCATTTAATAGGTCTACTCTTACTGTGGCCAATGCAATATATTTCTACCCGCGCCAGTATGCTATTTCTATAGTTCGTTGACTCGCTCATTATATTTGGCAAGATCGCTTGAGTGGGTGGGTTTAATTCCTGTGGCATTTGTAAGAGCAAGCCTAGTTCTTTGATTATATGAATCTTCATAGTCAGTTGGCTGTCCCCGGTCAACTCGATCAGACTAACAAATATATGACTGTAATATGTTAGTATACATTAGGAAATCCCTTTAATCGGTTAGGTGTTAGTGAACGACTTAATAAGTGGTTCAAACTAACAAATATACGACGGTACTCTCTTTCGTATATTTGTTGGCAGACGTCAGCGTTTCACAAGGGGACACTATTTATTTAGTGTTTAGCTCGTCTAGGCATTATATATTTGTATTATCCCCATTATATGTTGCAGTAGTATGGCTTTCCTCTTTTTAAAAAAAACACACCTTGGCAACCTCCTATCAGCGTACCCTGCGTCTTAAAATCGCGACAAAGGCATGGGTTGTTTCGGCAATTGTGGTGTATCATGGGTTGAATGACGTAGTTGGCGAAGGCCCACAGGTCCGTCAAGGTCTCATTAACGTTTCCAAATCTGTATGGAATGTCACTGTGGTTAATGAAAGGGTGAAGGAAAAGTTGCTCGACGAGGTCCTTCTCGTGAAGGGAGAGGTATGTAATGTGGAGGAAATAGAATCTGATCATCTATTAGTTAAGATGAAGGTTCCGTTAGAGACCCCAGATGAACGGGTTATCAAAGAAATGAAGAGGTATGGCATAGTGGAAATAATAGAACACGAAACCTATCCACTTGATAGAACATTAGAAAATGGCATCAGAAGGGTTTGGTTCGAAGAGGTAGAACAACCTCTCCCAAGTAAGATCACGTCAGATGGTCGATTTATCTTGCCATTATGGTACAGGGGGGCAAATCAAAGAGTGTAAAATCTGCTTAAGCACAGAACACCTTGCAACAGATTGCCCTAACAAAAACAAATGTTTAGTTTGTGGGTCATCCGATCATTTTAAGTGGTGATGTCCACAGAACAAATCTGTCAAAAAGGGCGCTGATAAAAGTGCAGAACAAGTTGCTTCTAAAGAAAATGTCATAGAACCCTTATTTTCTGAGATTGTAGCTGAATTCCATGTTAATGAGAAGCGAGTTTCCAAAGAAAATGTCATAGAACCAGTGGTTGCTGAGATTGTAGCTGAAGTCCATGTTAATGAGATGCCTGGTGAAAAAAATAAGAATCCAATTGCTGTAGTTGCATGCGATGAAATAGAAGTTCTAGATGAGGGACTAAGTCTTACTCCAGTAACAAGTCAATTCCAATTCACGTCTGGTGTCAGAGAGTTTAATTTCACAGAGGTTGAGGATGATGACCAATACCCTCTGGAAAGAAGTTTTAATTTAGGACAAGTAAAATTCATGTCGCAAGATACTGAAACTAACTCTGATTTCCCACTGAGTACACTCAATCTAGTCGATTTAAATAATATAGAGAAACTAATTGGTGTCTCGGATCGAGTGAGTGGAACAAAGTGACAGAAAGATGGAGACAGTTCTGAATCAGAGATAGAGGAAAGTGATCTAGAAGACGATAATATGTCAGTGGCTGAATCCGATATATCCATTCAAACACATATTTCTAAATCACCCGATGAGATGGTCATGTACAGGTCAGAGGCAGGAGATGTGTTAGTTCCATATGTGACGGCAAAAGGGATTAAATATAGGCATATGTGTCATGATTCAGATATATTAAAATATAAGCATTTGGAAAAAGCTGAACTAAGTTGTACAGAGTTTGAGAGTAAAATAGGTAAATGGTCTAAGAGAGGATCGAAAAAAACAAAATCTAGTGGGCTTAATAATGGCGGTTGTACACACCATTTTATTACCTTTTATGCTAATTTGTACACTCAATTGTAGAGGCTTAAATAGTGACATAATGCAGCGTCACTTACTATAGACTCTAAAAAATGAACAGATTGACATAGTTTTTATACAGGAAACAAAGATTCAGAAGTAAGAATTATACGATACTTTAGAAAAGATTTCTGGATCAAGAATATTCTATTCGTTATCTCAAGTTTAATAGTGCTGGCGTAGCAATTCTTAGACTCCCTCGTTGTTCAGCCTATGTAAATATAATATCTTCAGTATCAAATGCAAATGGTCGCTGGCTGAGAGTCACAATAGATATACAACACACACGTTTCACGTTGCTGTGTATATATGCACCTGCATCTCATAAACTACGTCGTAAATGTTTTTAATGGGATGTCTACAACAGCACTAGATAACATCACTGAGAACTTAGTAATGGGTGGTGACTTTAATTGTGTCATAGATAAGGAAAATGACAGGAATGCAACTTCAACTTATGTTGATTCATCACATAGACTCTTAAAACAAATATGTGATAATGAAAATTTAGTTGATACCTATAGAATATCAAAACCTCACGATAAATATCTTACATGTTTTTCGGCAGATGGTAAAGTTGGTTCAAGGATCGACAGAATTTATGTGAATAGTTTGTTGGCAGGGTACTGGAGAGATGTTAATATTACGCCAGTCGCATTCTAAGATCACAACATGGTTTGGGTAACCTTTGTCAATGCTGACTGGGAAACAAAAGGGGTCGGGTTTGGAAATTAAACACAACACTGTTGGGAGAATAATAATATAGAGAATTGTTGGCAGCATTGAATTAATAGGAAAGCATCATGTAAGAGCACATTGCATTGGTGGGAGGATGTAAAACTGGATTTAAAGTATGTTTCCTGACAGTATGCTATTAGAAAAGCAAGGAAAATACGCAAATGCAAGAAAACACTTCATCGATCACTGACGAAAATTAATGCTAAAGTAAATAATGGTGAAGATAATTATTATGAATTACTGGTTAAAATGTAAAGTAAAATACGAGATATAGAACAATATGAGTGGGGGGGGGGTGCAAAAATTAGAGAAAGACCCCCGATGCACGCAGAAGGGGAAAGCGAACCCGAAAGTTTTGCACATTAGAAAAAAGCATGGGCAATAGATAAGGTGATGTGCTCAATAACATGCCGGACGGTTCAACTGTCTTTACCAACAAGGAAATGAGTACTATTGTATGCAATTACTATGAGTCATTGTACAAGTCGGAGGGAATTGATGAAAATTGGATTTGCTGGCAAATATAGAATAAAATGTGTCACTAGAAGATTGAACTAAATCCGTTTAAGGTATGAAACTAGAAAAATCTCCTGGGTGTGATGGCCTTCCTGTTGAATTTACCAAACCTTTTGGCACATTGTAGGTCCAATAATGGAAGAGTTAGCCACTGACATTTTTTAGAAAGGCCATTTACCACCAACTATGGCTAGGGCTTACGTGAGGCTAATATATAACCGAGATGACAGATGTCTAATTCAGAACTACAGACCAATTTATCTATGTGTAGACTACAAAATAATATCCAGAGCACTATTATTGAAACTTGGTCGTGTTTTAGGAGAAATTATTGGAACAGAGCAGACATGTGCCGTACCTAGGAGGACAATTTTAACCAACACCATGTTAATAAGAGACCGTATATAATTGATTGAGTAGGATAGCATCCCTTCAGCTCGGATTGCCTTGGACAACGAAAAGGCAATTGACCTTGTGGAATGGGATGTTCCTTTTAATTCTTTGCAATCGTTTGGGTTAGGCTCAGACTGTATTAAATTGGTTAACATTCTATATACGGATATCAAGCGTAGCTATTTAGTGAACAATCAATTATTCAGAGAAATTGGCTTAGAGCGTGGTGTTAGACAGGGGTGTTCCCTGTCGCCATTATTATTTGTTATTGTGATGGAATCCCTTGGCATAGCATTGAGGCAAATTAATAACTTTCATGGCATATGTATTGGTGGCATAGAAAGCCCGCTTAAGCTGTCACAATATGCTGACGACACAACTGTGTTTTCTTGTTCAAACAATGATTTTACAATTGTAAACCAAGTCCTAGAACAGTTCCAAAATGTGTCTGTTTTGAAAATCCAAAGGATTATTTTTGCGGCCATGAAAAGAGCGGAATGATCAGACACTTGAAATCAATTGGTATAATGATACCATTAAGATGTTAGGCAGCTATTTTAGCAGTAAACCGAATGCAACAGAAAATTGGAATGAACGAGTATCTAAGCTTAAGAGAATATTAGCAAATTGGAAGCGTCGTCGTCTTTCAATTCTTGGCAGAGTGTCTGTTGTCAACAACTTGGTATTATCTGGGCTATGGTATACAGAATCTGGTGCACACATGCCAAAACATGTAGAAAAGGAGGTTAACGAGTTGATATTGTCATTCATATGGGAAGAAAAGAATCATTTAGTTTCCCATCGTGTTCTCAATAATGCTAAGTTAGAAGGAGGACTTGATTTAACTGATATTATAGTAAAATGTGTTTCTTTAAGGCTAACATTTTTGAATGATCTTATTACATCAGATGCGACATGGGCATCTGTTTCACGAGCTCTCGTGGAGAGAATTATAGAACGATTTCTGGTGGAGTGTGTTTTTACGTCAAAGAACCTACCTCCGAATAGCCAAATGATACTAGATGTGTTTGACGATCAAGTAAAGGAGTTAGAAATAGTTGACAGATACATGCCTCCACCTACGTGGTGGATGGAAGTACTAGAACAGCAATTGTGGCGCAATAGTAAGATATGCTATAACAATGCAGTACTTTATCCACCGTCCTTTGCAAATTAGGGCATTGAATGTTTGTCTGATATGATACACCCCCAAACCCGTAGATGGATTTCAATGCAAGGAGTGGCTAGAAAAACATATATGAGGCGTATAGATGTCCAGCGGTTGCTAAATAAAATAAAACATGCTGTACCAATTGAATGGTTTCGTCTGCCAAATGTAAATCATAATAGTTTGACTCCGCAACCATCTTGATGATGAGATGTTAAAATACGAAATTAGATCCAAGGAATGGTACCACGTTATGAGACGAAAACATGTAACACCTCCCATAGCAATGGGATTACTCAAGCTATACACCATCCAGTTGGAAAAATGTATGGAAAATCTTACATTCTCCATGCATACCAAGTATGGCTCGTGATTTATTGTGGCGGTTACTACATCGACGGCTATGGGTGGGGCACTTGCCATACAGGTGCAATATAATGGCTTCTGATGGGTGTGGCTTATGTCAAACAGACGAGGAAACAATCGAGCATTTATTTGCAGAATGTCCAACATCGTCACAATTTTGAGAGTATATTGGCCAAATTTTTGCAAAATTTGGAGCGAAGCCCATTGTTCTAGAAACACATGTAGTCTTATTTAGAGAATTTGGATCAAGCGGTGTAAATATCGTAAAGTCTGACAAGACTATTTTAATAACAATGCTACCCATAGGTGTTTGGCCCATTTGGAAACATCGGTGTGCACAGACGAAAGATCGATCTATGGGCAATCACAATAGAGCAATAAAGGCGATATATTGCCTTCATTGATGCTGCATCATATTCCTTGCGAATATTTTAGATTAAAGCAGCATGGTAAAGAAAGGGTATTCAAGGACATATGGCGCAAAACAAACATAGTTTCAATACAGTTGAGATATGTACAAATAAACGAGCCTGCACTAGAGTAAATCATTTAATTACTACAGCTGTTTTATTTGTGTCTTTTAATTAATATGTGTCTTGTAATTCATTTTAGTCCGCATTTTGATATTGTTATGTTTAATAATTCATGTTAACAAATAAACAGACTGGGGTAATTTAATAATCAATCAATAAAGTAACTTGCCACTGAATTATAAAATAGTCCCGTATCTTTTTCTGTAATTTTCCTGCCGACTATATGTGTTATACTATGCAAATGCTACTACGCCCGCTGATCTATAAAGAATCAGCACACTGGCTTCAATGATTGACTTATTTGTCATTGATTGACGAGTCACTTTTCATTTGTTGGATAGTTGAACTCGCCACACGGGCCTACTACCATACCTGGAATGAATATTAATGCCTTTGTTAAGCTTTGTTTTGCAATCAGATCTTTATCAGCTTATTGTTTTGTATCTATACCTTTTAAGCGGTATGTATTTATAGAGTGTATTAATGCTCGTTAGTTAGATATGTTATTTATCATTTGTTTTGGTGTAATATTAATCAGGCTTACTAGTTCACCAGTTTTTTTCTGGGAGTTTGCAAGCCTTTTTAAGGGAGTTCCTCCGTGAAGTTTGTCCGACCGTGTCAGCGTCGGATTTTCAAAAAAAAGAGAAAAAAAGTAGTAGTAGTAGTAGTAGTAGTAGTAGTAGTAGTAGTAGTAACAACAGTCACAGCAGCGATAGCAATAGCACTAGCAGCAGCAGTAGCAGCAGCAACAGTAGCAGACGCCGAAGTGGAAACAGCAGCAGAATCATCATCATCATCAGCAGCAGCAGCAGCAGTAGCAGTAGCAGTAGCAGTAGCAGTAGTAGTAGTGGTAGTAGTAGTAGTAGTAGTAGTAGTAGTAGTAGTAGTAGTAGTAGTAGTAGTAGTAGTAGTATCTGAGTTCAACACGTTTCTTTGGCTCTGCTATTAACGTCGGTTTTAGACGATTTCTACTGCGCCTTATGATTTATTTTTATGTCTGGCTTTTGCCGAACTGTACATACGTTAGTTTTGTAATTTGATTTTTTGAATTTGTTTTTCGTAAGGTCGCATTTTACTGTGATATTTTTCAGCATTTGCTCCTCAGGCTAGCTTGTGGTGGCCATTCGCTTGTCGCCACAGCGTCGTCTTGTTCGTCTCTCGTTCTGTATTGTCCAAGTTTAGTTGATACGCGTTTACTGGTACCATTACTTCAGTAACGGCCCTTTTATAGTTGGCCAGTTTTGACGCCAGTTGTCGAGTGTTAGTTCCAAGGCCGTCTTGACCCAATGTTTTGATTATATCAAGTCGGTATAAGCAGTTATTAAGCCCGTTTGATAACTAATGGATGGAATGTCGGGGCCGTTGACGTATATCACGGCTTAAAAGATCTCATCGGCGCTGGGCCTCATGTATTGAAGGGGCTAATTGACATCATGAGAAATCTATGTCATGTGACATTAGCAAATGAGACCATTAAAGAAAACATTATTAGAAGATTGGTTGGTTGTGAATGGGGAAGCCTCTAAGATCCAAGAGGTAGATAGCGACATGTTGTTGGTTAAGTTGAAAGGCCCCTTAGAAATCCCGAATGATCAGATTAACTCAGAATTGGCCAATTATGGCCTGGTAGTTGTTATCGAAAATGAAACACACCAGTTTGATAGATCATTAGAGAATGGGATCCGGTGGGTTTGGATGAAGAATATTGTCAAGCCGCATCCAGGCACACTGTCTATCGACAATACCTTTTTTCTCGCCGGTGTGGTTTAGGGGACAGACTAAGACGTGTTGGATATGTGGCAACACTGGACATTTGACCAGTGCATGCCCACAGAAGGACAAATGCCTGATTTGTGGTGCCACGGACCATTACAAATGGCGCTGTCCACAGGCAGTAAATAAACGGGATGGTGGGCGAAGCGCGGACGCGACTGAACCCATAACATGCCAAGAGCCTGAATCAGTCACTGAGGTGGAAACTCACCAACTACCCAACCCTGTTGTCGATGTTATGATGCCTGACGCAATCGAAGTGTTAGAGGAAGGTTTAACTTAGACGCCTGTACCCACTACCGGGGATGAGGATACATTATCTAATACGGGCAGTCTGCCACCAGGACAGACTAAATTCAGATCGCAGTCTACTGATGGTGTTGATAGGTCTATGTTAGTCCATCTACTAACATTAACTGACATGCCCGGAGATGGGAAAGAGATCACGGGTAATTCTGTAGATGATAAACTGTTAGAAAATGTCAATGCCAATGTGCTTACTTATGTCGAGAATAAGTGTAGACTGAAGCATCAAAAGGATGGTCCATTGCAGAGTCCGATGCTTCTGTTAATACACAGGCTTCTCAGAGCAGTGACATGATTCTTTATCGGTCAGAAACAGGACATGTGTTGATTCCCTACATCACCAAAAAGGGTGTGAGATATCGACATTTGCGCAATAACCCTGACGTATCGAAGTATCGGCATCTTAATATCGTGGATCCAAAGCGGTCTGAGTTTAATGAGAAGCTAGGCAAGTGGGTGAAAAAGAATCTCAGCAAGAAAAACAAATCCAATTAAGAAATGGCGGGTTTGCAAAATCTATTATTAATGATGCTAATATGCACACTTAACTGCAGAGGACTAAATGATGAGATTAAATAACGGGTTCTGCTTGATGATTAGAAAGACAAGAATATTGATATTCTCATGTTGCAGGAAACAAAGTTACAATGCCAAGGTGTTTTAGAAAAGTTTAAGCATTTAGCAAATGGCGAATTATTTTATTCAAAGTTTGTTCTGTCAATATTATTAATTCATCATCGGACGCAAGTGGACGTTGGGTTAAGGTCGTTGCTGCTATAGCGGGATCAATTGATTCTCTGTTGTCTGTTTATGCACAGCTTCCCATACACAGAGATGTCAATTTTTATCCAACCTTTCTTTTGTGATTAGTGATAATTCTGAGAATATCATCATAGGCGGTGATTTTAATTGTGCTATGGATGGAAGACGGGACAGGAGTTCATCTTATACTTAAGGGACACTTCTCCCCTTAGATTAAGGGAAATGTGTAATTTACAGAATATTTATTATACTGTTATCTTATATCCTGAAGAACGAATCTTTACATGGCATTCTGCTAAGGGACAAAATTCCTCTCGAATAGTTAGATTATATATGAATAGATCTGTGAGAGGGAATTTAGTAAGTACGGGGGTGTATCCTGTCACATTTTCCATGACAATGATATGTTTTTCATTGGCTTAGATAATGCAGATTGGATAAAACGTGGTGCCGGCTTCTGGAAATTGAACAATTCGCTTTTAGAGGATTCATAGTATCATCGTTGCATTAAAAGCTTCTGGGAATATAAGCCTCAGAATCAATATTCCCACGAGAATTGTATATCATGGTGCGAAGATGTTAAAAAGGGCTTTGCAAGTATCCCCAAGCAATATTCGATCCAAAAAGCGCGGAAAATTCGTAAAGAGGCTAAGGCCCTTGAGCGCTTATTGCCATTACTAACCGGCAAAGTTGCAACCGGTGATATTCACCTTAAGGAACAGCTCAATGATATAAAATCTAAACTGTATGAGATCGAGAAATATAAAACTAAGGGTGCAATAACTAGAAATAGTTAGATAAAATTGATAAAGGAAAGCCATCTGAGATGTTGGCTAATGCTAAGGACGCTTTCTTGGAAGCGAGCAGTAATTTCTTCGATGCAACATTAACATTAGATGATCTGGGGTTGGCGCTAAAAAACATGAAACCGGGAAAAGCACCAGGGGCTGATGGCCTTAGTGTTGAATTTTATCACCGTTTTGGTATCTTTTGGGACCCGAATTCATTAAAGTTGTGCACGAAATTATTTCACAAGAGAAGCTCCCGCTTACAATGTCTCAGGCTTATGTGAGACGTATTTTTTAAAAAGGGGATCGTAGCATATTAGCAAATCACAGACCAATTTCACTGCTGTGCTTAGATTATAAAATCATTTCGAAAGCTCTTTCAAAAAAACTCTTAGGTGTCTTGTATGAGGTCATCCACACCGACCAAACCTGCTCTATTCCAGATAGATCGATTTTAACAAATGCCTTTTTAATTAGAGACACCCTGCACTTGGTAGAAAAAGACATATTCCCGGCGCTATCATTGGATTAGATAATGAAAAGGCCTTTCATAGACTTGAGTGGAATTTTCTTTTCAAATCACTCAGCCACATTGGTTTGGGTCCTAATTTCATCAAATGGATTCATATTTATATGGTAATATTGGTAGTGAATATCTGGTTAATAATTATATTAGCAAACCAATAATTTTAGGACGCGGTGTGAAGCAAGGGTGCTCACTATCCCCTTTATTGTTTACAATAGCGATGGAGTCCTTAGGGTCGACCATTAGGGAAGATCCTGTTTTTAAAGGCATTGAAATTGAAGGGATGAACAGACCCATAAAAGTGTCTCAGTATTGTGATGACACAACAGATTTTACCGGATCAAATTTTGATTTTAAAAGATTGGATCAAGTTTTAGACGATTTTCAAAAGGCCTCTGGTTTGAAAATTAATAGAAATCAATCAGAACGGTTATTTCTAGGCAAGTGGAAGAGCAGAGCTGATAAACCTCTCAACATAAAATGGGCAACTGACTCGACACAGATTCTAGGGATACATTTCAGTAGGACGTTTGGGGAAACACTGAACTGGCATGATAGAATATCCAAAATGAAGAAAGCAATATATTCATGGAAATTCCGACGTTTGACAGGTTTTGGAAATACCTTGGTCATGAATACATTAATCCTATCAAAGTTGTGGTATACCGCTTCCGTAATATATATGCCTCAACATATTGAGACTGAAATTAATACACTTATTCTAGGATTTATGTGGGAAGGTAAAACGGGTCTAGTTTCACAAGATGTGTGCAGGAATGAAGTCCCTCAAGGTGGCTTTAACCTTGTCGATGTCAGGACAAAATGTATATCATTACGTTTCACGTTCTTAAATAAGCTACTTTATTCTGACGTCCAATGGGCACATGTATCCATTGCATTAATCGAACGTTTTATAATGCCATTTCCTGCAAAATGTCTCTTTTCTGCAACCAGTCCGCCGCCCAATTATACACGTGTACCTAGGGTGTTTATGGAGGTGAAATATGCTCTTGATGCTTTCATTAAAATAGAAAATCCACCGCAATGTTGGGAGGATGTTTTAATGATAAGCCTGTGGGGCAATAATGATATATGTTATGAAAATAAAGTGTTGTATTTCCCCATCTATGGTTCAGAAAGGCATTAGATGCATTGCCGACATTATCAATCATAGGTCCAGGAAATTGAAATCCTTAGCTGAAATTGCACAAATTACTCAGCTAAGGCCAATACACACCATGCGATTATTGATCTGGCTATACCAAGCTGTACCAAAAGAATGGCTTTACTTTGAAAATAAAGTGTTGTATTTCCCCATCTATGGTTCAGAAAGGCATTAGATACATTGGCGACATTATCAATCATAGGTCCAGGAAATTGAAATCCTTAGCTGAAATTGCACAAATTACTCAGCTAAGGCCAATAGACACCATGCGATTATTGATCTGGCTATACCAAGCTGTACCAAAAGAATGGCTCACTTTGCCTAACGGGCAAATCAACAATGATGAACCTACTTTGAAACTAATGTGCAATGATAACAAATCTACTTGTCACATGATGGCTAAGAATTGGTATTCAATGCTGAGACAATCCCTGCGTAGCCTGTCAAAATGTATAGTTTCATGGGAGCGGCATGGCTTCCATATTACAGATTGGGAATTGGTATGGAACAACGTACATTTGCCAAATATAGCAAACCAGGCACAAGATTTAGTCTGGCGACTAATTCAATGGAGACCTTGGGTAAACCACCCTATGGGTAAGGCAAACACGTTGAAGATTTTCTGTTTCCACCTATCTTCACTTTCCTACTCTATACACTGTGCAAGGGTTACACCTTCAGAAAGACTATGATGTTGGATTGCTGCGACAATCTATCTTTCTAAAGATGCAACGATTAAGGTTACTGGCTCGCCTCCTCACCCAGGTGGATGAAGATATTTATAATTCGTAACCGGGCCTATCTGCTGCTCAGAAGATCTGCAGGAAAGGTACAGGGTTGCCCTGTACTATAGAGTAACTCGAACGATGCCAAACTTTTGCCTTGAGTATAATACAAGGTGATGGTTTTATTTCTGACACTAACTGTACAACTAACTTTATTTAAGTGATGGTGACTTTCGTTGTCACAAACTATGATCTATACTTTAAATAATACTAATACAATTTCTACTTATTATGATTAAACTATCCGTAGCTTGATCACTCCCAACCTCCTGTTGATCTGCTTATCAAGACTACGACTAAACTAGTAATGCTTTACTATTCAAAACTGATAACGACAAAGCCACGAACTGCTTTGTATCACTGACAAGTAGCAGTAACTACGCGAATCAACGATGTTAAAAGATTAAAGATACCATAGACAATTTGCCTATCTTATACAATTTAAATTTCTTAACTTCTATAATATTACGATATATAGATCTATATATATATATATCGTGATATATAGTTTTTGTTGCTTTCATCATTCTAGGCACGATATAACCACAGTTTGATTGGCCGACATCACGCTGCCTCCAATCAACATCTGCTTATTTCTTCCTAGAAGTTCCTAACTCTTCCCGTTGTCATTCTGACCAATCCCTGTTCGCCTCTCTCTCGATTTAAC
Source organism: Chaetoderma sp. LZ-2023a (assembly GCA_034401795.1). NCBI lineage: Eukaryota > Metazoa > Mollusca > Caudofoveata > Chaetodermatida > Chaetodermatidae > Chaetoderma > Chaetoderma sp. LZ-2023a. Next base: position 101,357,120 of record CM067366.1, read on the forward strand.
TTTGAAGCTTCGTTTCTTTGGTTTCTCTGCCACAGAGTTTGATTCGACGCTCATTGATTATGACGTCATCCTGACTAATCAAACTCTGGGCTTCTCTTCTCGGGAGATACCATCAAACCGGGTCAAATTCGGGTCCAAGCTGTGTTGGCTGGTTCTATCTGGTTCTGATTTGATGCGATCTGTCAGCTAACTAACAACATTACCGTAGGTGTTGTTGTAGCATGCCTTTCTTTGATTGACATATAGTTGATATACAAATTTCGATTGTATTATTAATTCCTACAGGACGCTACAATGCCTCTGTCCTGTCCCTTGCATATCCTGGACAAGCCTGTAGGAAACGAACGTTAATAAGCACATAAGTTGTATGATCTCATTGCCAGCTGGTGTTGTTGTACTTGCTTAAGGGAGTCGGAATGCCGACCGTCAACACTTATGTCATTCTATCTCCTACTATTCCTGTCGATTCCCATCGATTCTTATCACTCTATTATTTACTAAACTACTGGCCGAAATGACTGCTGCACATTATAAAAGTATGTGCCGATCCCACAGCAACAACTTTCATCTTCAACTATTGACAGATATCACCAACTTCATTCCTAGCTTATCCTACATACTAATTGAATCTGGTTTCGATGTGGTTTCGCATCGTTTTCTATGAAACTGTTTAGCAGCAGCACTGGTCGATGTCAACCAGTGCAGCGTCCTACTACATATCCAACTGATATTATTTTCACTCCGTTCCCTAGCTCACCTGGTATTTTCAAATACGAATTTCACTGAGGTCTTACTCATAAATATAAGACATCTAGCGGGGTCATGACTTCCCACAAGACAATCCGATATCTACAATGTGTACCGAGGATGAGAACAACTGTGCATTTTGTACAAACTCGGAAGAAACGTTAGTGCATCTGTTCACTGATTGGCCTGTAATGGTTCAATTCTGGCTGTATGTAGAGAAAACATTATCACACCTCTGTGTGCCTAGAACTGATCTAACCACTCGCACAATTCTGTTTCGTGAATTAGGAAATGGCATGTTGAAGAATGATAGGACAATCACCATATGCTGCTTACGCATTGGTGTTTGAGGTATTTGGAAGCACCGCTGTTCAGTTATATATGATAGTAACATTTCCCCTACTTTGGATCATTTGAAAACATTAAAGGCGTTATTTGATGGGTTGTTGTCGCATAACATAATAGGGGAATTTTATAAATATATAAACAGTCGGAAGTTAGAAACCTTTAGAAATATATGGTACAGAGGCGACCTAGTATGTCTTGAGAATGGTAATCTTGTCATTACAAAAACGCTTTGACTAGTAAGACCTATGTTTTGGCGCATTCTGGTTTATTTTAATTCACATATGTGTTAATAGTTTTTTTTATTATTGTAGCAACATTTTTAATATGTGTCTTGTGTATTAATATGTGGATGGCATTCGTTGATTAACTTTGAACCACACACCTGTTTGTAACCCTTATAATTATACTGGCTAGAATTATTATTTGATTACACATATGTAGTATCAGTGGATTTCGGTGCGTGCGTGTGGTAGGTTGCTGTGTGAAGCAACGATATCGGCTTCACGTAGCAACGGCTTCAGCAAAACGCATATGCTCCAATACTCACAGCTAATCAGATTATGAATGTAACCAAACAATTTTGGAGCGTTTGCTCTGAAAGGGTTAAAATGTGTACCAAAAGTCAGGTGGTCACTTGAACAGGTTAAGCCATATTGCATTTGACAGTTAAATAAATAGCTGATTTATATACCAGTTTTTATTACTAATGTTTGTTCCGGGGTAATTTTAGAATCTGAATCCCAAAGTAAATTGCATTCGACTAAAATGAATTTAACATTCAATCTAAGCTGTTTCCTAACAATAGATTGTAAATACTTAGGCTGTATACATATAATTGTGTTTATACCGGGATAATTACGGAATCTCTATTTCAAAGTAAATTGTAATGTTATAAATCGTTTGTTAAGTTTCAACCCTCTTCCACTATGTAAGTTACATTGTCGCTTCACTGCGCTCAGTGTAATATCTTAGTATTTACTTTTTATAGATTATCCTACGGGGCGTTGATTATTGATTAATTTGTTCCCGATTGATGGTGTGTCTTAAATACGTCCGATCGGTGAGTTTATTTCGCAACCTATGCTCGCGTGAGCTTTTATAATTTTAATGGAATGTTATTGAGCTAGTGGCTTGGAATTTTTAAAGTGAAAATCTAGCTGTTTTGAATTTTTAGATTAATCGTTTGACCATCATACAGTTATTGTTTATTTATACATATGACTGATATAATCGTTTGTTCTCTTGATTTATCCTATGTTTGCTGTTCTTTTCAGTCAGTATATTTTTTGGTACTATGGGTTTCCACACGATCCATTGATCGTGCTACCAAAAAACCCAAAAGAAACAAAAGTATTATTGGATTGTTTCAAATCACCGTGCATCTTACTATTCCTTGTTAATCATAACGAATATCTCGTATATGAATGCATTTCTCATTTGCATACACACTATTCTAAATAACGTTAGTGATCATTGCAACAAGCGGACAGGTCCAGCTGGAGCGTACTCTCCGCCTCTTACACTAATGGATTATTGAGTTTCTTGCTGATTGATTCCAGATGCCAAAATAAGTACCGGAATCAATGCGATTCACGTCAGCCATACATCTGGTATAGCGCAGTGTAGGCGTGCCGCTGGACTATACCAGACACTTTTATTCTGGCCTCGACTTTGTAATATAATGGAGTATGTGGATCACATCGTTGCCATACGCTATTGCTGTCTAAGGCCGTGTTCGCACTAGAGACTTAACCCAGAATAACCCCATATTGAAGCATGGCGTTACTCCTGAGTAAGTCTCTAATGTGAACAGGGCCTTAGATAGCAACGGTTTAGAACAACCCGTGATTTCTCATAAATCTCCGCCTTACTGTATGCGAAAAAGACATTGTCATTCAGTTAATATCACTGCAGTTAGTCTGAATGTGTAATGCTCATTTGAGCTGTCCGTTATTGCTATTGCTGCAATCAACTGCCTCCCGCGTATATAAATTACCCATTCTATTATCGATTTACAATACCCGCGCGCTGATAAGATGTAAATGTACAAATAATAGCCAGTATATAAACAATTATACCGCTGGATACATGGTTAATGCACGGTAGTCTTACCTCGACACTGATATTTTCTAACAAACATATTATGAAAAAAAAACCATATCTTAAAGATCCTCAATGGATGAATCAGATCTGTCAGTCAACTATATCACGTCGTATTAAAGCACGTCACGTGTAGTCTGATGTCACAATCATAGTTGACAGACAATACTCCGCCATGACGATAGGATAATCCGTAACGTGTATGAAGTGTATGTATTGGATGGCCTTACTATTTAATAAATATTATGTTAAATATTTTGAAACCAATTTGACTCGGCGCTGTTGCTACCATAGGCAGCAAGAGTACATAGTCAAATAGTTTGAAAATAGTCATCAGCTTACCTCTAACCTTGATATTGGGATTCTGGGTATTCAGGGTTCAAACTATACGAATAACACCTGCACACCAAGGGCGAAGCTTAGCTTCAAATGGGCGGGGCAAAGCTAGAAATAGATCCATCAATGAATCTTTCCAAGTTTTTCCATCCGCCATATGACGTCATACTCAACCACATGCTGTGTATGATGACGATTTAATAATGACGTCAGGACTGACTTGATATAATCCCCCTTAACGTTTAATAGTCCGTGTAATAGGTGTGGTTAGATCTCAGATAGAGATGGGCGAGACATAGCTAAAACTGGAAAGGTCCACTGTCCAGCCAGTAGAAAAAACAACACGCATGGATTTGGCTGCGGTACGGAATTCACGTTTGTTCTGACGTAGTCAAAATCACAAGTGAGATGATTGCATTCAGAATGAGCCAAACCATTAAGCTCTAACAGAACAGAAATCGCAAATTCTTTCTTAATGCAAACGGCTCTTCTGTGAATAGGCTATATTGAAATTAATCTGGCTGGGGAATGTCGCTGCCTATGACAGGACACTGTTCCAGTCGAATTCGTTAAAAAAAATATTCAAACCTTTCCTGTTCTGATATTGAAACATTGGCAATTAAAGGGTTACACATTTAATATAGCATTCCTCATGCGCGAAATCCTGGTGATGAGAGAGTGAGAGAGACTTGCATCATCTGCGCATCTGACACAGCAGAACCCGGAGATGTTCACGCCACACCACGTATGCGCCAGCGCACATATGTCTCACGACATCCTAAATGATTCATTCACGATTCGCACCACGTGATTATTCATGTAATAGCGGACACACGATGTGACTTGAAACGTGTGAAGTATAGTATGGATGTATGGTATTAAGCCAGATTCAGTTTTAGACCTCCTTTTGACCAACTTTTGTCATTGAAATAAAATATGTATTTATTGAATTCCATTTGAAGGCCACAAGAAGACCGTTCTTTGAAAATTCAAAACTGGAATGGCTGGCTCATTTATCGAGCCAATCGTTCAAGTGGTGACTTTTCCAAAATACAGTCTTCCCTTGGCATGTAAACGGACATTCCAGTGCGCGGTATGGCATGGAGGTATGGTATTAGCCCAGGTTGCAGTCCAACGCAATACATAGGCTACTATACAAATTGAAGGTGCATATTCACATCATAAATGTTTCAAAATAAAAGTGTCACATTTACAGTATAGAAGTTTAGATTGTGTGCCTAGATGTACCGAAACGAAATAGAACATATGCTGGTTTCATTACCTATATAGATTAATATAATTTGTTAAGCTGTCAAATTAAATTATAGACAGTACGAGTCCCTAATTCAACTTGACAACTAAACGAGTTATGTTTATTTATGTGTACTGAAATCATGATATGTTATGATTTAGGTCCTTTCAGTATAATGAAAGCCTCTAAATGTATATAATGATAACAATTTTATTTTAAAGCATGTTGGTGTTAATAAGCACGTTTGCCGTATTGCGATGAAATTGCTACGAGCTTTAAATCATCAAGAGATTTATATAATCAGCAACATTTCCGAGTATTCAGCATTACATAACATGTATTATAAATATACGGGTGTGTATACTTGGAAATGGTTTGTTTGTAAGTTCCAGATGTTGCCGTCGATAAGCCGAACCACGTGAACACACACGTATTACATGATAAATGCTATTTAAACATAGGCCATTCTAACAGACGTTAACAACATATGAGCATATACGTGCCGGCTTCCGACATATTCTTAGGCCATGCTCCCCCTAGAGAGTTAATCAGGAATACCGCCATACGTCAGTATGAGGTTATCCCTGATTAACTCTCTAGTGAATCTAAATGTTACATTAACCACGTAGACTGTGTGTCTATACAATCATGTTATCTATGTTATCCTATAGCTTTTTAACATTATATTACTGTCAGAACAATATTAACGTTTTTTGTCAATAAGCCGACATGTTATCCACTGTAGGGTACAGGCAGTGGGCTGTTCCTGTTATTCATGTTGCCCCAATTCTGTAAATGGTAATATCATATTGCCGCTGATAGTCCCGATGCACCCACAGATTGGTGTTGAATGGTATATATGTAAGGAGTCCGCCGTTCTATAGGTTCTGTCTTTGGCGTGATACTTTAGTGATTATGTAAAGGTACACACATGAATGAAAGGTATAGCATTGAATCTTGAATCTTGAGGTACATATGTGTCGGTGTCATTACTGGCATGACTGAGGGGAAATGCCAATATGTGCACAAAGTTCATCTAATGTGAACAAATCACGATATATAAATATAGGGTACGGTTCAGCACGGGGCGATGATGTACTGTTTCGTAGTGTGGGTATAGACATGCATAAGAATCCATTGCTGGCATTTGAAACATAAGCTTCCAAGAGCAATAATTGCAAAATAGCTGCAATTTTACGATATACATGTTCACAAGTAAAAGCACAAGTTTCTGTGACAACAAAAACATGCTATCATCCTAAATTAACTATGGTGGGCAGGTCCTTTTTGCGTGATGGTAAATGAATGGAAAGGGGCACAACTGAAATCTGGGGTCTTTTGCAACAACCTATGTAACTATATGCGTGCATTCCTATATGCGCGTATGTATACTGTACATGTTTTGAAATGTTGCTCCAACACGCATATCTACCGCCCCAATGTACCCATAACTACACAACCCATTCCTATTCATAGCAATACCCACCTATTTTTTCCCCCAAAAACTGTCCCCTACACATACACCAATTAGTACTCTAGCCATACTCGTAACGCGACTATACGATACCTTTGTTTATCACCGCACATCTACATACACACCAATTATACAGACACAACTGCCCAACCCACACACTCTTATATATCATATAACCATCACTACAGCTATGCCTGCGCCGGCCGCTCTTATCCAGTCTCAGGCTAGTCTAAGGTAGTTGTAGACGTATTGCTATGGGTAGTGGTGGTGCATAGGTATGGTATGGTAGTGATGGGTGTATGGTTAATGAGGGGCCGTGCGTGTATTGCTATGGATAGATATGAGTTTGGGTTGTTATATGTATATGTGAGTATCTAGCTATGGTTACATGGGTAGAGATAGCGATGCTATAATATGGTAGGGTAACTATCGGCATAGCCTGGATTCTGGCCTATCTATTAGCCTAGCCAGCTGATCTAAAATGCATTCCACTCTCCTCGAATACTGGCCCGATATGGCGCCTTGGCCTGGCGTACTGGCGTATATATATATATATATATATATATATATATATATATATATATATATATATATATATATATATATATATATATACATATATATATATATATATATATATATATATATATATATATATATATATATATATATATATATATATATATATATATATATATATATATATATATATGGAGAGAGAGAGAGAGAGAGAGAGAGAGAGAGAGAGAGAGAGAGAGAGAGAGATACCCATGCCATACACCCAAAGTTAAATCGCCCATACACTATAACCACCTGCTCATACACCCATAGCTAACACTGTGACTAAACCTTTACGAAGATTTTCGGCATAACAATAGTTTGCATATATCCACCGATGATGCAAATATTGCCCGAGTATATATCTACCCATTGCCCTACTTCAATAACCCCTACCCACCCCACCCAACACAAAAATGAAACACCTACATACCAATCCCAAACTGCAATACATACCTATACCGCCCAAGTATTTACTTATACATCCAACCCAAGCACCTATAGGAACGAACCCATCCACCCAAGTATCCACCTGAAGTACCCCAACTCGCGTGCACATAGGGCGAGCAGGCGTGGGAAGGTGCGTGGTGGGCTGTGTAATACGATAGGCGTATCGGGACTAATATGCTAGATGATTTGCCGTGTAGACTAAGCCAAGCTAGTGTACTAGACCAGGCTAATATGCTAGGCCAGTATTCTAGACCAGTAGACTACACCGAGCTAGTAAAACAGGGGTTATTCAACGGATGGTTCGGTCATATCTAACACGCTTAGATAGGCTGGACTGTCAGCTGGTAGACCACACATGATGTCACAGTTGTGAGCCAGCTAATGTATGATAAGAGCTGGATAGCTGAGCAGACTACTATGGACTAGCAGATTAACTTGGTTTGCAGAACGTTATGTGTTTCATAGATCTCAAGTCAGTTCTATTGGCATTATGTGTGATAAGTGGGTGTATAGTTCTCTTACTGATTCAAATCACGAAGTGGGTGTATAGTTCTCTTACTGATTCAAAATCACGCTATAATTGGTTGATAACACAGAAGAGTGCTCTACATGATATTCAACTTCTACTTGCTCAGAGGTACTTGGTAAAGATACACTTTAGTTAAACATTTAAATAGTAGATAAATATGTTTGGCTTGCACAATGGTAAACCGAACCTATAACAAGCACAGAATTCAGCACCGAGATTGACCATATAAATCAAATATTAAGCCAATACGATTTATCCATAACTGTTCATCAAAGTTCCATGTTCTTGTGACCGAACCTCGCAACCTGAGTGGTCTTGTGACCACATCGAATACATTGAATATAGTGAAAAACTGACAATTATGCAGGTTTCTTGTTTACGTGTCCTCCCTCACCTCTGCGCATGTGCCAGCAAGCGAGCGTGTTCGCGAGCGCGCACGCGTGCGTAAGTGAAAGAACTTATCTATAGAATCTCATTTTACAATCCACATTTACATTGGGTGGAAGGGGATGATGGTGGCAATTACCAAACATCGTTGAATAAATGTCAGAAACATTCTATTCACAGAACCTACGATTATTATAATGATGGTTGTTACACACTGTGCTGTCTCGACACTAGCAAATTAAAAAATACTGTTTTCAATATCAGTAATAGACGTAGAAAATTATTAAAATTAGGCTTCAACATTATAGTGGCTACTTGGTAAAACATTCGCGGGCCACTTAATAACTGCACTTTGCCTAAGCGTTGGGCTTATGGCTATACTTATGTAATCGCATAGCCAATACAAGTTTATTATACATCATATTAGACATCGTAATACACATATAGCTGCTTGAACAACCACCAGCCCTTTGCACCAATAACATGATGGTTCGTTATGACAGTGGTCTCTTGACCACTTGTGTTAAACCCCCTCCCCATCTTCTGCCACCGAACGAGACATCATACAGCAGCTTATTTATTGTAAGCGACTCTGTCTAGATAGTGGTTAATTGTCTGTGCTCCATAGTCCATACGGTGGCCCCTCAAGACAGGTTATATCTATGCAATTTCCAGTCTGTGATACGTGTACGCTAGATCAGTGTGTTATACTATTAGTATGATAATCCAGTAGTCCAGAGCTGTCTAGCAGAGCATAGGTGTATGCAGGGCGACAAAGGTTCGACATACACATATTTCAGGCTCGGCGCGACTCACAGTCGTACTTAACGCCGTACTCGATTGCAGCACGACTTTGATTTATATGTCGCACTTTTCATGTGCCGTGCCAGCACAGAGCGGTATATCGATGGTCAAGTCTTGACATCTGATTAGGCAATTTTCCGAAAATAAAATTCGTTCGTTCGTTCGTTCGTTCGTTCGTTCGTTCATTCGTTCCTTCGTTCCTTCGTTCATTCATTAATTCATTCATTCATTCATTCATTCATTAATTCATTCATTCATTCATTCATTCATTCATTCATTCATTATTTCAGTCATTCATTCATTCATACAGGCACGCATGCACCTACCTATTTCGTTTTCAATGTATTATGTAGACAGAGAAGATGCATAAAACGAGTTGCCATTAATAATCGTGTGAGAAGTGAGAAATATTGCGTTTGTTATTTACTGTACTGGTACAAGGGCGTACACGATATTTGTCGAGGGGCAAATGTGGGGTGGGTGGGGCGAGGTTAATAGGACCTAGTTTCGATTCTAAGGACGTGTCCCCATTTGGGGGAACAATCTTAGTGGAATACGTATCTTTAGGAAAGATTTGAGAATCAGACGTTCAGAGAAGCTATGTTTTGCAGTCAGAGTGATAATTCTTTTTAGTAACTAATTTGTGGAGATAAGTAAATATTTATCGTACAATTTCTCAGCTGAAGAAATCTGCCCCCACCCCATATGTACGCGTCTGTTCCGTAACACTTTAGTTACATACCAAAGTGGCAGATTATCCTTGAGGGAGCATTTTGTTAGTTGCCATTAAATTGAGACACTGTTTCCATCGGCGAACTGATTTACACCATTAAATAACACCATTAATGCGTGAAAACAAAATTGTCTAAATTGTATACTTAATTTGTGTACCTCAATGTAATGTTCAAGCGAAATATTTAATTCCTTACAGATTCGTTAACAAATGTAACTGTCAAGTCGAACTAGTTACTCGTGTCTCTAATTCAGCTTTACGACTTAAAAATATATTAAAGGTGCCTATTCACAGCAGAATGGTTCCAAATAAAATAAAATTGTTCAATAGGCGTACTTTTAGAGGCTTAAATTATGTGCCTATATGCAATGAAACGAAATAAATCTAAGCATAGGATGATTTCATTTCGTATAAATTAATATAAGTCCCTATCGAATTCACAACTAAACCTACGAAATTTATTTATATGGAATGAAATCCGCACATGTTATGCTTTATTTCGTTTCGTTACATCGATTGCACAATTTAAGACTGAAAGTACGATTTTAAACAAGTTGAGACATTTTTAGAGGGGAACTGTATATCGGGGTTAGCAATTTTCAATATATACATCTGTTTATAATAGACTGATTTAAGATTTGAATTACGAAGTCGAGTTTTGAATTTCAAAATCGACTTTTGAATTTCGAAGTTGAGTTTTGAATTTTGAATTTTGAATGCGCCTTGTATGCTTTCGTACACAATGGTTCCAAAACAAAAAGGTGAGTGATTTGAAAAAAAAAGTTATTTTGAATGTTTTGAATACAATTGGATTGAAATACAGCAGTGCCTGCCAATCCGATTATGTTAACACTATACCTCAGCATGTTTTATTTTGTTGTGGAAACATGCTACGTTATTTCTGAGTAATGCTGTACGTAACCTTCTTCACAGCATATTGTGCAGCTATGCTATATTTCTGCTCATCATCATAAACAGTCGCCCAAGGACAACGTTGTCAAACATATTGTAATAACCACAGGGAGAATAATTACGCGCCTCGCGCACCAAGTTCCCGCTGGGAACGTATCCAAATCTAAATCCGTGGCATCTAAAACACGTAACGCTATCATAGAAACTATTTGATTTAGTTGTGCTGAATAAACAAAGGCACGGATCCGTCATAGATGAATTCGATCTGTTCTCCGGGGTCTGATGTTAAAATCAGATACGTCGCGTGTTAGCTGAAGTCACAAACAAAATGGCGTAGCTCCGTCACGAATATCGGGAAGTAATTTTACGCGTGTCTAAACAAAACACGCTGCTGCGATAAATCTAGTTGCTGCCCACGCTTTACAAAGTACCATCGCCACGACCACCACCACCACCACCACCACCACCACCAGCAACAACACCAACAACAACGACAACGAAAACGACAACGGCGACGACGACAACAACAACGACAACAACAATAACTATAGCAGCGACAGCAACAATAACAACAATATTAATAATAGTAAGGTTTAAACATAGTAGTCAACCATGTCTAGAAAACTACTCTACCGCTAGATGTCGCTCCATTCAGACTAGTGCTCGAGTCGGACCACACGCCTTTGAACCCAAATGTAACAAACTGACCGCATTAGTGAACAGGTTCCACTGGGTGGGTGCACAAGATTCACCATAAACTACCTAAGATTCGATCCGATCTGTTACTCAAGTACCTGATGTCATAATAAAAATGTGTCACTTTTTATATGACGTTACAATCATACAACGTAAGCAGGCAACTGCCCTAGTAACCCGCTTGGTGTCCCACACTGGTTATTCAAGATCTCCCCTAAGCTAGCCAAGAACCGACCCTATGTAACCCAAGTAATTGATGTCATAATAGAAATGCGTCAGCTGTCGGCTAACGTTATAGTGTAACGTTATAATGTGGTCTTCTTAAAGATTTCCCTTAAACAAACTAAGAACTGACCCTATGTTACCCAAGTATCTGATGTCATAATAGAAATGCGTTAGCTGTCCAGCTAACGTTATAGTGTAACGTTATAATGTGGTCCTCTTAAAGATTTCCCTTAATCCAAAACTGTTACCCAAGTATCTGATGTCATAAAAAACACGTCACATTTTAGCCGACGCCAAAATCACATAATGCAAACAACCACCTGCCTTAACAACCAGTTTGTTGCATCCACACTGTGGCTACCCAAGAAACAATAACAAGAAACCTAATTGTAGAAAAACTATAGAGTAACACGATAAGAGGCTGTTTTGTAGATTTAACACAGCAATGAATGGTTCGGTTATCGAGCAAGTCACTCCGGTGGTGAATACCCAAAATAGTCTCTGTCGCGATATGAATGAATATAACTGTCTACTGTTGAAAATAAGGTTGCTCTGTATTTTAGTTTAAAAAATAACTACCTTATGTACAGCAATAACCCATTTCTAAGAATACCAATCTGACATTTTTTATTATCAGTTATTATATATTTATTATAATCTAAATCCTGATGACCCCCACAATATGACCATTATAATTTTAGTATTTTGTTATTGAGATGGCGGTACAATAACAGTAATAATTTTGTCATTACTAATTATGAAGTACGTGTAAATAATAACTGTAACTTTCATAATAATTCTAAGTTACTACTACTAATACTACTACTACTACTGCTGCTTCTGCTGCTGCTGCTGCTGCTGCTGCTGCTGCTGCTACTGCTACTGCTATTGCTGCTGCTGCTGCTGCTGCTGCTGCTGCTGCTACTACTACTACTACTACTACTACTACTACTACTACTACTACTACTACTACTACTACTACTACTACTACTACTACTACTACTACTACTACTACTACTACTACTACTACTACTGCTACTACCGAAAGCACAAACAGTGGTTATATAACTAGATAAATACCAAAATATGTAATTATGAATTGATATATAATGTCTGATCGCCATAACATTTATAATTTCTGTAAATTCATATTCCCCATATGCCATTATGTGGCCTGGGGGTGTAAATAAAATAATCTGAATCTGAAAAAAATAAAATCTAATCTGCTTCTAATACATGGACCCGCCCTGCCACCCAGGAATCTAACATCTCAGACAATACGTGGCATCTTAGCTGGCGTCACAATAAAGATGGCGTAGCTTCGTCCCGAAAATTGAAAGGTCCGTCATATTAGTCATCGAATTGTATGTCTTTGATGAATTGGGCAATTTGATATGCATTGAGTTGAGTATTCTGGTATTAATTGGCTGTGAGCTGTTGCTGACATTGCTCACATTTACACGAATGTATTCAACAGCTTACCTTCATAGTTACCTCGAAATTTAGATTCTGGGAATTCTATTTTCTAAATTTCAAATCCATTTTAGCACGAGCAAAACGTAGACTAGAAATCATGACGATGGCGGCGGCGGCGAGAACGACGCCAACGACGACGACGACGACGACGACGACGACGACGACGGCGACGACGACGACGACGACGAGAATTCATTTTTTCGCACCTATTGTGAACATAGCTTAACTCGGGTTAACCATTTAATTACTAAATATTGAAAAAACAAAACAGAATTTCTTTGTATCGAATGCCCATTTGCAGACAAAGAGACAACAATTTTTTTGAAATTGAACATTGAGAATGCCGGATGGGCTCGGTTATCGAACCAGTCATTCCAGTGGTAAATTTTCCAAAACGGTATTCTGCAAATGTTTTTATTTCTATAGCCGACTACAGGCTTCGGTCGACTTCGCCATGAAATGATTAATACACAGAGCATGCAGTTGACGAAATGAAGTTGAACTTGATTCATCATCTATTAATATTACACGTATTATATGTGGCAATATTCCGCAAAGTGGCTCAAATTAACTCACCTGCTCACGTCCTGACTCTTGTCCTTCGGACATTTGTTCTTCCTCGCAGTGTGGACCGTATTCACCATTAACAATGTAATCCAGATTTGGTAGAGAAGCATATTCCGTGGCTAAAGAAACGAGCTTTGTATCAGATAAACGACACTTCTAAAACACAACTTTGCGCAAGATCGTATGTATTCTCTCCTGCTCAACGTACACTGGTCCGCTCTGGGATTAGTGAATCGATCTGTACACATTAGCGCAGTGTCAGTACCTGAGAATAAAAGAGAAATCGGTGAATCGAAATGAACGCTGTCTACAAATAAAATTGTGTTTTTGCGTGCCACACGCGCATGGTACTTTCAGATAGGTGACCGCGCGATCAGTACAACCATATTGTGGCCAGTAAAGTCACTTTCTCAGGCAACTGGCATGCATTACAACACCATCTGCTGTACCTTACAACGTTTCGCTGCTCGCTGCTGCGGTCGTTTATGTCAATGTTAGTTTTATATTGATATCGTTGACAGAGATATCGTACCTGGCTACATATTGCTATCGTTCAGCTAAAAAATAACTTTTACTTGTTTTACAAATCGAAATGAAACGTACTATTGAATATTTTGGACTTAATTTGATTGAAAGCCATTGCCGTCTAAAGCAACCTAACTTGTAGTAAAGGTGCATATTCCAACCAGAATGATTGAAAATAAAATTGTTAAAATTGGTCACTTTTATAAGCTTAAATTATGTGCATATGTGTAATGAAACGAAATAAATCTTAAAATATGATGATCCCATGCCATATAAATTAATATCATTTTTTAAGTCGCGGAATTGAAATAGAGGCCCGTGCCTCTATTTCAATTTCGCAACTTAAAAAAATATATTAATTTATATGGAATGGAATCATCATATGCTAAGATTTATTTCGTTTCATTACATATAGGCTCACAGTTTAAGCCTCTAAAAGTGTATAATTTAAACTATTTTATTTTAGAAATGTTACTGTGAATATGCACCTTTAACTACCATACTTCTTTTTTTTTTTTTTGGGAACAAAATCACCTCATTGCTTAGCTGTACTGTATTTGTTGTACCACGATAGAGACACAATTTTGATCAATATTAATATATTGTATATATTTACTAAATCACTATGTCACGAAAAGAACTGTTTTTTGCCATAGCGTTAATCTAGATCCGGCATATCGAAGCAAAGGCTAAGACAGAGCACACCTTGGTGACTATTGCTTCCCCGTTTTTGCAAAGTTGTATTAAACTCTCGTGCGTCAACTTTTTGTTAAAGCCGGCGAGGGCACAGTAGTCTTGGGCACTGCCTATTTACAGGCCAAGGTAATACTAATACCACAGTAAGCGAGCAAGTCATTCCAATAGTAATTTTTCAAAAACAGTCTTCTCATGGCCTGCAAATGGACACTGACTGAGCAAAAATTTAGATATTCTTGACCATTGACAATTTCATCATCAAGTCGGCCAAAACACCTCTAAAGTATTTTTCCTAAATTCCAGTCGTAAATTTACAACAAAAAACAACCTTCTTTTGGCCAGCAAATGGCCATTCACTGAGCAAATATTTAAATTTTCTTGACATTCCTGACACACTAAAGGGTTCATTGACAAAAATACAAGTTTGAGCGCTTTGAGACGCCTTTGACGTAACAGGCGTTAAATATGCTGACCAGACATTAACACGTCCACGAAGAAGCCGGCCCAAACCGGCCTCTACAATGGCCTTCAGGAATATCCATTTGCAAGCCCAAAGAAGAATGGTCTTGCAAATTTACCGCAGGAATATCTGGCTCGGTAACCGCGTTGTAAACTTTCAAAAATAGTCTTCACTTGGCCTGGAAATTGCATCACCGCTACACGAGCAATACTGCAGGAATCACGAGCTAAGTATGAATCCACACTCACGGCAAAAAGGTAAATTTAACAGAAATCACTAAAATAACCAGCAGATGTAAAATTGTTTTGTTTAATCAGCGCTTGATGCGGAATGATGTTTCGCTGTCGAACACAGTGCGAGTTCGAGCTACTTCGTCTGCTCTGCTGGCAGTGAGGAACGAACTGTACCTTTCCTGGCCCGACCTATCCGCCTACACAGGACTGTAGAACAACAAGTGTACGGATACTACTGCAAGAAATATAACAACCTCAATACGGATGCCATTTGATTAGCTATCTTCAACGCTACGATAAGACATATATCAATTAATTCAACCATGGCTCTACTAAGGGAGATAGAAACACATTTATAATATTTTTTTGGAAAATAATTCACTAAAAGCTGTTGGTGTTGCGTGTTTTCTGTTACACTGTTTTTAATATATGATATATATATATATATATATATATATACGTGTATGACAAGGACTCTTCTGTTCCTACATGTCTAAGCCGTCGACATGGACTGGGAAGGAACATACCTGCATGTAATATAGGGCCTATATATTATACACTGTATGACATACACAACTGACTTTCACAACCCACTCTCACTAGCGAGAGAAGTGGCAATTGGCAAAAACAACAACGGTGGTAATTGATTAATTGGGTTTGTGAAAGAGAACGCAATTCGCTTCCTAGGCTGTGTGTACATTGCTTGTATTGTATATGGATAGCGCGTTAGACACCCTCCGTGTACATTGAATAATAGTTACACCCCCGTAACTAATAATAAAGGTGTAATGATAACACAGCCGCTAACGATGATAACAACGACCATGACAGCAATGCTGGTCGCTATATTGTATTTGTTCTGAGATTTAGCTCTACCTGGTAACCATTTCTCTTCTATGTGGCAGACAAACACTACACCATTAAAGCCACTGGTATCAGCAGCACACGTACTCGTCGTAGACATATGGCCGCGTTTACTGTTCAGTGGTGCTGCGGCCCTCTTGAATGTTGGAGGGTCTGGGAGTGTGTGCACGAGCGTGTCCACCTTCCATACGCGGTATGGGTTCCGGGGTAGTCCCTTATGGAATTATTATACAGTTCATTGCTTTGTGAAGCCATTTTACTGCATTCTGCGCGATAAATAGCACACGTAACCCCTATTGTATCAACCTATTTTTAAAACCGGCCAAGACGGCCTCTACAGTAGTCTTGAGAACTGCTTATTTGCAGCACAAGAGAACATTGTATTTGACAATTTATAGGCGGAATGACTGGCACGGGAACCGAGCCAACCATTTCAGTGGTAAATTTTCAAAAATATTCTTCACTTGGCCTGTCCATGGAAACTGACTAAGAACTAATTAAAATGTTCTTGCCATTAACCATTTCATCATCAAGTCGGCCATAAACTACCTCTAAATTATTTTCCGAAATTCTAGTAGTAAACTTACAAAAACAGTCTTCTCTTAGCCAGAAAATGTCCATCCACTGCAAAAATATTTACATTTTCTTGAAAATTCTTTACACACTAAAGGGCGAAATTTACAAAAGTAGGATTTTTAGCGCTTTGAGACGCTGTTGACACAAATAATTTTCCTCCCGTGGTTTGCTTGTAATTTGCAGATCATTTTACACAAATTTGAATTTGAGAGCAAGGTTGACTGAACATTCATTTTTAAAGTATCCGTTCTTCTTACAACATGAACTATTAACTGCTGTTTGCTGACCTCTGCTTTACGACCTGGGACTGTGTTCGCGGAGGGGGCGAAGCCTGCGCCTGGCATAGCTGCCTCGGAGTCATTATGACATCATACTATATTATCACGTCATATTCTCCAACGTGGTTGTGCCGGGTGTGGGTTGCTACGCGTTCGCGAACACACCCCTGGTCTCACTCCTCATTCTTCTCATGCAACATTTTTTTTTACAATGTGATTTTTTTGGTAGATGATTTTCTTGTCGACCTGGGCCAAGTTCGACTCCTAACCATAGTTAGCTATAGCTAACTAGAGTACCAGAACTTCAAATCGTTAACTAGCTAGTCAAATATAGTGAACCGAGTACCCGACCTCGGTTCAGATGGTTAGTCCGATATTTGCGTAAGTTTCAAAATGGCTGACACCGATCGCTTGCTACGAATAAATGCATATAAAAGTGTAAATATTTCACTGAAATTATGCTTTCACATTGTATGTTGATATTCCCGAGCCCATATCCCTTATATGGGCGCATTTTGACGTCTTAGCAGACACACATAACCCATTTTCGTGCTCATTAAAACAGACGACAGAAAGGGCTGGAGACTGGTACCCGGCTCCAAATTTTCTGCAATAGTAATTGAATAGGGAACCGGGGACCAGCGAACTATAGTCGAGTAGAATCAAGTTCGACTGGGCATAGCAACTGCGCATGATCAGTAAACCATGAAACTGACTATAGTTAGCGAGTCGAACTTGACACTGGTCTCATTCCTTGTTTCACTTTCGTTTGTTTCGTAGAAACAAGGAGAAAGGACAAATGGTTGTTGATCAATTTCTCTAGGGTTCGATGATTATCTTATCGACCTGGGGCCGTGCTCGCGGAGGGGTCGTAGCCTGCGCCTGACATAGCTGTCTTGGAGTATTTATGACATCATACTATATTATGATGTGATATTCTAACGTGGTTGTGCTGGGTGTGGGTTGCGAACCGTTCGCGAGCACGCCCCTGGTCTCACTCCTCGTTCCTCTCTTGCTGTCTTGGAGATTATTGATAAATGGTTAACGAATAGAAACATATACGCGTGGGACGAAATTCCTCTATGAAATATTGTTGTAAATATATTCGAATTTAATCGTATGTGCTATACGGTATCCGCCATGCATGTATAATATGGTGTACACCCAATGGCCGATGGCCTTTTGTGAATAAATTATCTATCTCTATAAAGCCAGGGTGAATACAATATGAGCATACACATGAACAGGCGAGTGCTGTGGTGTTCTTCACACCAAGTGTCAGCTATTTGAATATGTCATCCGTCATTCAGCCACAAAAGTAATACCTAACATATTTTACATGCTATATTTCAACTAAGGGACATAGACATGTTTTCATATTCAGCTTCAGTTTCAGTTTATTTACACCCACATCACAATGTGGCATATGGGGGACCACTGATTTTCCAGGATTAACAGGTTATGGCGGCTAGACATTGTGACAGTTAGCATCATTTCGGTCATATTTCATCAATTGCATTATTGCTTTTATTATTATCAGTATCTTCACATTCATCCGCATTGCCATTGACACGTATTAACCCTTTTATGACGAGGCCGGTTGTACCCGGCCTCCGCTGTGGTATCGAGCAGTGACCATTTGTTGGTCAGCAGAAGAAGATCGCCAAAAATTCATCACCTAAATGACTGGATCCATGTCCGAGTCAGAGATTCCAGTGGCAGATTTATCAACAATAGTCACCGCCGGTCTGTACACGGACACACGACGTGCACAGATTTTGTATTTTGACCACACATGTAGACATTGAAAAGGCTAATGATTATATTTAACAAGCCACGTCGTCGTCGTCGTCATCGTCGCCATCGTCTTGATTTGTGTTCTCTTGCATTTGGGTACTTATTTGTATGCGTGATATGGTGTCGGTACTATTATGTATAGGGTTCGTCAACGTTGGAACTGTTTATTAATTACGCCGATCATGTGGCAAAGTTTTATTAGCAGATTGTTGTACTTGGTTGAGAAAAGTCAAAACAATTTAAAGTAATGTGTCCTATTACAGTAATATTTAAGTAGGATTTCTAGTCGTTTATCTTTAAAAAAGTTCACAAATAAATATGTAATGGAATTCGTCTCCCATTTCGTTATGATTGCAAAGAGGACAGATTCTTTCTTCTTTGGCAATTCTTTCCCATTGCCCCTTTTTATCGGGGGCCGATGATTACTTGTCCTAAACCTTGTAAATAAAATTCTGTTGTGATCATTTAGCTTTATATGATAGTCTTCCAGCTCGCAATTTGGCTTAACACACCTATATACTTCGCCTTCCAGGAGTCGTTCACCTGTGTTTGCCATGTTTGGATATACTGGTCTTCAAGGCTTTTGTTATTCTTATTTTTATTTCATTACAGTTATTTATTACTTGATTTGTCCAGAGGTTACTCTGTCCTGTTGTGTCTAGCATCGTCTTTATGGAGTTTAGCAACGTGTACTGCGTGTCGTTGTTTCGATGATCTAATACAATATGGGTGTATAATCTGAATGCCAGTTTTGTTTGTTTTCCTGAAATAAGCTAAGCCAATATGTTATCTTGCGTTTTCTTATAACTATTTGAATTATAATTTCTCCGAGGTCGCCATCAGGGGCGCCGAAAGCAAATTTGAGGGGTGGGGCAGGTTCCACAAAAAGGGCACGCTGGATGGCATTGTCTGGAGGAAGATATGAAATGGGTGTTCCCGCTCCCCGCCTCTGATAGAAGGGTGTTCGGGGATACCCACCTACCTAACCACCAGGAGAAATGTGCAGGTTCATGACTCGATTTCCTGCATTCTGAGTTTCTTATGATTACGTATAAATGATATTGGATTCCTTCTATGCAGAACCGAGCTCCACCATTACAATCCCAGCTAGATGGCAACTCTTCGTTTGTGTCCTTAGTCCAATGGCCTATTTGTCACAAATACGGCTTTCAAACACCCATGCCATCACCGGACAACATGGACTTGACACATTCCTGACCGCAAAGCCCCAAAGGTTCTAAGGCTACAACAGCTATCTTCAACCAAATAGACTTCATACAGAGCAAGACAGAAGCAAGCCCTTACTCTGGAACGCTCGTTCGTATGGAGTCACATCCATCAATTTTGGCCATAAGATAGTCATTACACGCCTTCAGATGAACGATCTCTACTTAATATATAAACACCATACCAGGCAAGAGGGTAGAGTCACCTACAACCTACCCAAGCTCATCAGCCACACTGACACTCAAATGGCATGCAAACAAGCCCTCGGGGAGCATATAGCTAACATCGATGCCAAGTCCGCTCTCAACGAAGCCTTAAGCAAAACACTGCAATCTGTGGAATCATCCGCTACCAGCACCATGGGCATTCTTAAAAACAACCAAACTAATTATGTTGACGACCCTCTAGTAGTAAAACTGGCAGCAGAGCAGAAAGCGTTATGGTTGCGCATTTAACAAAGTGGCCAAAGTGAAGACTGCACCAAACTATACCGGAAGCGCAATATTATTCTGCGCCACATTAGCGAACGCTTAAAAGATCATGCTCTTCAACAGGCAGTCTCACTAACAGATGAAATCCCTGCCACGGATGCCTGTCACAAAATGTTTCGGGCAGCCCGAACCCTGAGAGTTACTGACTACGCACCACCACTCACTGTACACAACACTGAAGGAAACTTTATCGGGACTGACCAAGGAAAAGCCGAGGCGATCCGAGAATGGTTCAAGGAAGCTGACTGATAGCGATGCTGAGCCCATGCACCCGTTTTCAGGAGACCCCAAGCCATTGCTAACACCAATCAAAACAGCAGAAGTTGAGAAGGCACGTAAAGGCCTGAAACATGGACGTGCATCTGGACCAGATGGCATGAGCAATGAACTATTCAAATGTGCAAGTGACATTATCTCAAAACTGATCACGCACCTAAGCAAGTCAGCTTTTATGCACCACCTTCCCATCGGTGCTGTAGGCCAAGACACCCTTATCGCACTACCCAGGCCCAAGAAGCCACCTGGGCCCCCAGCCAATCTGCGGCCCATTGTGCTCCTCAAAAGCATACGGAAACTCCTATCCAATGTTACTCTATGCCGCATCCCAGACAAGATCAATTACTTCACCGGATCATGTCAAAGTTTGTATGGGCTCAACGCACGCTTGTGTCGGTAGTCATGTTCAAACACTGGGACTTCCACAACATGGGCATGTACATGTCATGAGCCTTCGACACAATTAAACGCTCAAAGATCCTAGATGTACACCAGGCCAGTTACAATGAAGATGAGCTACGACTAGTGAGACTACTGCTTGCAGACATCCAGCCGAGAGGACGAGTCAAGTCAGTGAAGTCTGTGGAGTTTGAGACATCAATCGGCTCCCCACAAGGCGATGGTCTATCACCGGTACTTTTCACATGCTACCTTGCCGCCACATTAAAATCTGCGTGGGAAAGTTCCACAAGACCAAACCTCCAAGTGTCAATACTGGGTATGCCACTAGAGATGGAATATGCCGACGATGTGGACTTCAGAGATAAGGGAAAGAACCCCTTTGACGAGCTTCTCTCAATAGCTGCAAGCAAACTAAAAATTGAGAATCTCTTTATGAATGAATCCAAAATTGATTTCACTCACATATAGCTATCGACAAAGCATGAAACTATAGACAATGACGACCCACTTCGTGGCGGCGAAACCATGGAGGAAACCTAAAATCCTGGGCTCACTGCTTTGCAGTACTGCTGACATTTCTGCATGCTGCGTCATGGTGAACATAGTTTTCCAGTTCTTCTGGAAGCTATGAATTCGTAGATCAAAGATGCCCTTGATAAAGAGGCTACAGTTTTACAATGCAACCTGCGTATCCTTGATGCCAGCACTGGACATCGATGGCCAGGCAGCATAAATTCCAACGATGCACTATACAAGATGTGTAATACGTCGCCGCTGTCTGTGAAAAGTCGCCCAGTACAGATGGTCCATGTCTGGCCATGTGCTAAGGATGCCAGAAAAGACACCAGCATGGAGAGCCTTGGGATTCGCCCTACTCGGAGCCAGCAAATACAAAGCCAGGCGAGGACGTCATTGCATACATCTGCTAAGCATGCTGCGAGGTGACCTCAAGAAAGCAGGACTCGGTACACTCAAGTCAAGGATGGGCATGGGGAATCTAAGGATTTCGGCTGAGGACAAGACACAGTGGGCCAAAGAGAAGAAGGGCTGATTGCAGCTGTAGGATGTTTCTCCTACTACAGCCGCATATTACAGTAATCATACATACATTCAATGAGACCTTCAAATGTCTGGTGTTGTTTACGCGTGCATGGTGTTATCATAGTTTAAGGTTAGACCTCAAGGGGCTTAACATGGTTAAACATATGTATCACGACCGTACGAGTTGGAAGGTAGGAGGTGTGGGAGCTCATACTCATATAAATAGCACGGTATTAAAAAATCCAAGAGGATGATATGTATTACTTAGAGATGTAGGATGCATCCAGCCGCCCAGCATTGTGCAAATATTATATTCTACCACTAAGCAATGCATTAACGAGCATGGACCAGTATCACTTCAAAAAGTCAAACAGCATATGACTATGTATGTTATATTTACTTGCAAAGATACATGAAGCATTTACAGATTTAAAAAGTCAATATGTCATGTGTAACTGCCACTACATAAGTAGCGTTTGATTCAGCCTAGAAGCACTACCTTTATGGACGTGTGTTAATGTCAAAACACCCGAAGTTTAATACAACTACTCAGTCCGCTCCGAATATTTTTAAAATCTTGCTTAAAGTTCTAAAGTAAAGTTTATTCATTTTTCACATAGAAACGGGTAAAGGGCAAAGTTGAACCCGCTGCCCCGCACCCTTGCCCAAAGTGCAACGGGGGCAGCTGCCCCCACTACCCCCGTGCTTCCGGCGCCCCTGCTCGCCATTTATCATATCTTTCGGTGTACTCGTTTACAATTTTAGAACATCGTAGAAAGTCAAGATTTACTTTCTCTAGTAAGCTGCAATTTTCTATTCCTATGACTTCAGCCCCATATAATGGAATCGGCTCGACCATGTGATGGTATAATTTAACGTAGCAGTCAATCGGAAAGCCCAATTCTCTGGCGCGACAATGCAGTGCGAACGTGGCTTTGGGAACTTGTTCTGATATGTTCTTTTCAGCTAGGAGGAGACGACTATTATAAGAAAAGTGTATCCCGAGATATTTGTAGCTAGCCACTATTTCTAGCTCTTTCGTCTTTAAATATAAATTTGATTTGCTATAGTATCTTTTTGTGCTGCCAAACACCATGCCTTTTGTTTTGTCTATATTAATCTTAAGTTTCCATATATCGCAGTATTCGTCAAAAGCGCTTAGGTGTTCCTGTAGATCGTGTGTGTTATTTGCTAACATAGCCGTGCCATCAGCATACAGCAGGACTAATAAAGTGAGTACGATGTTTAAAACTTCTTCCCCATTTCGCAGTTCATCTGCTTACATTGTTGGTTATGAAGGAAGTGCTCTAGATCACTAAGGTAAATTGCAAATTCTATAGATGAAAGATTCTCTCCCTGTCGGACTCCTCGTATACGGGTAAATGGTTGTGATTGCGCATTATTGAATTCAACTGCCGACTTTATGTTATTGTACATGCTTTTAATGACATTAACGATTGTATCTGTAATGTTATGTTGCCTGAGTTTGAACCAGAGATCGTCGCTCTATACCGAGTCGAAAGCCTTTTCAAAGGCTACAAAGCAGCAAAATAGTATTTTCTTCATTTGTTTAAAATATTTCTATTATGGTATATAGCGTAAACATCTGATCAATAGTGGAATAACTGTTTCTAAATCTTGCCTAGTTTTCGCATAATTTGTTGGCGCTTAAAAGGGCTTTGTTTATTCGGCTAGTAAGTATGGACGTGAAGAGTTTTCCTAAACAGTTGAGTAATGTAATTTCCCGGTAGTTCTTTGGTTCCTGCGGGTTACCTTTTCGTTTGTTTATTGGGATAATGATACCTTCTGTCCAGGCGTCTGGAATTACTGCGGAATCTAGAATTGCATTAAACAGGATTTTATAAATGTTTAACATAATTTGTTCTGTAGATCTAAAATATTCATTTAATATTCCATCTGACCCAGCACCTTTACTTGTTTTTAATTGCTTAATAGATTTGGAAATTTCTTCAGTTGTAATAGGGGAATGTATTGCGTTGTACTCGTCTGTGATGTCTGGGAGTGTCTTCATTGATTTGTATACGTGCTGGGTCTGCATCATAGACTACCTAATTTATGGGCTTGAAGAAGGCACATACATTTCCTCTGTTGTTATTGTAAATGGTTCTTGCGTTCCTTTTCGATTTATAAATTTCCAATAGTCTTTTGTCTTACTGCGACTCTCTGCTCTGATTTCCTTATGGCGCTTATATTTCTTTCGGGCAATCGACTGTTTCATTATATTTTTATGATTCTTGCTATCGTCTATCATGTGCTGGTAATTTATTTCTCAGTTTCCGAGTCTGTAGTCTTGTCTAGCCCTATGATATTCCCCTCGGGCAGTCTTGCAATCATCAGTGACCCATGGGCGACACGTTTTGGTTTTAAGTGTTGCTCGGGCAGTCCTTACTTTACAGAACGTGTCCACAGCTGATACTTCAAACACTTTAGAGATGGTTATTGTTACTTCAGTACTGTTTTGGGCATTGCAATTACCATTTGCTATATTATTGATTTGTCGATTTACATCAGCCAAAGTTTGATGATTTATTATTCTCTCTGTAAATGCATTGCGTAGTTCAGCTTTCCATTGTCGCAATGTTAAATTTCCTTGCTAATGCCATTATTAGTTTGTTCCATTGCTGAAGTAGTTATGAGCGATAGGGACAGCTGCAATGCACAATGTATATCGGATATGATAGGACAGTAATCATGGACCTCAAGTTTGGATATGTGATTGAGCAGCTCAGAGGTTGCGTTGGGATGGAAGGGGGTGGGGGCATTAAATTTGATGTGATCTGCGTTGTTGGCACTGCCCTACGCTCGGCTCAGAACTTATTGAATGAATTGCTTAATAACTGGGTGAACTGTACAATTCATTTATTTATTCATTTACGCATGACTCGTGTGGCTATGTTGATCCAGTAAGGGATCCATTTTCTCTCCTGGCTGGAGGATGTGGGAGCAGGCAGAAGGAGTATTTTAATCTAACTAGGGATGTTAGGAAAATGTGTAATCTATATGCTCATAGAGGGAGTTTTTGCATTTCGGGAGGTACATATTAATAATCAGATAGCTGTTAAAATATTCTATTTATCAATTTTCTCATGACCAAAAATATACGAATTTACTATCAATTTAATTCACATTTCCAGTTTATCCATACATCATATGCCGTTATGATCAACTAATTGACGTGTCTGCTGATGTCATAATCGTGACGTCATGGAATGTTTCGAAATAGTACATCGCTAATGCTTAATAGTCCGACACGCTGTACGAATTTGATGTCTACGCTATTTACTAAACACGCTGTCGAATATTTTGAAGCTAATTTGACTGGGCGCTGTTGCACCCAATCAAATTAGTTTCAAACTATTCAACAGGTTACCTGTTTAGTTCTCTGGAAATTGAGTCAGGAAGTTCAGATATCGATTTATCCCAGCACGAGCGAGATGTGGATGTAGCTTAGCTAGAGATGGGCGGGTCATAGCTAAAACTGGAAGGGTCCGTTACGGGAGTGAGCGTTTTATGTGATTTATATGTATATTTTGGACTTTTATTGTTATAGTAATAACTTTTTGACATGGTTTGTTATTGCTAAGCGCATGGCGTCATGGTGAATTGACCTACTTTATCTGTACCACCATCGTGCCAATACAGTACTCAAATTCACCACGAAGCGCGGGTCTACCAGACCTTATCCGAACCCTAATTCATAATTTACACTGTCGGCCTGGCGGTGGCCCAACGTATGGTTTCTTTGGATCAACAGTGGCATTGCGTTGATTGGCTGAATGTATGATAATTACGTCTGGCCAACATTGTATTTATATGTGAAAACCAACATGACCTGTTGGGCCAGCATAAACCCAACGAGCAAAACGACGTTTGACAATTAACAAACATAAGCCTATGCCCCGTTCACCGATGATCCAATGTAACACAGCTTGCTGGGTTCTAACATTGACATGTGCGGGTTGAATATTGTTAAAGTAATAGGCACCATCTTTGCAATTGTTGATACAATTGAGGTATCCAGTTTATCGATCAACCATGACGCCATAATCAACTACATCACACGTAGGCTGACGTCACAGTCAATTACGTCATCACTGGCACGCTATTTAATAAACATTTGTTGAATATTTTGAAACTAATTTGAGTGTTTGGGGGATGGGGTTAGGGGCGGGGTGTGGTGCTGCCATAGCAGCAACAGCACACAGTCAGATTAGTTTCAAAATAGTCAACAGCTTACCTGTATAGCGTTCTGAAAATCGGTATTCAGAGAGTGCAGGGATCGATTGACCCCAACACTGGCAAAGCGTGGGTCTAGATTAGCTAGTGATGGGCGGTACATAGCTAAAACTGGATTCCTCCATTGCGTCCGTCATACAAATTGCACCTCCATTGGACTCGCACACGAATATGTGGCAGCCACTCGCAGGCTCAGAGATGTGTGAAAATAAAACATGAAATATGTATTTGAGCTATTTGTTCCTTTCGGCCAATTTGTTCCGTGCTCGGCAGTTTTCCATTTGAATGAAATATTGACATAGTGGCTTGAATATTGATGACTGCCTCGATGACTCTGAACCAGCGCGACGTGGCATCGTGCCCTAACGACCTTGATAATAGCTTCGCTTATTAGTCTCACTGCGTGACCTTATATGCGGTTGTAAATGGCCTGAGAGAATCAAGATTAATACGGATTAGAGACGAGTGAGGAGAAGGGAAATTACGCGCATAATCCATTCAGGGTTCCGACGTGGTTCGTAGCACATTGCCATTAAATAGGTGGACCCATTGTTAGCTATTCACCGCTCATTTCTCACTAAGCACCCCACGCATTGCCAGTGTTGGAATTGATTTATATATCTTGAAACCTGAATTCTCAGAATACAAACTTCAATGTAAATATACAGGTAACCTCTCGAATATATCGAAACTTACTTGATTTGGGTGTTGCTGTCGCCTATCGCAGCAGCAGTAGCAGCAACAGGACTAATTAGTATCAAAATATTCAACGGATTGTTTAATAAATAATTTAAATTGTAAATCCAACAAAGACATACCTTTCCTTCACTTGACGGACTATTTCTCTTCATGACGGAACATTCCATACCAATTATGACTGTCACGTCAGCCTATACGTGACGTAATCGATTATGAAACCGTATTATTGAGTTCATCCATTGAAGAAAAACTAATTTGAAAGTTGACGATTATATTTTATAATTTTTTCAATTTTAGCACCAAGTTAAGACAACGTCTATAGGGGTTAGGTTTGTTTGGCGTAAGGCAAGTCACTGGCCCTTTCCTTTTTAGCTACATTTAGTCGTCATGCCACAGCAGTTATTCACACGATGACATCATGCTACAGCAGTTATTCACACGATGTCGTCATGCTACAGCAGTTATTTACACGATGTTGTCATGCCACATCAGCTATTCACACGATGTCGTCATGCTACATCAGTTATTCACACGATGTCGTCATCCTACAGCAGTTATTCACACGCTGTCGTCATACTACAGCAGATACTCACACGATGTCGTCATGACACAGCAGTTATTCACACGATGCCGTCATGCCACAGCAGTTATTCACACGATGTCATCATGCCACAGCAGTTATTCACACGATGTCGTCATGCTACAGCAGTTATTCACACGATGTCGTCATGCCACAGCAGTTATTCACACGATATCGTCATGCCACAGCAGTTATTTACACGATGTCGTCATGCTACAGCAGTTATTCACACGACGTCGTCATGCTACATCAGTTATTCATGCGATATCGGCATGCCACAGCAGTTGATGTGCCCATCACTAGTTAAGCTCCAGCCACACCTCGCTGGTGTTGGGATCGATCTATCCCTGAACTCCCTGACTATCAATTCTAGAAAACTATACGGGTAAGCTGTTGAATATATTGAAACTAAGTTTAACTGGGCGCTGTTGCTGCCTATGGCCTATATTAAATGGTAAATACGTACAATTTATACAACTTGGCGGACCATTAAGACAGACTGAATGGAATCATTCATGGCGTAATGATTATGACGTCACCCTGCGCGTAATATACTTGATTATGACATCATATGAAGGGTGGATAAACTGGAAAGGTTGATTAAGATTGGTGTCAGTGAAATTATCTCAGGCGTATCTAACACCTTAATTCTAACACCTTTAATTGCCACCGCGACGTCACCGCTAATAACTCTGGATACTGCCCCAGTACTGTACCCATATCGGGTCAGATTGGCCCCGTTATATCTGCTGGGTATTAGTATAACACATAGTGGTTATCAAACCAACATCAATTAGCTAACAGCGGGCCATACTGAGTTAATGAGATGCTAGCATACGTGCAAGGCTATCTATAGCGACCAACTTCGCATACACTATCACGGAAACGATTATTTTCCGAGTTAGTCTATCGAATCTCGTTTCTCAATTTCAGGGCAAAAATACGGGACATCCATCATGGCAGCACCCATTCCAATTAGTGCCAAAATGGTCAGCAGATTATTCCTCAATTCATAAGGAACCTGGTCTTTCTAGTGTGGAAAAATCATTGGATTAAGGATTGTGTGACCACATAAACGTCAATTCAAATAGCAAATTGATTTGCCTGTGACTCTTCCATCCTGCAGTGATGTGTAGTGCAGTCTATATACCCATTTACACCTGTCTTAAGTGGCCACCTTTGTGTGCAGGACAAGTGTTTCCACCAACGATACGTGGTTTCATTCCACAAGCATGTTACAATAGGAAAAAGATTTCGGCGACAATGTTTGGCGATTTATTCATCTCTTGAAGCGTAAAACATCGCCATCACTATTTCAGAATGGTACATGGTATTCTGAATTTTGAAGATAATACGACTACAATCTACTCCCAGTAAAATTAGCTCTCAGATCATCCAACAATATATTGTTGACAGTGGCTAATAATTGCACTGCTGTGTTAGACAAGTTCGTTAGAAACAGCTACGCCTAAGTCTAGCAGTCGTATAAAACACCGCCATTTAGCAGGGCACAGGACATCGATATAGTTTATTGTTGTCATCGGTCAGATGTCGGCATTATTTGTGTACATCACGTTATCTGTGACCAGTGCAAGTCCCTAATGTACATAAATCTGTTATCACAAGCCTAGAAAATCAATTTTCTGCATCCTCTGATAATACTGGAGACCATGCTTGACCTTGGCAAGAGATAATAATGGGTTATCGCAGAGAACATTTCACATCATCGGCCCATCGCGCTATGAATTATCACTTATGTTACCCCCACCTCTCACCCGCCACCAACCCCCACACCCACCCACCCCACACACACAACTCCGGAAACGTATCCTGAATTTACTTTACCAGATGTGTGGTGAGTGGGGGCTGATGTTTTGCAAATGATAAATTGTGAAGAAACACAGACATCAGATCAAAGAACAGTCAGCGAATGAACTAAAATATACCATATAGATATCGATTGATAGTGTATCATTTCCGGGTAAGATTTTGAGATCGTGATAGGCCATTCATATTCTTCCCAGTGAGTGCTATTAAAATGAACACACGCACGCACTCCCGCCCGCCCGCCCGCCCGCCCGCCTGCCCGCCCGGCCGTACGCACGCACACACACACACGAACGCACGCACGCATTTACGCACACAGGCACAGACACACACAGGCACACACATGCACGCACGCACGCACGCTGGAATGCACACGCACACGCACGCTGGAATGCACACGCACGCACGCACGCACGCCAGCACGCACGCCAGCACGCACGCCAGCACGCACGCCCGCACGCGCGCACACACACACACGCACACACGCGCACAGACGTGTCAAAGCATGTGATGCTTTTGCATAATGCAATTCAGATAAACGACATTATTTGCATCTTTTCGAATTCATAAATAGTAAATTTCGCAAGTGAACGGTACGTTCCTCAATTTCCACGAGAATCACGGAGTGGCGATACTTCATCGCGTGAATTAGTGCTGTGGCATGGCGGCATCGAGTGAATGCGTGCTGTGGCAAGACGACATCGCATGAATAAGCTTATGGCATGTCAACATTGCGTGGGATGATTGTTATAACATGACGACATCGAGTGAATAAGTGATATGACATGACGACATCAAGTGAATAAGTGCTGTGGCATGCCGACATTGCGTGGAGTGATTGCTATGGCATGTCGACATCGAGTGAATGAGTGCTGTGGCATGATGTCATCGAGTGAATAACTGCTGTGGCGTGACGACAACGCATGAATAGCTGCTGTAGCATGACGACATCGGGTGAATACGTGCTGTAACAGGACAACATCGTGTGAATACGTGATATAGCATGACGACATCGGGTGAATAACTGCTGTGGCGTGGCAACATCGTGTCGTGTGAATAAGTGCTGTGGGATGACGACATCGTATGAATAAGTGCTGTGGCATCACTACATCGTGTCCATAAGTACTGTGGCATGACGACATCGTGTGAATAAGTGATGTGGCATGACGACATCGGGTGAATACGTGATGTAGCATGACGACATCGTGTGGATAAGTGCTGTGGCATGACGGCATCGTGTGAATAAGTGCTGTGCCATGATGGAATCGGGTGAATACGTGCTGTGGCGTGACGACATCGCGTGAATAAGTGCTGTGGCGTGACGACAGTGAGTGAATAACTGCTATGGCATGACGACATCACGTACAATCCGTTTTGTTGTTGTTCATTGATAGCTCACAATATCTCATTCAAACACCATCATATCAATGAGATACAAGAGAAATACTAGTACTTGTTAAACTAGTATTTGCAACGAAGCCCATTGGTAGACGTCAGTTTCTTCTACACTGAAAATTGGTGTGTAGTAATTTGAAACCATGCAGTTGACGGTTCCCTTGATGGCGTCATAGTGCACCTTTTAAGTGGGGCCAACATCGACGATTTTATCCGAAATTTAAATATTGAAAGAAGTTGCGACTATTTGTCAACACTTTGTAATTCATAAAGTATAATAAAAACGTATATTTTTCGCGATGTTTAGTTACATCTATTTTATTTCGTATGGTATGTTTTATTAACACCCTGCTTATAAGCAACAGATAAGTGCATGACTGTTAATATGCATGTAGGTTGTCAAGAGCATTACAGGGAAAATGCCCAAAGAAGACTTTGGACTAACCGTTAACAATGAAACGTTAACAATGCACACGTTTCTCAAACTGTAATATTCGTAATGCGAACGAGATCATATTATTTAAAAATAGGATTATATATTTCCAAATTTCAGATTTGGCTAGATATGTTTTTAGTAACATAACAATGTTTCACAAGTATATATTTATTACCTTTGATTCTGATGCAATTTTGTACACAAGGTGAAATCTTAAATAGCCTGAATAGCATACGTAACCATGGCACTGGCACCGAATCAAATAGAACGGCGTCCACGTCCGGAATACAACGTCGGCGGTATTAGTTGACACACATATTCTTTCTATCTGTACGTCTGCCAATCTTTCTTTAGCATTTCGGATAGAGCCATCTACATTGTAACTACTATAACCCGTCCCACCTGTCCTCTATTCCCGGGATTTGAGCTATTTCACCTTATTCTCCGTTGTGGCTTGCAATATATCTTATTGACGGTGGTCTACACAGAGAGCACACGCATTTGCCTCTTGATGTAGTAAACAGTACATTTGTCATACACCATGTTATTAAATATAAAAAGCCATTTCAAATGTTATAAACATGGCAACGCTATTAATAACAGCGGTTTGCTGTTTAAATAGTCGGCTAGACAACGTTGTTGCCGATTTATATACAAACGTGGAATGGACTAGGCCTGCGAGACAATTCACCTACAGGTAGGCCATATAAAATATTCAAGGTAGAACTTAATATGGAACCATATCTTTTAAAATTAAACTACAATAATAGGATAGCCCTTAACACATTCCGAACCTCTAACTACAGACCGTTTTCAATCGCAAACAGAAGCTGGACTAATACCCCAATGGGAGATAGAAACTGCAAATTATGTGACCGGGATGATGTTTGGGGATGAATGCCACTACATATTTATTTGTGAGTACTACTGTGAGGGTAAATCATTTCAAATTTAACAATTACTTGCATCTAATAAACTAAGCTTATTACAGAAATTGTGTTCTCTCATTACGAGAATCCTCGCATAATTTAAACGAAAATAAGTTATCTCCGTCCTTCACACTATGCTTAATAATACTCATAATAATAATAATAATAATAATAATAATAATAATAATAAAAATAATAATATGCAACATGATAAATGCGTGCCCCCACCACCCCCAAAATTGTTGTGTAAACCATATACTTGTAAAGGTTTTGGTGTAAATAAAATTGTATTGAATTGGTCCCCTTAATACACAACAGCGCTTACTTTTCTTATAATACAGACATGATAAATACGGCACATTCCTATAATGTCTACTCCATAGCGCCCGGCTTTAGTGAACTGTGGCGTGTATATAGAAAACTATAGGTGCTTTATATCTCATCGTTCACTGTTCCAACTGGGTCAGTAGCCAACGCCGAGCCAGACTTCTTCACACCATTTTGAATTTACCAATTTCGTCTCAGAAACTACACGATCCCTCACATGTGCAAGGCCAGGTTGGAAGGAAGATATTGAAGAAACATGTTCAGCTACATGCTTTCAAACCATTTAGCATAACAAATCATTTAGCATAATATATCGTAGCTCATGTAGAATGCCACGTATGTGCCTGTTAATTCAGATAGGAAGAGTTAAAGCTTGATTTATGATAGCGGCAGCATACTTTCCGATTGCTTGTCAGTTGTGGGCCATCCTATTGAAATATCCAGTAGGTCTCAGTTTATTATATGCATTCTATTTGCGAATTGACAAAGTAAATGACCATTGGGTAATTTGATGTATGACATACGTCTGCATGCTCAATCTATCATCAGATAACATGAGCTGTTGCCTCTAGATTCTATGACTCTCTCTCTCTCGCTCTCTCTCTCTCTCTCTCTCGGCCTGCCTGCCTGCTTGTCTGCCCGCCCGCCCGCCCGCCCGCCAGCCCGCCCTCCCGCCCCCCCCCCCCTGCCCGCCCGCCCGCCCGCCTGCCTGCCTGCTTGCCTGTTTGTCTGACTTTCTGCATGTCTGTCTGACTTCCTGTCTGGCATGCGTCTGTCCGCCTGCCCGTCCGTCCGCCCGTCTATGTAGGCATCCGTCCATCCATCTGTCCGCCCGACGCTCTGTATGTCATTAGGCTTCCAAGAGCGAAGCTCTGGAAGACTAGAGTGATTGTTCCGTTTATTAGGCTTCCAAGAGCGAAGCTCTGGAAGACTAGAGTGATTGTTCCGTTTATTATTATTATTATTATTATTATTATTATTATTATTATTAGGCTTCCAAGAGCGAAGCTCTGGAAGACTAGAGTGATTGTTCCGTTTATTATTATTATTATTATTATTATTATTATTATTATTATTATTCCGCCGCCAGCCATTTCCAGCAAGTAGATTGAACCAAAACTCCGAAACCAGCAGGCCAATCAATACAAGACTCGGCAGCTATGGTCTCGATGCCAACTAGGATCGAAATTAATCAAAGAGAACATGATGCACTCAGGGATTTGGCGGCCATCTTGATGACGTCATAAATGACAAAATAATCTTCTCCTCTGGAACTTCTGAAGCGATCTGGCTTAAATTTGGGGAATTTAATAAGTCAATGGCGGCAAGTGAAATTTGTTCGCAAAAACTTGATTGCTCAAACAGTCTCGGCACCGTGGACCAATCAAGTTCGCGGCCATTTTGAACTTTTTTATTTGATGGATTTTGATGGGAAAAATTGCTATACATATGCTAGTTGACCGTCTGCAGAGTGTGTGTGAAAATGAACGAGATCTAGTTGTAAAGTGCAGAAATATTTAGATTTTAATTTTCCTCTTTATTATGTAGTAGAAGACAGTTTGCTAGAGGCTCTAATAAAATTGATTAATGTGACATTTTATTGTCATTTTATATCTGGTTACCATGGGGGTAACAAATGGCATTTGCTACTGTAAGTGCTCTAGGTAAACATATTAATATAATAGGGATTTAATTGCCATTTAATACCAATTGACAACCTGGCTGATTAGCCCATGAACTTAGTAATGCCAATATAAAACTTGCACTTATTGTAGATGCTAAGGATACATGCTGACTATTTTTCAAAACAATTTGACTGAAAGTTGTTCCTGCCTATTAACCCTTCAACTAGTAAAATAATAGATTGGTATTAACCTTTATACTGCAGAATGCTAACTTTTACTTGGAATCCTTCTAAAAATTGTTCTGAATATTCTCTTTTATCATGATTATTATTATTACTATTCCTCTTCTATCGGCTTCTTTTGAGCCATGGATCCCGGAATGCTATGACCTTTGTCATACCAGCGTGGGCATAGATGACCGAGTGTTTGAAAACTAGAAGATAATCTGTCCATAAACGGCCGAGATATGAACTTCCGAAATTACTACATCAGATATAACAAAGGTCTAATTTCAGAGGTGTTCCTTAATAGACAGGTTAGATCTGTTACAGTTTCCGCTGTCGAGCAGACTTATGGTGACAACTTTAGATTTCACACTCCTGTTCCTTGTAGCCGAATGTCCAAGTTTATTTAGCAACATGGTTTGGTAGACTGAGTTGTTTCTTTAAAAATAATTTGGCTGAAGGTCATTGCTGCGGGAGGAACAACTTTCAGTCAAACACATTACAAAAAATTCAACAACATAGATGTCAGAGCACACAATAATATCTTAAATATTTAGGCATCAGCGGAAAAAGGTCAATCTAGTAATAATGATTTTATATAGCTTTCATGATAAAGCTCCATCAGATGGAAATTCAGGCTTATAACCAGAAAGATATTTATTACCCAAAGACGAACACGTGCTCTGGCGCCAAAAGATGGTTATTCTTTAAAAGGGGTGGTGGTATGACGAGAAGCCGTAAGCAACCACCATCTTTTGGTCCAAAACCTCTGCATAGTATAGCGAATAAGTTGTATTAACTGACTATCTGTCTTTAACAACCACTTTTTGATGGACCATACAGTGCCCATTATAAACAGGCTTGAGTGATCTTGCACGCTTAAATGCGCTATTATACTCTTCTCTTAATAGAGTGGATTAGTGATGTAGCTTTTAACACTTTGAACCCTAAAGTGCTAAAATCTTATTTTCCTGATAATACTAGTAGTATTGCTTAAGTTGATGAATGTATTGAAAGAAATTTTACTGGAAACTGTGGCCACAGCCATCATATATCCCTACCCAAGCCCGCCAACCAGTTTCAGAATCTTATCCATTCAGTTTTCTTGAGTTGACAAATGCGTGGTGTGTTTCAATACTAGAAGCGTGACAGTAAAAGTAGTTCCTGTCTCAATTAGCTAAATCAGTTGGTGACAACTTTAGATTTCACCCTTTACCCCTTCTTCAGCGCATCTGAAATGGTCTTGCGAAATGTCCATTTGCAAACTAAGAGAAGACTATTTATGAAAATTTACAACTGGAATTATTAGCTCGATAACCGAGCCAGTCACTCCAGTGGTAAATTTTCAAAATAGTCTTCTCATGGTCTAGAAATAAATATTTTCCATGTGTTTCTTGAACAAATTAAAAAATTGCAACAGAAAGGCAATCTTAACAGTCTATTTAAAAGAGCTACCATCGCAACTCCTCCTAGCCCATTTCACGCAGAAACTTGAAACTTCTGGTATGATTACACATATGTCCATGGATGTGCATGGCACTTTTGAAATTTTGTCATGACGCCAAGGGGGTGGGGACTGTGGGTAAAAAATTTAATTTATGCAAAGGTGGTCATGTCACATATCGTTGTCAAGCCAATGATAAATAGACTACAATACAAGGAATTATTTTTATCTTGGATCCAACTTAGGGTAGGGGGCGGGGACAAAAGTGGGCACCAATCGATTGTAACGCAACTCGTCCTAGACCATTTCACAGAGACCTTTAAACTTTCAAAAAAATGTTGAAACTAATTTGACTGTATGTTGCTGCTGCAACAACGCCTGGTGAAATAGTTTCAAAATATTCAACATAATGTTAAAAACATAGGGCCTTAACCCTCTTATGATGAAGCCAGTCAAACTGGCCTCTGCAGGGGTCTTGAGGAGTGTCGATTAGTAGGCCAAGTGAACACTTTTTCTGAAAATTTACCACTGGAATGACTGGCTCGGTAAGCGAGCCAGTCAGTCCAGTGGCAAAATTTCAAAATACAATTTTTTGGGCCTGCAATAAGTCATTCAACAAGAAAATGTTTAGTTTTTTTGACAAGATTTAGTCATTAAAGGGTTAAATGATAAGGACATAGGACTTACAATTTGTACAATTGATGGACATTATAACGCTGTCTAGCATTGCTGGCAATGAATACCTCTATGTTTTTATGACTGTAATAAATAAACAACAACGCTCGCTAACTGGTCCCATCAGTGGGTGGGGTGATAATTACCCTTCTCAACACAATTATTTATCCAATGATCGATTTAAAAGCGCTTTTATTTCTGAAGATAGTTGTGCTGGAGAACCAACTTAATGTTTTGAAGGAACGTTGACTGAATGTTGTTGCTACCTAAGGAAACAATTACGTTCAGTCAAATTGTTTTTAAGTAACCAGCTAGTGCATTTTTCCAGGAACTGGTGATGAATTGAGCATTGAGCAGGGTTAAATAGATAGTCGGAGAAGTGATATCAATAAACGTCCAAATGCAAAATTAACCCGTTTCCTTCTAGCAGGGCTGAAGAAACTAGTGAAATTATGCCACAACTGCTTGTATGTAGTGAAACAAGACTGGATTTTTGTGAGAAATCTTGTAGCCTGCTTGACAATTATCGTATTGTTTGTTGAAACCTGTTGCTATTTGGGTAGCAGAAACTTTCAGTCATGAGTATTTATCTGTAGGGAACTGAAATATTTAATATGATGATTGTCCGAGTTTGTTTACATTTCTCTCAGCGTATATAACGAGTTGTTGCTTCGCCGCCCATTCACTCACCACCCACCACCGTATGTAATGCTATTTTGTCACATGTAATGAAGCCACTCAATTTTGCGTCAAAGTAAAATAGCCATTATGGAGTTTGTTTGGACAATTATGTTGCTGGAATGAGTTGCTAAATTGTTGCTATCAATTCAGTCGCAATGGCCGGAATTCAATAAGGATGATTAAACCAGGTTTAGCTTTATTAGTTTTATAGATAGGGCGATATCGCCAACTTTTCATTGTTTGAGAGCTAGGTCACGCCCCGTGCAAGAGGTGTAGCCTAAATTAAGTTTTAAATAATTGCCCGTGTTCTATGTCTATTCAGCGCCATGCCCAATTTGGCCGGGTTGTAGCCTAAGAGCAGAGGCTGATATTCCTTTCACGCTTGGACAATCTGTATTAGTGAGAGAACTCAAAGCCGATGGTATGATTTTGGCCAAATTGCCCCGTAGATTGGAATTTATATAGTCAATGATAGTATTTAATTATGTACCTATGATCATTCCGTTGCTGAATTATGTTGCAAAAACAAAACACCGGCATTATTTTTAGAGGTCCAATTTGGTAGTTTGTTCATTAATGAAGCTAGTCAATTTGGGTTGTTTTTGGCTCTTGATCATGAAAGGGTCTGTATTGCAAACTACTTGTACACTGCCGTTAATAAAGAAGTATGCGCCTGTACCGCAATTCTGGCTAACCTAAGGTGCACATAAAATTAACCCACCAATTTCGATTGTCCCCTACACATTTTGTGCCTGTTCTTTAAATTATAGTGTTCCAATGTTCCTTTTTGATGATGATGTTGCGGAATGTTGTTGCTCTCGGGCACAGCAGCAGCGTCTTAGCAACCGGGAATTCAGAAGCATTGGCCACGCTGTTTAAAGGGTGGGACAAATTGGGTATTTTTGAAATCTGCAATCAAATGTCATGACATTTTAAATAGGCAAGGCTGTTCATTTTGACGTTGCAAGATCATACACATATATCAATGTATTAGCTCATGTTGGTGCATGCATTTTGCACTCGGTACCATTCCATCTTGTGTCATCATACAATAGGATCACATTATAATATAATACAGAGAGAGAGAGAGGACGGCATTGAGGGAAGGCGGGAGAGGATGGCAGGAGGGAGGGATTGAGGGAAGGGAGAAGGGTAGGAGCAGGAGACGGAGGGGAGTGAGGGTGGAGAGACAGAGAGGATAATGTTTCGAAAATAGTCTTCTTTCGATATGCATACGGACATTTTCCAAGACTACCACAGAAGCCGTTTTGGGCAGCGTAAGCGTTAAAGAGTTAGCTAGATAGATAGAGTTATGACACAATAACCAATTGACCTTTGAGTGAATACAATGCTATTTATTATGCATTGCATGGCGGACAAATTATTTGCATTGTGTCCACACAGATGTCGCAACCCCCTCCTCCGACACCCCCACCCCATAAACACACACTTGCAGTGCGCGCATGCTTTGTATGTGGATAACTATTACAAATGTGGTGGAAAAAGTACTATAATATATGCTGACATTTACTCCTTTATTGACCAAGTTTAGTCAATGAAAACATTGTTATTGAAGGCAGCAACGGCGTTCACTAGAACATAGATGCCGATGTTTGTTGATGGTGGTTTTTAAGCATTAGCGGTCAATTGCCGTATAGGACCACTTGACCTTTATTACGGGTTGTTTAAAAAACCCAGCTATTGGTGATTGGTTCTTAACTATTAGCGGCGCAATTATTGCATATGACCCCATATCTAAGTGGACCACTTGAGTTGTGATTCTAAGAACACATTGCTATTCCTGCATAGGACCACCCATCTAAGCGATTATTTAGCCTAATGCATAGGAATACCTATCTAAGGTAGACCACTTGAGTTTTATTGATAACCGCCACGCATATATACGGTTGAAACGAGTCAGAGGGAGAGGGAGGAGAGAGAGAGAGAGAGGGGGGAAGGGTGTGGGGCGGGGGTGGGGGGGTGGGTGGGGTGGGGGGGGGGTAGTTGAAGGGACGAGGGAGATAGCGTTGCATCAACTATGTGATGATATAGAATATATCATATTGTTCCAGCCCTAATATGTCTACAATTGCTAACCACAACATGTTTTTGTTGCAACAGTCATGTTCTAACGCTATGAAATACTAAACGATATCAGTTGCGTGTTGCTATTCCTGCTAGTTGATGAAAAATTACTACAATTACATAACGCATGGCAGCATTTGAAAGCAGCATTTGAACGCGAAACTTACATAAATTCTGGTAATATTTGGATAAATCACTCTGTTTCAGCCTTACTAACTTTGCAAGGGACTAGTAACAAGAGGTTTGTGATGCAAGGGTCGTATTCAGAGGTGTACACATACTAAGACAGCTGAGATATGTCTTACAATTGTTACTAGTTCATTAATTATTAATACGATTACATAGCGTGCTTGGCACATGCAACTTGTAAAAATTAGCGGAAATTAAGGAAAAGATCGCTATGTTCCAGCATTAATAACGTTTCAACGGCCACTAGCAACAGCTTTCCGTTGCATGGCTGGTGTTCATAGATTATGAAATACTAAGAAACTCGAGTTTTGCTTTGCTACTTCTATTAATTAATTAATTATTAATATGCTTGCATAGCGTGTTGAATGTGATAATTGTAAAAAAAATACAGGAAAATATTGAATATTATGGAAGTGGACCACTTGAATTTTGTTGATGGCGATTCTCAAATACAGGGCTCTTAGAGACAGTAACAATTTTCGCTAAGACGGCGATGCTGATGTATGATGACGGTGGTTCTTAGCTCAAATACGTTCTTCAGATTTCAGATTTCAGATTTCAGATTATTTTATTTACACCCCCAGGCCACATAATGGCATATGGGGAATATGAATTTACAGAAATTATAAATGTTATGGCGATCAGACATTATATATCAATTCATAATTACATATTTTGGTATTTATCTAGTTATATAACCACTGTTTGTGCTTTCGGTAGTAGCAGTAGTAGTAGTAGTAGTAGTAGTAGTAGTAGTAGTAGTAGTAGTAGTAGTAGTAATAGTGGTAGTAGTAGTAGTAGTAGTAGTAGTAGTAGTAGTAGTAGTAGTAGTAGTAGTAGTAGTAGTAGTAGTAGTAGTAGTAGCAGCAGCAGGAGCAGCAGCAGCAGCAATAGCAGTAGCAGCAGCAGCAGCAGCAGTTCTATGACCGCCTCTGTAAGTGAACCGCTTGAGTGGTGGTTCTCAAACCCATTGCTATTACAGTATAGGACCCTACATCTACGCACTTAATTAGCCTAATGCATTAGACTACCTATCTAAGGTGGACCACTTGAGTCTTATTGGTGATGCTTCTAAAAAACATTGCTATTTGTGGTTATTGTGAAACATGTTGCATCTTAAACCAGCCATGGATCCCGGAATGCTATGACCTTTGTCATATCAGCGTGGGCATAGATGAACGAGTGTTTGAAAACTAGAAGATAATTTGTCCATAAACGTCCGAGATATGAACTTCCGAAATTACTACATCAGATATAGCAAAGGTCTAATTTCAGAGGTGTTCCTTAATAGACAGGTCAGATCTGTTACAGTTTCCGCCGTCGAGCAGATTTATGGTGACAACTTTAGATTTCACACTCCTGTTCCTTGTAGCCGAATGTCCAAGTTTATTTAGCAACATGGTTTGGTAGACTGAGTTGTTTCTTTAAAAATAATTTGACTGAAGGTCATTGCTGCGGGAGGAACAACTTTCAGTCAAACACATTACAAAAAATTCAACAACATAGATGTCAGAGCACACAATAATATCTTAAATATTTAGGCATCAGCGGAAAAGAGGTCAATCTAGTAATAATGATTTTATATAGCTTTCATGATAAAGCTCCATCAGATGGATATTCAGGCTTATAACCAGGACGATATTTATTACCCAAAGACGAACACGTGCTCTGGCGCCAAAAGATGGTTATTCTTTAAAAGGGGTGGTGGTATGACGAGAAGCCGTAAGCAACCACCATCTTTTGGTTCAAAAACTCTGCATAGTATAGCGAATAAGTTGTATTAACTGACTATCTGTCTTTAACAACCACTTTTTGATGGACCATACAGTGCCCATTAAAAACAGGCTTGAGTGATCTGCACACTTAAATGCGCTATTATACTCTTCTCTTAATAGAGTGGATTAGTGATTTAGCTTTTAACACTTTGAACCCTAAAGTGCTAAAATCTTGTTTTCCTGATAATACTAGAAGTATTGTGTAAGTTGATGAATGTATTGAAAGAGATGTGACTGGAAACTGTGGCCACAGCCGTCATATATCCCTACCCAAGCCCTCCAACCAGTTTCAGAATCTTATCTATTCAGTTTTCTTGAATTGACAAATGCGTGGCGTGGCGTGTTTCAATACTAGAAGCGTGACAGTAAAAGTAGTTCCTGTCTCAATTAGCTACATCAGTTGGTGACAACTTTAGATTTCACCCTTTACCCCTTCTTCAGTGCATCTGAAATGGTCTTGCGAAATGTCCATTTGCAAACTAAGAGAAGACTATTTATGAAAGTTTACAACTGGAATGATTAGCTCGATAACTGAGCCAGTCACTCCAGTGGTAAACTTTCAAAATAGTCTTCTCTTGGTCTAGAAATGGATATTTTCCATGAGAAAATTTAAATTTTCTTGAACAAATTTAAAAATTGGAACAGAAAGGCAATCTTAACAGTCTATTTAAAAGAGCTACCATCGCAACTCCTCCTAGCCCATTTCACGCAGAAACTTGAAACTTCTGGTATGATTACACATATGGCCATGGATGTGCATGGCACTTTTGAAAGTTTGTCATGACGCCAAGGGGTAGGGACTGTGGGTAAAAAATTTAATTTATGCAAAGGTGGTCATGTCACATATCATTGTCAAGCCAATGATGAATAGACTACAATACAAGGAATTATTTTTATCTTGGGTCCAACTTAGGGTAGGGGGCGGGGACACAAGTGGGCACCAATCGATTGTAACGCAACTCGTCCTAGACCATTTCACAGAGACCTTTAAACCTTCGGTATGATTACACATATTGCGAGGAATGTGCATGGCACTTTTGAAATTGTGTCATGACCGCAGGGGGTGGGGACTGTGAGTCAAAAATTTAATTTATCCAAACATGGTCATGTCACATATCATTTTGAAGGCAATGCTGAGTAGACTACAGTACAAGGAACTCTTTCGATCTTGGGTCTAACTGAGGGTAGTGGGGATCAAAAGTGGGCACCAATCGATTGTTACACAACTCCTCCTAGATCATTTCACATAGAAGCTTGAAACTTTTGGTATCATTGCACATATGGACAGGGATTTGCATGGCACTTTTGGAATTTTGGCATGACCCCAGGGGCAGGGCCCTGGGGGTGGGAAATGTGTGTCAAAATTTAAATTTTTCCAAAGGTCATGTTGCATATCATTTTCAAGCCAATGGTAAGTAGTCTACAGTACAAGGAATTATTTCGATCTTGGGTCAAACTGAGGGTGGGAGGCGGCGTCAAAATTTCAAAAGTGGGCACCAATCAATTGTAATGCAACTCTCCTAGACCACTTCAGATAGAAACTTGAAACTTTGGAGATGATTGCACATATGGCCAGTGATTTGCATGACACTTTTAAAATTTTATCATGAACCCCAGGGTGTGGGGACTGTGGGTAAAACATTTAATTTATCCAAACATGGTCATGTCACATATCATTTTGAAGGCAATGCTGAGTAGACTACAGTACAAGGAACTCTTTCGATCTT
The DNA here is from genome assembly GCA_034401795.1 of Chaetoderma sp. LZ-2023a. Classification (NCBI taxonomy): domain Eukaryota; kingdom Metazoa; phylum Mollusca; class Caudofoveata; order Chaetodermatida; family Chaetodermatidae; genus Chaetoderma; species Chaetoderma sp. LZ-2023a. The sequence continues at coordinate 101,400,455 of CM067366.1, forward strand.
GGGTCTAACTGAGGGTAGTGGGGATCAAAAGTGGGCACCAATCGATTGTTACACAACTCCTCCTAGATCATTTCACATAGAAGCTTGAAACTTTTGGTATCATTGCACATATGGACAGGGATTTGCATGGCACTTTTGGAATTTTGGCATGACCCCAGGGGCAGGGCCCTGGGGGTGGGAAATGTGTGTCAAAATTTAAATTTTTCCAAAGGTCATGTTGCATATCATTTTCAAGCCAATGGTAAGTAGTCTACAGTACAAGGAATTATTTCGATCTTGGGTCAAACTGAGGGTGGGAGGCGGCGTCAAAATTTCAAAAGTGGGCACCAATCAATTGTAATGCAACTCTCCTAGACCACTTCAGATAGAAACTTGAAACTTTGGAGATGATTGCACATCTGGCCAGTGATTTGCATGACACTTTTAAAATTTTATCATGAACCCCAGGGTGTGGGGACTGTGGGTAAAACATTTAATTTATCCAAAGGTGGTCATGTCACATATCATGTTCAAGCCAACGATGAGTAGACAACAATACAAGGAATTATTTTGATCTTGCGTCAAACTGAGGGTATAGGGCGGGGTCAAAGGTGGGCACAAATCAATTGTCATTCAACCCCTAGAGCATTTGACATCTAAATATGTATTATGCTGATTGTTTTTTTTAATGTTTCTTCTTTTTTCAGACTATGAACTTTGCTTATGTTTGGACCATTTGCCAGTTGTCATTAAATGACTTCACGTTACTCCTGGGCAGATAAGCTTTATGGTTCAGTCTCCAAGCTATGCTTTCCCAATGGGTAGTACCAACGGTGTTTTGAATTCACATGTTGATTGTCAAATTTCAAAATGTGACTATCCGGTGGTCCATCATATCCTGTGATGTACAATTAATATACAGTACAGGTCAGCTATTTGCTATCTTCTGATAGGTCTTGTGGAATTTTGGTATGACCCCAGTGATGGGAAATGTGGAGTAAAAAATAAAATCTTTCCAAAGGTGGTCATGTCACATATCATTTTGAAGCCAATGATGAGTAGACTACAGTACAAGGAATTATTTTGATCTTGGGTCAAACTGAGGGTATGGGGCAGGGTAAAAAGTGGGCACCAATCAATTGTACACACAACTCCTCCTAGACCATTTCACATAGAAATGTATGATTCATACATATGGCCAGGGATGTGCATGACACATTGGAATTTTGATATCAGCTGAAATGGTGGGCAGAAATAAATTTTATCAAATGTGGTCATGTCACATATCATTTTGAAGCTTGTGGTTAGTAGACTACAGTACAACACATTATTTTGTTCTTGAGTCAATCTGCAGGCAGTGAGCAGGAGGTCAAATGGGCAATCTAATTCTATATATGTACATGGCTTGGATATTGTTTCTTCACAGAATAGGTAGTCCTGCGCAGACCGGGTCCTGCCGCAGCCGGTTCCTTGGTAACTTAAAAATGCGGGATATTGCTATCTTCTAATACCTCTTGTCCTGCTAGTTACTTCTTCCCGTAGCACCAGGTATAGAACAGTCAAACTGGTTCCATGTTATCAGATTTAGTGTCCAAAGAAATCCATGATTAACCTGTTTACTGCTGAATGACCAATCATCTAGCTGATTTTGTGACCAGTTTTGTGTATATAGATCTTCTCCAAAACCACCTAGGCGATTGCTCAGAAAGACAAGAAATATTATCTAAAGAAGTAAAACGGAATTTCACCAGATAACTGGATTGTACATGAAGTACAAGAAAAGAATGTCTAGTTCGAGTGCAGCTATTCTTGGAAGCCGTATATCTGTTCATGGAACAGATCTAGTTATTATTATTATTATTATTATTATTATTATTATTCCGCCGCCAGCCATTTCCAGCAAGTAGATTGAACCAAAACTCCGAAACCAGCAGGTCAATCAATACCAAGACTCGGCAGCTATGGTCTAGATGCCAAACTAGGATCGAAATTAATCAAAGAGAACATGATGCACTCAGGGATTTGGCGGCCATCTTGATGACGTCATAAATGACAAAATAATCTTCTCCTCTGGAACTTCTGAAGCGATCTGGCTAGAATTTGGGGAATATAATATGTCAATGGCGGCAAGTGAAATTTGTTCGCAAAAACTTGATTGCTCAAACAGTCTCGGCACGTGGACCAATCAAGTTCGCGGCCATTTTGAACTTTTTTATTTGATGGATTTTGATGGGAAAAAATTGCTATACATATGCTAGTTGACCGTCTGCAGAGTGTGTGTGAAAATGAACGAGATCTAGTTGTAAAGTGCAGAAATATTTAGATTTTAATTTTCTCTTTATTATGTAGTAGAAGACAGTTTGCTAGAGGCTCTAATAAAAATGATTAATGTGACATTTTATTGTCATTTTATATCTGGTTACATGGGGGTAACAAATGGCATTTGCTACTGTAAGTGCTCTAGGCAAACATATTAATATAATAGGGATTTAAATTGCCATTTAATTACCAATTGACAACCTGGCTGATTAGCCCATGAACTTAGTAATGCCAATATAAAAACTTGCACTTATTGTAGATGCTAAGGATACATGCTGACTATTTTTCAAAAAAACAATTTGACTGAAAGTTGTTCCTGCCTATTTAACCCTTCAACTAGTAAAATAATAGATTGGTATTAACCTTTATACTGCAGAATGCTAACTTTTACTTGGAATCCTTCTAAAAATTGTTCTGATTATTCTCTTTTATCATTATTATTATTATTACTATTCCTCTTCTATCGGCTTCTTTTGAGCCATGGATCCCGGAATGCTATGACCTTTGTCATATCAGCGTGGGCATAGATGAACGAGTGTTTGAAAACTAGAAGATAATCTGTCCATAACGGCCGAGATATGAACTTCCGAAATTACTACATCAGATATAGCAAAGGTCTAATTTCAGAGGTGTTCCTTAATAGACAGGTTAGATCTGTTACAGTTTCCGCTGTCGAGCAGACTTATGGTGACAACTTTAGATTTCACACTCCTGTTCCTTGTAGCCGAAATGTCCAAGTTTATTTAGCAACATGGTTTGGTAGACTGAGTTGTTTCTTAAAAAATAATTTGGCTGAAGGTCATTGCTGCGGGAGGAACAACTTTCAGTCAAACACATTACAAAAAATTCAACAACATAGATGTCAGAGCACACAATAATATCTTAAATATTTAGGCATCAGCGGAAAAAGGTCAATCTAGTAATGATGATTTTATATAGCTTTCATGATAAAGCTCCATCAGATGGAAATTCAGGCTTGTAGCCAGAAAGATATTTATTACCCAAAGACGAACACGTGCTCTGGCGCCAAAAGATGGTTATTCTTTAAAAGGGGTGGTTGTATGACGAGAAGCCGTAAGCAACCACCATCTTTTGGTCCAAAACCTCTGCATAGTATAGCGAATAAGTTGTATTAACTGACTATCTGTCTTTAACAACCACTTTTGATGGACCATACAGTGCCCATTATAAACAGGCTTGAGTGATCTTGCACGCTTAAATGCGCTATTATACTCTTCTCTTAATAGAGCGGATTAGTGATTTAGCTTTTAACACTTTGAACCCTAAAGTGCTAAATCTTATTTTCCTGATAATACTAGTAGTATTGCTTAAGTTGATGAATGTATTGAAAGAAATTTTTACTGGAAACTGTGGCCACAGCCGTCATATATCCCTACCCAAGCCCGCCAACCAGATTCAGAATCTTATCCATTCAGTTTTCTTGAGTTGACAAATGCGTGGTGTGTTTCAATACTAGAAGCGTGACAGTAAAAGTAGTTCCTGTCTCAATTACCTACATCAGTCGGTGACAACTTTAGATTTCACCCTTTACCCCTTCTTCAGCGCATCTGAAATGGTCTTGCGAAATGTCCATTTGCAAACTAAGAGAAGACTATTTATGAAAATTTACAACTGGAATTATTAGCTCGATAACCGAGCCAGTCACTCCAGTGGTAAATTTTCAAATAGTCTTCTCATGGTCTAGAAAAAAATATTTTCCATGAGTTTCTTGAACAAATTAAAAATTGCAACAGAAAGGCAATCTTAACAGTCTATTTAAAAGAGCTACCATCGCAACTCCTCCTAGCCCATTTCACGCAGAAACTTGAAACTTCTGGTATGATTACACATATGTCCATGGATGTGCATGGCACTTTTGAAATTTTGTCATGACGCCAAGGGGGTGGGGACTGTGGGTAAAAAATTTAATTTATGCAAAGGTGGTCATGTCACATATCGTTGTCAAGCCAATGATAAATAGACTACAATACAAGGAATTATTTTTATCTTGGGTCCAACTTAGGGTAGGGGGCGGGGACAAAATTGGGCACCAATCGATTGTAACGCAACTCGTCCTAGACCATTTCACAGAGACCTTTAACTTTCAAAAATATTTTGAAACTAATTTTGACTGTATGTTGCTGCTGCAACAACGCCTGGTGAAATAGTTTCAAAATATTCAACATAATGTTAAAAACATAGGGCCTTAACCCTCTTATGATGAAGCCAGTCAAACTGGCCTCTGCAGGGGTCTTGAGGAGTGTCGATTAGTAGGCCAAGTGAAAACTTTTTCTGAAAATTTACCACTGAATGACTGGCTCGGTAAGCGAGCCAGTCAGTCCAGTGGCAAAATTTCAAAATACAATTTTTTTGGCCTGCAATAAGACATTCAACAAGAAAATGTTTAGTTTTTTTGACAAGATTTAGTCATTAAAGGGTTAAATGATAAGGACATAGGGCTTACAATTTGTACAATTGACGGACATTATAACCATGTCTAGCATAAGCTAGAAATCGGAGGGCAATGCTGGCAATGAATACCTCTATGTTTTTATGACTGTAATAAATAAACAACAACGCTCGCTAACTGGGTCCCATCAGTGGGTGGGGTGATAATTACCCTGCATAGAAAAGGCTAGCATTTCAGTTTCTCACTGATCTCAACACAATTATTTATCCAATGATCGATTTAAAAGCGCTTTTATTTCTGAAGATAGTTGTGCTTAGAACCAACGTAATGTTTTGAAGGAACGTTGACTGAATGTTGTTGCTACCTAAGGAAACAATTACGTTCAGTCAAATTGTTTTATAAGTAACCAGCTAGGGCATTTTTCCAGGAACTGGTGATGAAATTCAGCATTGAGCAGGGTTAAATAGATAGTCGGAGAAGTGATATCAATAAACGTCCAAATGCAAAATTAACCCGTTTCCTTCTATCAGGGCTGAAGAAACTAGTGAAATTATGCCACAACTGCTTGTATGTAGTGAAACAAGACTGGATTTTTGTGAGAAATCTTGTAGCCTGCTTGACAATATCGTATTGTTTGTTGAAACCTGTTGCTATTTGGGTAGCAGTAACTTTCAGTCATGAGTATTTATCTGTAGGGAACTGAAATATTTAATATGATGATTGTCCGAGTTTGTTTACATTTCTCTCAGCGTATATAACGAGTTGTTGCTTCGCCGCCCATTCACTCACCACCCACCCCCGTATGTAATGCTATTTTGTCACATGTAATGAAGCCACTCTATTTTGCGTCAAAGTAAAATAGCCATTATGGGGTTTGTTTGGACAATTATGTTGCTGGAATGAGTTGCTAAATTGTTGCTATCAATTCAGTCGCATTGGCCGGAATTCAAATAAGGATGATTAAACCAGGTTTAGCTTTATTAGTTTATAGATAGGGCGATAATCGCCAACTTTTCATTGTTTGAGAGCTAGGTCATGCCCCGTGCAAGAGGTGTAGCCTAAATTAAGTTTTAAATAATTGCCCGTGTTCTATGTCTATTCAGCGCCATGCCCAATTTGGGCCGGGTTGTAGCCTAAGCGCAGAGGCTGATATTCCTTTCACGCTTGGACAATCTGTATTAGTGAGAGAACTCAAAGCCGATGGTATGATTTTGTCCAAATTGCCCCGTAGATTGGAATTTATATAGTCAATGATAGTATTTAATTATGTACCTATGATCATTCCGTTGCTGAATTATGTTGCAAAAAACAAAACACCGGCATTATTTTTAGAGGTCCAATTTGGTAGTTTGTTCATTAATGAAGCTAGTCAATTTGGGTTGTTTTTGGCTCTTGATCATGAAAGGGTCTGTATTGCAAACTACTTGTACACTGCCGTTAATAAAGAAGTATGCGCCTGTACCGCAATTCTGGCTAACCTAATGTGCACATAAAATTAAACCCACCAATTTCGATTGTCCCCTACACATTTTGTGGCTGTTCTTTAAATTAGTGTTCCAATGTTTCTTTTTGATGATGATGTTGCGGAATGTTGTTGCTCTCGGGCACAGCAGCAGCATCTTAGCAACCGGGAATTCAGAAGCATTGGCCACGCTGTTTAAAGGGTGGGACAAATTGGGTATTTTTGAAATCTGCAATCAAATGTCATGACATTTTAAATAGGCAAGGGCTGTTCATTTTAACGTTGCAAGATCATACACATATATCAATGTATTAGCTCATGTTGGTGCATGCATTTTGCACTCGGTACCATTCCATCTTGTGTCATCATACAATAGGATCACATTATAATATAATACAGAGAGAGAGGACGGCATTGAGGGTAAGGCGGGAGAGGATGGCAGGAGCGAGGGAGGGATTGAGGGAAGGGAGAAGGGTAGGAGCAGGAGACGGAGGGGAGTGAGGGTGGAGAGACAGAGAGGATAATGTTTCAAAAATAGTCTTCTTTCGATATGCATACGGACATTTTCCAAGACTACCACAGAAGCCGTTTTGGGCAGCGTAAGCGTTAAAGAGTTAGCTAGATAGATAGAGTTATTACACAATAGGCAATTGCCCTTTGAGTGAATACAATGCTATTTATTATGCATTGCATGGCGGACAAATTATTTGCATTGTGTCCACACAGATGTCGCAACCCCCTCCTCCGACACCCCACCCCATAAACACAACACTTGCAGTGCACGCATGCTTTGTATGTGGATAACTATTACAAATGTGGTGGAAAAAGTACTATAATATATGCTGACATTTACTCCTTTATTGACCAAGTTTAGTCAATGAAAACATTGTTATTGAAGGCAGCAACAGCGTTCACTAGAACATAGATGCCGATGTTTGTTGATGGTGGTTTTTAAGCATTAGCGGTCAATTGCCGTATAGACCACTTGACCTTTATTACGGGTTGTTTAAAAAACCCACCTATTGGTGATTGGTTCTTAACTATTAGCGGCGCAATTATTGCATATGACCCCATATCTAAGTGGACACTTGAGTTGTGATTCTAAGAACACATTGCTATTCCTGCATAGGACCACCCATCTAAGCGATTATTTAGCCTTATGCATAGGAATACCTATCTAAGGTAGACCACTTGAGTTTTATTGATAACCGCCACGCATATATACGGTTGAAACGAGTCAGGGGAGAGGGAGGAGAGAGAGAGAGAGAGAGAGGGGGGGGAGGGTGTGGGGGGCGGGTGGGGGGGGGGTAGTTGAAGGGACGAGGGAGATAGCGTTGCATCAACTATGTGATGATATAGAATATATCATATTGTTCCAGCCCTAATACGTCTACAATTGCTAACCGCAACATGTTTTTGTTGCAACAGTCATGTTCTAAACGCTATGAAATACTAAACGATATCAGTTGCGTGTTGCTATTCCTGCTAGTTGATGAAAAATTACTACAATTACATAACGCATAGCAGCATTTGAAAGCAGCATTTGAACGCGAAACTTACATAAATTCTGGTAATATTTGGATAAATCACTCTGTTTCAGCCTTAATAACTTTGCAAGGACTAGTAACAAGAGGTTTGTGTTGCAAGGGTCGTATTCAGAGGTGTACACATACTAAGACAGCTGAGATATGTCTTACAATTGTTACTAGTTCATTAATTATTAATACGATTACATAGCGTGATTGGCACATGCAACTTGTAAAAATTAGCGGAAATTAAGGAAAAGATCGCTATGTTCCAGCATTAATAACGTTTCAACGGCCACTAGCAACAGCTTTCCGTTGCATGGCTGGTGTTCATAGATTATGAAATACTAAGAAACTCGAGTTTTGCTTTGCTACTTCTATTAATTAATTAATTATTAATACGCTTGCATAGCGTGTTGAATGTGATAATTGTAAAAAAAATACAGGAAAATATTGAATATTATGGAAGTGGACCACTTGAATTTTGTTGATGGCGATTCTCAAATACAGGGCTCTTAGAACTAAGAGAAGACTATTTATGAAAGTTTACAACTGGAATGATTAGCTCGATAACTGAGCCAGTCACTCCAGTGGTAAATTTTTCAAAATAGTCTCCTCTTGGTCTAGAAATGGATATTTTCCATGAGAAAATTTAAATTTTCTTGAACAAATTAAAAAATTGGAACAGAAAGGCAATCTTAACAGTATTTAAAAGAGCTACCATCGCAACTCCTCCTAGCCCATTTCACGCAGAAACTTGAAACTTCTGGTATGATTACACATATGGCCATGGATGTGCATGGAACTTTTGAAAGTTTGTCATGACGCCAAGGGGTGGGGACTGTGGGTAAAAAATTTAATTTTTGCAAAGGTGGTCATGTCACATATCATTGTCAAGCCAATGATGAATAGACTACAATACAAGAATTATTTTTATCTTGGTCCAACTTAGGGTAGGGGGCGGGGACACAAGTGGGCACCAATCGATTGTAACGCAACTCGTCCTAGACCATTTCACAGAGACCTTTAAACCTTCGGTATGATTACACACATTGCGAGGAATGTGCATGGCACTTTTGAAATTTTGTCATGACCGCAGGGGGTGGGGACTGTGAGTCAAAACTTTAATTTATCCAAACATGGTCATGTCACATATCATTTTGAAGCCAATGCTGAGTAGACTACAGTACAAGGAACCCTTTCGATCTTGGGTCTAACTGAGGGTAGTGGGGATCAAAAGTGGGCACCAATCGATTGTTACACAACTCCTCCTAGACCATTTCACATAGAAGCATGAAACCTTTGGTATCATTGCACATATGGACAGGATTTGCATGACACTTTTGGAATTTTGGCATGACCCCAAAGGTCATGTTGCATATCATTTTCAAGCCAATGGTAAGTAGTCTACAGTACAAGGAATTATTTTGATCTTGGGGTCAAACTGAGGGTGGGAGGCGGGGTCAAAAATTTCAAAAGTGGGCACCAATCAATTGTAATGCAACTCCTCCTAGACCTCTTCAGATAGGAACTAGAAACTTTGGAGATGATTGCCCATCTGGCCAGTGATTTGCATGACACTTTTAAAATTAAATCATGAACCCCAGGGTGTGGGGTCTGTGGGTAAAAAATTTAATTTATCCAAAGGTGGTCATGTCACATATCATTTTCAAGCCCAACGGTGAGTAGACAACAATACAAGGAATTATTTTGATCTTGCGTCAAACTGAGGTTATAGGGCGGGGTCAAAAGTAGGCACAAATCGATTGTCATGCAACTCCTAGAGCATTTGACATCTAAATATGTATTATACTGATTGTTTTTTAAAATGTTTCTTCTTTTTTCAGACTATGAACTTTAATTATGTTTGGACCATTTGCCAGTTGTCATTAAATGACTTCACGTTACTCCTGGGCAGATAAGCTTTATGGTTCAGTCTCCAAGCTATGCTTGCCCAATGGGTAGTACCACCGGTGTTTTGAATTCACATGTTGATTGTCAAATTTCAAAATGGGACTATCCGGTGGTCCATAATATCCTGTGATGTACAATTAATATACAGTACCAGTCAGCTATTTGCTATCTTCTGATAGGTCCTTGTGGAATTTTGGTATGACCCCAAGTGATGGGAAATGTGGAGTAAAAAATAAAAAATTTCCAAAGGTGGTCATGTCACACATCATTTTGAAGCCAATGATGAGTAGACTACCGTACATGGAATTATTTTGATGTTGGGTCAAACGAGGGTATGGGGCAGGGTCAAAAGTGGGCACCAATCAATTGTAACACAACTCCTCCTAGACCATTTCACATAGAAATCTATGATTCAACATATGGCCAGAGATGTGCATGACACATTGGAATTTTGATATCAGCCGAAGGGGTGGGGGAAATGATGGGCAGAAAATAAATTGTATCAAATGTGGTCATGTCACATATCATTTTGAAGCTTGTAGTTAGTAGACTACAGTACAACACATTATTTTGTTCTTGAGTCAATCTGCGGGCAGTGAGCAGGAATCAAATGGGCAATCTAATTCTATATATGTACATGGCATGGATATTGTTTCTTCACAGAATAGTTAGTCCTGCGCAGACAGGGTCCTGCAGCAGCCGGTTCCTCAGGTAACTTAAAAATGCGAGATATTGCTATCTTCTAATACCTCTTGTCCTGCTAGTTACTTCTCCCGAAGCACCAGGTATAGAACAGTCAAACTGGTTCCATGTTACCAGATTTAGTGTCCAAAGAAATCCCTGATTAACCTGTTTACTGCTGAATGACCAATCATCTAGCTGATTTTGTGACCAGTTTTGTGTATATAGATCTTCTCCAAAACCACCTAGGCGATTGATCAGAAAGACAAGAAATATTATCTAAAGAAGTTCTAAAAAATAAGAGTTTCACCAGATAACTAGATTGTACATGAAGTACAAGAAAAGAATGTCTAGTTCAAGTGCAGGTATTCTTGGAAGCCGTATATCTGTTCATGGAACAGATCTAGTTATTATTATTATTATTATTATTATTATTCCGGCGCCAGCCATTTCCAGCAAGTAGATTGAACCAAAACTCCGAAACCAGCAGGTCAATCAATACAAGACTCGGCAACTATGGTCTAGATGGCAACTAGGATCGAAATTAATCAAAGAGAACATGATGCACTCAGGGATTTGGCGGCCATCTTGATGACGTCATAAATGACAAAATAATCTTCTCCTCTGGAACTTCTGAAGCGATCTGGCTAAAATTTGGGGAATATAATAAGTCAATGGCGGCAAGTGAAATTTGTTCGCAAAAACTTGATTGGTCAAACAGTCTCGGCACCGTGGACCAATCAAGTTCGGGGCCATTTTGAACTTTTTTATTTGATGGATTTTGATAGGAAAAATTGCTATACATATGCTAGTTGACCGTCTGCAGAGTGTGTATGAAAATGAACGAGATCTAGTTGTAAAGTGCAGAAATATTTAGATTTTAGTTTTCCTCTTTATTATGTAGTAGAAGACAGTTTGCTAGAGGCTCTAATAAAAATGATTAATGTGACATTTTATTGTCATTTTATATCTGGTTACCATGGGGGTAACAAATGTCATTTGCTACTGTAAGTGCTCTAGGTAAACATATTAATATAATAGGGATTTAATTGCCATTTAATACCAATTGACAACCTGGCTGATTAGCCCATGAACTTAGTAATGCCAATATAAAACTTGCACTTATTGTAGATGCTAAGGATACATGCTGACTATTTTTCAAAACAAATTTGACTGAAAGTTGTTTCTGCCTATTAACCCCTTCTACTAGTAAAATAAATAGATTGGTATTAACCTTTATACTGCAGAATGCTAACTTTTACCTTGGAATCCTTCTAGAAATTGTTCTGATTATTCTCTTTTATTATTATTATTTATTACTATTCCTCTTCTATCGGCTTCTTTTGAGCCATGGATCCCGGAATGTTATGACCTTTGTCATATCAGCGTGGGCATAGATGAACGAGTGTTTGAAAACTAGAAGATAATCTGTCCATAAACGGCCGAGATATGAACTTCCGAAATTACTACATCATATATAGCAAAGGTCTAATTTCAGAGGTGTTCCTTAATAGACAGGTTAGATCTGTTACAGTTTCCGCTGTCGAGCAGACTTATGGTGACAACTTTAGATTTCACACTCCTGTTCCTTGTAGCCGAATGTTCAAGTTTATTTAGCAACATGGTTTGGTAGACTGAGTTGTTTCTTTAAAAATAATTTGACTGAAGGTCATTGCTGCGGGAGAACAACTTTCAGTCAAACACATTACAAAAAATTCAACAACATAGATGTCAGAGCACACAATAATATCTTAAATATTTAGGCATCAGCGGAAAAAGGTCAATCTAGTAATGATGATTTTATATAGCTTTCATGATAAAGCTCCATCAGATGGAAATTCAGGCTTGTAGCCAGAAAGATATTTATTACCCAAAGACGAACACGTGCTCTGGCGCCAAAAGATGGTTATTCTTTAAAAGGGGTGGTGGTATGCCGAGAAGCCGTAAGCAACCACCATCTTTTGGTCCAAGAACGCTGCATAGTATAGCGAATAAGTTGTATTAACTGACTATCTGTCTTTAACAACCACTTTTTGATGGACCATACAGTGCCCATTATAAACAGGCTTGAGTGATCTTGCAGCTTAAATGCGCTGTTATACTCTTCTCTTAATAGAGCGGATTAGTGATTTAGCTTTTAACACTTTGAACCCTAAAGTGCTAAAATCTAGTTTTCCTGATAATACTAGAAGTATTGTGTAAGTTGATGAATGTATTGAAAGAGATTTGACTGGAAACTGTGGCCATAGGCGTCATATATCCCTACCCAAGCCCTCCAACCAGTTTCAGAATCTTATCTATTCAGTTTTCTTGAATTGACAAATGCGTGGCGTGGCGTGTTTCAATACTAGAAGCGCGACAGTAAAGTAGTTCCTGTCTCAATTAGCTACATCAGTTGGTGCCAACTTTAGATTTCACCCTTTACCCCTTCTTCAGTGCGTCTGAAATGGTCTTGCGAAATGTCCATTTGCAAACTAAGAGAGAGACTATTTATGAAAGTTTACAACTGGAATGATTAGCTCGATAACTGAGCCAGTCACTCCAGTGGTAAATTTTCAAAATAGTCTTCTCTTGGTCTAGAAATGAATATTTTCCATGAGAAAATTTAAATTTTCTTGAACAAATTAAAAAATTGGAACAGAACTACCATCGCAACTCCTCCTAGCCCATTTCACGCAGAAACTTGAAAGCTTCTGGTATGATTGACACATATGTCCATGGGATGTGCACATGGCACTTTTGAAAGTTTGCCATGACGCCAAGGGGTGGGGACTGTGGGTAAAAAATGTAATTTATGCAAAGGTGGTCATGTCACATATCATTCTCAAGCCAATGATGAATAGACTACAATACAAGGAATTATTTTTATCTTTGGTCCAACTTAGGGTAGGGGGCGGGGACACAAGTGGGCACCAATCGATTGAAAACGCAACTCGTCCTAGACCATTTCACAGAGACCTTTAAACCTTCGGTATGATTACACATATTGCGAGGAATGTGCATGGCACTTTTGAAATTTTGTCATGACCGCAGGGGGTGGGGACTGTGAGTCAAAAATGTAATTTATCCAAACATGGTCATGTCACATATCATTTTGAAGCCAAGGATGAGTAGACTACAGTACCAGGAAGTATTTCGATCTTGGGTCTAAGTGAGGGTAGTGGGAATCAAAAGTGGGCTCAATCGATTGCTACACAACTCCTCCTAGACCATTTCACATAGAAGCTTGAAACTTTGGTATCATTGCACATATGGACAGGGATTTGCATGACACTTTTGGAATTTTGGCATGACCCCAAAGGTCATGTGCATATCATTTTCAAGCCAATGGTAAGTAGTCTACACTGCAAGGAATTATTTTGATCTTGGGTCAAACTGAGGGTGGGAGGCGGGGTCAAAATTTCCAAAAGTGGGCACCAATCAATTGAAATGCAACTCCTCCTAGACCTCTTCAGATAGAAAACTAGAAACTTTGGAGATGATTGCACATCTGGCCAGTGATTTGCATGACACTTTTTAAATTATATCATGAACCCCAGGGTGTGGGGACTGTGGGTAAAAAATTTAATTTATCCAAAGGTGGTCATGTCACATATCATTTTCAAGCCAATGATGAGTAGACAACAATACAAGGAATTATTTTGATCTTGCGTCAAACTGAGGGTATAGGGCGGGGTCAAAATTAGGCACAAATCGATTGTCATGCAACTCCTAGAGCATTTGACATCTAATTATGTATTATTTTTTTTAATGTTTCTTCTTTTTTCAGGCTATGAACTTTAATTATGTTTGGACCATTTGCCAGTTGTCATTAAATGACTTCACGTTACTCCTGGGCAGATAAGCTTTATGGTTCAGTCTCCAAGCTATGCTTGCCCAATGGGTAGTACCACCGGTGTTTCGAATTCACATGTTGATTGTCAAATTTCAAAATGTGACTATCCGGTGGTCCATCATATCCTGTGATGTACAATTAATATACAGTACAGGTCAGCTATTTGCTATTCTTCTGATCGGTCTTGTGGAATTTTGGTATGACCCCAAGTGATGGGAAATGTGGAGTAAAAAAAAAAAAATTTCCAAAGGTGGTCATGTCACATATCATTTTGAAGCCAATGATGAGTAGACTACAGTACATGGAATTATTTTGATCTTGGGTCAAACGAGGGTATGGGGCAGGGTCAAAGTGGGCACCAATCAATTGTAACACAACTCCTCCTAGACCATTTCACATAGGAAATTTATGATTCAACATATGGCCAGAGATGTGCATTTACACATTGGAATTTTGATATCAGCCGAAGGGGTGGGGGAAATGGTGGGCAGAAAATAGATTTTATCAAATGTGGTCATGTCACATATCATATTTAAAGCTTGTAGTTAGTAGACTACAGTACAACACATTATTTTGTTCGTGAGTCATTCTGCGGGCAGTGAGCAGGAATCAAATGGGCAATCTAATTCTATATATGTACATGGCTTGGATATTGTTTCTTCACAGAATAGTTAGTCCTGCGCAGACCGGGTCCTGCAGCAGCCGGTTCCTTGGGTAACTTAAAAATGCAAGATATTGGTATCGTCTAATACCTCTTGTCCTGCTAGTTACTTCTCCCGAAGCACCAGGTATAGAACAGTCAAACTGTTTCCATGTTACCGAGATCAAGTGTCCAAAGAAATCCCTGATTAACCTGTTTACTGCTGAATGACCAATCATCTAGCTGATTTTGTGACCAGTTTTGTGTATATAGATCTTCTCCAAAACCACCTAGGCGATTGATCAGAAAGACAAGAAATATTATCTAAAGAAGTTCTAGAAAAACAGAGTTTCACCAGATAACTAGATTGTACATGAAGTACAAGAAAAGAATGTCTAGTTCAAGTGCAGGTATTCTTGGAAGCCGTATATCTGTTCATGGAACAGATCTAGTTCTTTTTGCTTTTGCTTGTCTGGCGATTTCAACTCATATATGTATATGTCAAGAGAAATATTTTTCTATGGACATAATTATGTGGTGTTATGGTCATGTGGCGAATGAATCATTCACCGACCTTGAGCTTCCTCCATTCGATGATAGCTTCGGACATCTCTAGTTTTCCACTACCTTATATATTAAGTTTGCAAACTAGTTGAGATAACACATTGTGGTAGATAAAACGGAACACTGCATGATTAATTGCCTGGAAAATGCGTTTTAGATATCTAAATCATTAATTTATTCACAATACTTTATGTTTTGCATCATTTCCCAATCTAGTCCACAGCTGACACACTACTGTGTTATTCAGTTCCATGAGTATTCTAATTGCTGACTCAGTTTCCGGGAAAATAGTTTATATATCCAAACACACCACATGTAGCTAATATGTAATGATTTATATAACCAAGACACATTTTACCGTCAATTGATCATGATCTCATTTCTTGCACCGTTAGTTCAGTTTGAACACAACAGTGTTGCCAGCTATTTGTCCAAGCATGGCCTATTAACAGCTGAAAATGGACTTTAAGCCGCTTTGCATGAGTACGTGTATTATTTCATAGCTTTCAGGTGAAGTAGGAGGGAGTTAAGAGATGCGATGGGATGTTCATTGCTGCTGCATAGACTTCACAGTTCCAACCGTGGTTAATGGGTCACTTAATGTTGTGGGAGTCAGCAATCATGTTAGTAACACAAGTCTAAATCTACAACACACGTGTCATGCGATG